>WOXC01003564.1:607500-1085229 GCA_011680675.1 Gymnobelideus leadbeateri | reverse complement strand
ATTTTGAGTTACAATCATTTTCCCCCCATTATTCCCCTACCCAACCTCCCAGAATAGCAGTCCCACAAGATATCGCTTCCTCCAATCTGCTATCTCCCATACCTTCTCCCATACCCCCTTCGACTTTTCCATTAGCAGAAGGTGAATCTTTGTGTCCCAATGCCTGCACATCTTATCTCCCAATTACAAGCAAAAGAGTATTAATAATAGTATTTATATATATTTGAAACATTTAATATTAAGACCTTGAATTTCAGATCCATTTCCTTCCTCCCTTGTCACCCATTCCCTCTGGGAAGATAAGTAATTCAGTATATGTTGTACATGTCTAGCTATGCAAAACATTATCATAGTAGATATATTGTACAAGGCTGCTTATAATTCCCTCCCACTCATCCCACCCCCCACCTGGTCCATTCCTTACTTGATCCTGTCCCTCTTCTATAGTGGGTACTTCCAACCTCCCCTCCCCCCAAGGATGCCCTCCCATCCATCATCCCTCCTCTCAACCCCCTTCCCCCTATTCTGCTGCAAGTTGAGATATCCCCTTTAGTATGTATGTCATTCTATCCCAGAACCAAATTCAATGAGAATGTGGTTTTGCCTTTTTGCCTTCCTATTCTTCCCCTCCCTTGCAACCACTTCCCCTTGCTTCTTCTACATGAGATAGTTTACCCTACCCTGTCTCTCCCCATCTCCTCTTGCCACTTTCCTCTCTCACCTTATAATTTCACCCCTTGAGTATCCTCCCTTCCCAACAAATTCAACCTATGCCCTCTATCCATATATAACTGTAAACATATATACACACATTCACATATGTATTCATATGACCATATACCCTTCTTCCATTATTTTCATACTGAGAAAGATTTCATCAGTCACAGTTATTGTTTTTCCATATAGGAATGTAAATAGGTCAACTTTGATAAGTTCCTTTTGATTTCTTTTCCTGATTACCTTCTCAGGCATCTCTTGCTTCTTGTGTCTGGATGTCAAATTTTCTATTCAACTCTGGTTTTTTCCTCAAGAATGCTTGAAAGTCCTCTATTCCACTGAATGACCATATTCTCCCCTGAAACAAAATACTCAGTTTTGCTGGGTAGGTGACCCTTGGGTTCATTCCCAGTTGTTTTGCCCTCTGGAATATCATATTCCATGCCCTTCGATCCCTCAGTGTAGAAGCTGCCAGGTCCTGGGCTATTCTGATTGTGTTTCCACAATATTGAAATTGTTTCTTCCTGGCTGCTTGTAGTATTTTCTTCTTGATCTTGGGATTCTGGAACCTGGCTATAATATTCCTGGGAGTTTTCTTTTTGGGATCTTTTTCAGGAGGTCATTGGTGGATTCTTTCAACCTCTATTTTGCCCTCTGGATCTAAAACATCAGGGCAATTTTCCTTGAGAATTTCTTGAAGGGTGATTTCTAGGTTCTTTCTTTGATCGTGGCTTTCAGGTAGTCCAATAATTTTTAAATTGTCTCTCCTGGATCTATTTTCCAGGTCAGTGGTTTTTCCCAGGAGATATTTCACATTGCCTTCTACTCTTTCATTTGTTTGGATCTGCTTAACAGCATCTTGATTTCTCATGAAGTCATTAGCTTCCATTTGCTCCAGTCTAACTCTGAAGGAATGAATCTTCTCAGTGAACTTTTGAGATTCTTTTTCCATCTGGCAAATTCGACTTTTTAAGGCATTCTTCTCCTCATTGCTCTTTTGGGCCTCCTTTGCCATTTGAGTTAGTCTATTTTTTAAGGTATTGTTTTCCTCAGTCAGGCTATTGACCCTTATTTCATACTTTTCCTGCATCCTTCTCATTTCTCTTCCCAATTTTTCCTCTACTTCTCTTATTTGATTTTTAAAGTCCTTCTTAAGGTCCTCTATGGCTGCACCCAGCTCATGTTTTCCCCTGGGGCTTTTGGAGCAGGACTTCTGACCTCACAGTCCTTTTCCCGCTCTATGCCCCCAAAATAGGAGTCTAGGGTTGCATTTTTCTGTTTCCCTTGCCTTGACATGTTGCCACTTAATTGCTTGACTTTTGGGCT
The DNA here is from genome assembly GCA_011680675.1 of Gymnobelideus leadbeateri. Lineage (NCBI taxonomy): Eukaryota > Metazoa > Chordata > Mammalia > Diprotodontia > Petauridae > Gymnobelideus > Gymnobelideus leadbeateri. The sequence goes on along the minus strand of WOXC01003564.1, from coordinate 1,083,186 downwards.
TGTTGCCACACTATGGCTTTAAGGCCAGAGAGAGGAATTTTCATCCCGAACGTGTGGGGGGCAACTTCCATTTCTGGCAAGCTGTAAACCCACCCACGAATTCCACCCTAGATCACAATCCAGATCCAGGGAGGTTAAAGCAAGAGTGATCACCCCCCAAGACTGATCGCTGGATCTCCCTGCAGTTCGCAGGCCAGGAGCTGGAGCTGCCTCTGAAAACTACAAAATGTCGTGACTCCTCAGTGGCTTCTAGCCCCCAGGGGAGGGAGCCGACGCAGTCCCCAAATACTGGTCCCAAAGACCATAGGACACTAACCTCTTACTTTGTCCTAGGCATGTCTATGTTGATAATTCTGGAGTCGCCACAGCTCCTGGTGTTCTGGGGTTCCTCCAGCTGGCTCCTGGCCCTGCCTCCCTGGGGCTAAAACCTCGGCTCACGGGGACCTGGGCTCTGCTCAGCTCTCCGAGCTCGCTGCCAGGTCCCAGACTGCTGCGCTGGTCCTTCCTGCAGGGCTGCTGGGCTGTCCTCAGCGGGAGGTTAGCTTCTCTGTGTCGTTCTGTGGGTGCTGGGGCTCCAGAAGTTGTTCAGAGTCCCCTTTTACATCGTTTGGGGGGAATCTGGGAGCAGAGTGGCTTGGACGAGCTGTTTCTACTCCGCCATCTTGGCTCCGCCCCTACAATGGGTTTTTTTTAACACTCAGTTTTATTAATCTCAACTTTATTATCTAGGATTTCCAATTTAGCATTTAATTAGGGATTTTTAGTTTGTTCTTTTTCTAGTTTTTCAAATTGCATACCCAATTCATTAGTTTGCTCTTTCTCTATTTTATTGATATAAGCATTAAGAGATATAAATTTTCTTCTGATTACTGCTTTTTCTGTACCCCATAGGTTTTAATATGTTGTCTCATTGTTGTTATTCTCCTTAATGAATTATTGATTGTTTCTATGATTTGTTCTTTAGCCTACTCATTCTTTAAAATTAGGTTGTTTAATCTCCAATTAGTTTTTAATCTATGTTTTTGTGGTCCTTTATTTAATATAATTTTATTGCATTGTGATCTGAAAAGGATACTTTTAATATTTTTGCTTTTCTGCTTTTAGCTATAAATTTTTTATGTCTTAGCACATGGTCAGTCTTTTTAAAGGTACCATGAACCACCAAGAAAAAAGGTTTGTTCCTTTCTATTCCCATTCAGTTCTTTCCAGATATCTGTCATATCTAGCTTATCTAAAATTCTATTCTCTTCCTTGACTTCTTTCTTATTTATTTTAGAGGTATATTTATCTAGTTCTGAGAGGGAAATGTTAAAGCCCCCACTATTAAAGTAGTAATATCTATCTCTTCCTATAATTAATTTAATTTTTCTTTTAAAATTTTAGGTGCTATAGTATTTGGTGCATATAGGTTGAGTATTGATATTACTTCATTATCTATGGTACCTTTTACCAAAATGTAGTTACCCATTTATCTCTTTTAACTGAGATTATGATTGCTACCCCTGCTTTTTTTTTCTGCATCAGCTGAAACATAATAAATTCTACTCCAACCCTCCATTTTAACCCTTTGTGTATCTCTCATTCTTAAATGTGTTTCTTGAAAACATGTTGTTGAATTCTAATTTTTAATCCATTCCGCTATCCATTTATGTTTTATGGGTGAGTTCATCCCATTCACATTAAGATATAAGTACTATTTGTAGATTTCTCTCCATTTTATTTTTTACTTACTATTGTCCTTCTCAGTTTCCTTTTTTACCTTATCCCAATTACCTTATTCTCTCCCATTCTCTTTCTATTCCTTATTCTACCCACTCCTCTAAGAATCTCACCCTTATTATCTCCCTCCACCCTCCTAAATCTTAATCTATACACCCTTCTAAAAGTCCCTCCCTTATCTTGTCCATAGTTCTCTTATTTCTTTATAATTTTAGAAGACTTTTATACCCTTTTAGATGGGTGTTATTCCATTTTTAACCCAGATCTGAAGAATGTAAAGTTCTAACATTACCAGCCCTTCAACCCCACCTGCTTCCTCCATATTAATTCCTCCTTTCGTGCTCCATTTTATGAGATAATTGCTCCTTTTTATTTTTACCTACCTAGTTTTGTTTTTTAGAATCACATATCATGCACAACTCAGCCCCAAACTTTCTTTCAATTTACCCTAGTAATGATGACAGTCTTAAGGATACTTTTAACATTTTTTCTTATGTATGAAGTAAATAGTTTGATCTTAATGAGTTCCTTATAATTAGTCTTTAATGTTTTCCTTATATTTCTTCTGAATTATTATTGTTATGATAATTTATAGACCTGTACTTCACAAGGGAGGAGCCACATACAGCATAGGAGAATATAAACAGGGAAAATCATTCCAGAATAAAAGTCTACCTGGAAACCTACTCTTCTTTCAACAAAGAGGCCTCACCTGACTCCATCTGTCCCTCCTTCCAAGAGATTGCAATGGAAGAAGACTCCTTTGAAAATACTAGCTCCAAAGTTCTCCTTTCTTTTAAATGGAAGTGACTAGGAAGTCTGGTTCTGGGAAATATAAAGCAAAAGCTTACTATCAGAGCCTTGAGTTCAAGGGACCAAGATGAGGTGAGAACATGTAGCTCATTCTCAGACCTTTCCATTGACATATATAAAATATTTTGTAAACTTTAAAACAATATATAAAAGTCAATATATAAGAATTTAAGGTTTTAAAAATGTTTTATATACATTATTTCAATTGTTCTTCATAAGAACTCTAGGAGGTGGGTGCTGTTATTACCCCTATTTATCTGGGCAGCTAGGTGGCACAGTGGATGGAGTGCCCAAGCCTGAAGTCAAAAAGACTTTGGGGTTCTACCTCACAGATGTCAGACTAGTAAAGATGACAAAATAGAAACAATGATAAATGTTATGGGAAGCTTAGTGCAATCCTGCAGTATTTGTGGACCTGTGAAATTGGTTTGGCCATTCTGGAAAACAATTTGGGATTATGCCTAGAAAATTATTAATATGTGCATACTTTTTGATCCAGCTACGAGGCTTATCTCTCAAAGAAATCAAAAGAACTAGAGGAAAGATCAATATCTGTCAAACATGTTTATAATAGCTCTTTTCCAAATTGGAAACTGAAGGGGCATCCTCTTATTAGGGAATTAATGAATGGCTTATGGCATATTATGAATGTGGTAGAATGATATTATAAATTACTACATTGTATATTAAAATTATAAAATTTCAGAAGAAACTGGGAAGATTCTTAGGAACTGATGCAAAGAGAAAGGAGCAGAAAAAGAACAATTTATGTAATGATAACATTGTAGAGAAAAACAACTTTGAAAGACTTTAGAACTCTGAACCATAAAATGATTAACTATGAATCCAAAATAATGAAGAGGAAACACAACATTCACCCCCTGCCTTTCTTTTGTTTCTTTGGTGAGGCTTGCAAATTGCAGATTCAAGATTTTCTATTTTGCTGATTATTTTTTATGTGCAGGACATAAATTCTACTCTCATAATTTTCTTTACTAACCATTTAGAAGCTATGTGTTGTGACTTCAGTGTCCTGAATTGCCCACTCTTTCTATTCCTTACATCTTTGGCACCTACCATTCAGAGCCTGCTTTTCTTGATACTGGCAGTTCAGAACTACTTGCAGTTGAGAGCTTTGCAGCATTTGCTTCTGGGTTGCAGTCTATAAGCAGGCTTTTTCTCTTGAACGGCTTTGCTCAAGTTGGTTGTCAAGGCCAGAGATAACTTTCATAGTCTCTAGCTAGGATATCTAGGGTATCTAGCGCTGAAAGGAGGAAGGGCAAACCAGGGTATAAGGATGTATTTTGATGAAGGCCTTCGTTATGTCCTTGGATCTGCTGGTGCAACCTCAATGGTGGTAGCATGGGAGGTAGGGGAAAGTGCTGATTGAAATCAGGATCAAAGAGTGTCAGTTCCTGTTGTTTTTTTTTTAACTTCTTTTGGATTCTTGGTGTCTTAGACCATGGAAAGAACTTTTTCAGGAGGACTTGAGAGGACATTGGAATAAGAGAAAATGTCTAATCCATCTTCTTGTTGCTCACATGACCTGGAAATACCATAGGGGGAGGGGAGAATTATGGAATCATAGAATTTAAGAGCATAAAGTACAGAGATTATTTAGTTCAAACTTCTCATTTTATAATTGAGGGAAAAAAGGTCCAGAGATATGAACAAACTTGTCCAAGAACATGCAACTAATCTTTGACAGAGCTGGGATTTTAACCGAATTACCTTGACTTCTCATTTTATATATTCATCAAATTGCTATCATTCTGTCAAAAACCCTTTTAAAATGTTTTATTTGGTTCTGCTGTGTTGCTAAGTATAATCTAGTGAATGTGATTGAAATTGGGTATGATGGTGGAGTATTTTGCTATCTTTTGGAATCAATATCCCCAATATTTCTTCCCTTTGTGCAGGAACAGAAAATGGACTAAGCATGGATTGAGTCATCTCCAGGAGGTTATATTTTTTTTCTTCAACTAAATCCCTCATGTGTTTGTTTCTGCATTGTGGGCCTCTTTGTCCTAAAAGTGAAAGAGCCAAAATTCCAGTTAATTGAGCATCCCAGTTAGTGGGGGTTCCAGCCAGTCAACATTTCCGAAGATATGCTGTACTTGGGCTGAGAGCTCCTCCAAAATAAATTAGTCTTCCCTCACAGAGATAATTCACACATCGAAAGCCACACATTTGCAGCTACCATGACCTGCTAGCATGTTACAGAAAATGAGAGTCATTTATTCTGAGAAAGCTCAGTTAGATATAAAGATGTTAGATGTTGACTGCCAGCTATGTACTACCCAGAGCACTATTTGGTACACAGAGTTTCTAGGCCATCTCTAATAAATAATGGGTAGATTTGCCTTCTGCTACTCTGTCCTTTAAATCCTAGGAAGGAACTGGTTCTAAATTCTATGACAGGCTTAATTGCAACAATTCAGAAAAAAAAAATGCCTTGTGAATGTCCTTTTCTTCCAATTCTGACCTTGGCTCTCAGTATGAGATGATCATTGAAATAGAAAATATTATTCCTTTGTTGTCTCATTTGCAAAATGAGGGGGATGGGCTGAATGATCTTTAAGGTCCCTTCCAGCTCCCATATTCTGTGGTCATGTTATTCCTCCTGATACTGTATCATAGGTACAAGACAAATTTGTATTTCACATTTGGCAAATGGCTATGAGAACACAGGATAGAATTTAGAAGAGATGTCTTTTTCTTGTATAACCCTTTCAGAGATAGATAGACGTGTCTACCTATCTAAAACTTACTTACCCTTCAAGGTTCATCTCAGATCTCATTTCTACCAAGAATCCTTCCTTGATAAGCCTATCCCTTGGGTTAACCTCTCTCCTCAGTTCATCACTTTTTTTAAAACAGGTCTGTAAGCATTTATTTTTATTTTATTTTTTTGCTTTTTGGAGGGCAATTGGGGTTAAGTGACTTGCCCGTGGTCACATGGCTAGTTTTTGTGTTAAGTGTCTGAGGCTGGATTTGAACTCAGGTCCTCCTGACTCCAGGGCTGGTGCTTTATTCACTACACCACCTAGCCACCCCAATTCATCACTTTTTATCTATACTACTCACTTGGCACCGTCTTGTGACATCACTCATACTGTTTTCTTTCCATGTTTGAATGTTCTTTGTCTCTTCACTAGACTGTAAATACCCTGTGGAGAGAGGGATTGAGAGTCATACTTCTTTGTATCTTCCACAGTACCTACCACACTGACCATTAGATTGTAAGCTCCTTAAGGGCAGGCACTGTCTTTTGCTTCTTTTTGTATCCCCAGCATTTAGCACCCTGTCTGGCACATAGTAGGCAGTTAATAAATGTTTACTGAATTAAATTGAATTGAATTAAGTAAAATTCTGTTAAATGAGACACAAGTGAGATAATATTGATTATGTGCTCAGAGTTTCTTGAAGGAAAGGTTCCCTGGGTGATAATCACTTGATGCTAGAGATAGAAGGTTCTCACAATTCAATTAGTCCAACTTCTTAAGCATGAACTTATTTCATAAAACCCTTGAGTTGCCATCCATCTTCCAACTAAAGATTATGGAACTTTTTAAATTGATTTTTAGTTTTTCATGTGTGCATTGTCCAGTTTTCCCTACTAGATTGTAAATATTTTGAGGAAAGAGATTCTGCTTCATGCTTATCTGTATTTTCTATAGAGCTTGGAATAGCCACTTACATGTAGTAAATATTGACTTAATGAATATTAGTTGAATGAAGACATACTCTTTTCTAAAAATGTTCTAGGACCTATGCATGCTAACAGGTGGCCCATTGGTTATCACTTTTCCTCCCACCTTTATCTGAGTTTTCATTGCTGATAACACAATAATGAAGCAATCCAAGGCCTTAACATTTTCTAAAGCTCTCAGTTCTGTTTGGCAGGATGATAGGGTTTCATGTAATTTGCTAGTGTTGATTTTCCTATAAGATTTCTTCCAGGGTCTGGGATGGAGAATCTATGAAATATGGGTTCTTAAATCTCAGCTTTGTCATTCACTCTCAGTAAAACTTTGATCAAGTTTCCTTATCTCTCCTGACCTCGATATTCCCATCTATACAATATGGGTATTGGACTAGACCACTTCTTTTTTTTTCTTTTTGGAGGACAATTAGGGTTAAGTAACTTGCCCAAGGTCACACGGCTAGGTTTTTGTTTGTGTGTGTTAAATGTCAGAGGCTGGATCCGAACTCAGGTCCTTCTGACTCCAGGGCCGTCGCTCTACTCACTGCACCACCTAGCCGCCCCCCTAGATCACTTCTTAATATGGAGACTGTGAACTTTTTTTTTTAATATATTTTTATAATGCTATATGAACAAAGTTGCTTCATAATCCTATGTATCTTATTTTATTTATTTATTTTAAGAAGAGATCCTCAGGCTTTACCAGACCACCAAAAGGGTCTGTAACACAAAAAAGGTTAAAAATCCTCAGACTGGATCATTTCTAAAATGTCTTCTAGCTCTAAAGTTCTGTGATTTTTATAAACACTGGCAGAAAAAGCACAGGGCAGGAACATTTGTTGGAACTATTGTGCCACACTAATTGATACCATGAGCTTTAAAAAAATATGAAATGAATAAAACCTATGGTTACCTTCATTATTATGTCAACAAACCAAAAATTAATTTCACAATTTTTCCTGGCACTAGCCTTGTACCTTCCTTTGTACTGCTCTAAGTACTTCCAAATTTAACAACAAATACAGAGCTAAACGAGGCTATTGAATTCAGGATTGTGTGGTATAATGCACAGAGAGATGAATCAGAAACCAGAAAGACCTTGGTTCAAGTTTAACCTCTAACACCTGTAGGTTTTGTGATTCTAGGTAGGGTACTTCAACCTCTCAGGGATTTAGGCAACTCTATAAATTGCAGAGAAGGCACTACCTGCCTTGGTGGAGGGAATTTCCTCAGTTAGGAGTACCCTCTATCAGTGAAATCCCAGGTCTAGACACTACTCTTGATTCCTACAAGACTGACAAAAAGGAAAGAAATTGACTTTCCTGTCTGTGGCAAGATCAGCTTCATTTTTCCAATCACCAAAGATCTACCTTTGTTTGAAAAATTTTCTCCTCCCTCCCTCTCATGCATGTGGAACAAATTCACTTCACTTTTGGTCAGAAAGACTTTGATTCAAATGCCATCTCTGACACTTACTACATGTGTGACCATAAGAAAATCACTTTATATCTTCAAGAATATTTTCCTCATCTGCAAGATGGGAATAATAAGAGAACCTATGAACAGAACAAATGAAATGAGTTATATAAGCCCTTTGGAAAGGATTAAAGTACTATTGAAATGTAAGCTATTATCTTCATTGTGATAGATGATTAAAGCCCAAGAGGAAATGTTCTATGGGCCTGGAGACCTGGAAGTTTTGAATAGTTCACAAAATACCCCCTTTAAGAGTTAAGTATAAGTACATGATCAATCATCATCATCATCATCATCGATAACATTTATACAGCACCTAGTCTGTGCTAGGTACTCTACTAAAGCCTTTTACAATTATTATCTCATTTCATCCTGACAATCCTGGGAGGTGGGTGCTATTATTATAGCCATTTTAAAGATGAGGAAACAGGCAAATAGAAGCTAAGTGACTTTCTCAGTATGACACAACTAGTAAGTGTCTGAAGCAGGATTTGAATTCAGGTCTTCCTGACTCCAGGTTTACCACTGCTGGACCTGGTTCTATCCTGCAATTTCAGACAAATTGTTCTGTGTTTGTTACAACCATGGCTCCTGAGGCCATCTCACACATGGGTGCCTAAGAACTGGTTTCAGTTTCAAGGCATTCTGTGTGCCAGCATTCACCCCCAAAATATAGCTCACAAACCCTTCTGAAGTGTTCTTTTTTATTAGCCAACCAGAGGGTACATTATTTCAAAGCTGTAGACATTTAATCAGTGTGGCACATCACATGACATAAATACATAGAATAGTATAAATAGGTATACATAGAATATACATAGAATACCTCTCCCACAAACACTAAAAGTGAGAGGGGGGTACATCAAGATGACCAGGTAACACAGATGGAAGGCTCATACACAGGGAGCATATGTGGCCAGAAAACCTGTATGGAGAAACACATATGCCTATGAAGAGGGTGACCATAAAATGATGAGGTTAGGGTTAGGGGTCCTGCCAAATGAATTTAACTCAAGTCTTCTCTCAGTCAAAGAAAAGTTTATTAGAAATTCATTTGTATTGGACACAGAGTAAATCTGTGCTAGGTCATTCTATGGCGCTCTCACCCCACATGGAGACAAGATGGGGTCTTATATACAGAAAGATTGTGGGAGGAATCTAGGGGTGATCTAGAGTAGGAATTAATGAGGTCAGGTAATAGTTGATTTGTGTATAGATATTTTGATAGGCTCAAGGGTGGGAAGTAGATGGACAATAGAGAGCCAAGCTAGTAACAAAGGTCTGGGCAAAGCCACAAAGAAAAGCTTATGGCCTCATGCAAATGCCTCATCAAATGGGATGATTCAATCAGAGTTCAAGGGGGTTCCCAGAGCCTGCATCACCTATAATTCATGTGGCCAGAGAACATGCTTGGATGGCACACACATGGACGTTGCCAGGGAACATGAGTCTTAGGGCAACTCACATCCCTAACAATGCAAAGCCCATGAGGTCACTATGCTAATCTGTGTTGGGCTTCATCATACCTCCACTTTCTATGACATCACCTCTACTGGGCATATCCACTGGTCTCATGGTCATTGACATACCAAGCTGCTTTCTTCTTGGATGTAGTGATTAAGAAACTTTTCTCTGGTAAAGTAAGTATAAAACTCCCTTATCCACTTCCCTCATAGCTACTCCCTTCCTACTATTCCCAGCTGTCCCCACCCTAGCCTAACCCTCTATACTCTCTTGCCTGCATTAATAGAAACGCTTCTTGCTTTCCCTGCCTCCAGGTCCTTCCCACTCCAAATCTGTTCTTCATATGGTTGCCAGGTTTAATCTTATTAATGCATAAATTTGATCTTATTCTTCTGCTCAAAACCTTTCATTGGTTCCCAGTTGCCTACTGAATAAAGTCCAAACTCTTTAATTTGTCTCCAGCCTTATCTCTCCCTTCTCCCCTTCATAACACTCTTCCCTTTAGCCATATTAAACTACTTGCTAATCCTCAAACACCTACCAGGCTTTCAACCTTCATCCTCTTAGGTTGCGACTTATTTCTGATATTCCCAGGAAATTATTTTGTTTTGTCTTTTTCCCACTCTTATTTTAGAACTGACCTTTCTTGCCATGCTGTTCCTATGGCTTTTGGGGTCCTTGGGTGCCTTACAGTCTTCTTAACCTAACTTCCTTCTTTCCTTGCCCCTTTGGGCAAAAAGCACTCTCATCTCCCTGACCCTTATTTCTTCACAATTTACAGAGACTTGATGATCCTTTCCTTATAGGGTACTAGCCTTAATTTCCAGTCAACAAGCAGAATTGGTTCAATTTTCAAGTTTCCATGAGGACCTTTTCAGATCCCAACTTTGAGGTCTAGCTCCAATACCTCCTTTGTGAAGCTTTCCTAGGCCACCCAAACCTAAGGTGTTGTTTCATCCTCTGAATTCCTCCAATACTTGTTATCTATACCAAGCCAAGTCAAGCCAACAATTGTTTATTACTACATCCCAGGAACTGTACACAGACGTGGATAATTTTGCAGGATTGATCACTCTGTAAGTCATCATGCTTGACCAGGTGACACCTTTTGTCTTGATTAGATTTTCATATGCTTGTAGCATTCCTTCCTAACTAATCTGTAAACTCCCATGATTCTGACACTACCTGGGTGACCTTGGGTAAATCACAACCTCTGTGTGCCTCAGTTTGATCTATAAAATCAAAGGGGTGGACTAGATGGCCTCTGAAGTTCCTTCTAGCTCTGAATCTAGGATCCTAGCATATTATAGGACAGGTGTTGTAATGAAATGACCGTAAGTTGAGACCATTAATCAATTTAAATGGAGTTTATTGTGGAGCATAATTAACCTGGAGACTGCCAGGGGTCATGTACCCAAATCAGGAAGCCCCAAGCATATATATCTTGGGGTTTATATAGACAAAAGCCACAACATAAAGGTCACCAAGGGGAGCAAGTAGGGAAAATACAGAAGCCAAAGGATAGCATTGCTTAACAATTATTGTCTAGTAATCAGTTTGTTGCCCAACTGGAAAGTTCCCAAATCTATTTTTGAGAATTTGACAGAAAGCAGAGTGGGGAGAGGTGGGGTGGCTATGGGCTTCAGGTAGCAGGCTTGGCCAGGTTTTTACTTGGCAGGTTTGTTGCCTTGCTGGGCTTTGTTGTATTTGGGGCAGGTTACCTAGGTAGCTCTCCTATGATGGGGAGAGATGAGGGATGTTCACAAAATGGGGGCTTACTACAATTTTTGTCAAGAGTCAAACCTCTGACTCACAGTCGAACCCTTGCCTGGTGATGGGTGATGGAGACATTGTCATAGTGGGCAGAAAGCAACTCATGCAGGGGCTGGATTGAGAGGTGAGAAAACAAACAAAGGCCTATAGTGGGGGGCCAGACCAAGAAACAGTAAAACTGGATGCGTGGGAGACTCCCTTGGGAAGGGCTAGACCAACATAATAGGGGAACTGGGTGTTTATGCAAAGCCAACAGGTTAGGGCCAAAGTCAAGCTGGGAAGTGTTTTGACCTGGCAATATTAAGGTTCCCCCCAACCCCTGCAGACCTTCCCTTAGGCCATTGATGCTGAGTGAAAAGTGACAATAGAAATGCATCAGTGGAGAAACCAGGGCAGAGGATGGACTCAGCCATGAGCCTTCTTCTGCCTGGAATGTCCAGAGTACTTGGTCCCCCTTTCTAATAATCCAGGTGTTTTTACCCTTAGGAACATGGAAGTTTGACATGGAGAAAGGGCACAATAACATTATGAAGAAACAGGGGAAAATCTTCACATGAGAAAATCTGGTCCTGAGTCTACCTTCCATTTGTCAGGGGCAGCTAGTTTCATGAGAGAGTGGTGGAGTCAGGCAGGGATAGAGTTCACTTTGACTGTAGACAAGGATATAGGATCTGATGTAGGCAAGGTGTCTCAAACCGCTTGCAATCCCTGTAGGAACTTAATTAAGGAAGAATTAGTAGCCTCAGCTCATAACTCTTCTCTAATCACTGGGAGGATAGGTAGAGACCATCCATACATAATTTCAAAGGGAGAAAGCCCAATTCGATTGGGGGTGTGGCTGATTCTGAGTAGGGCCAGGAGAAGAAGCAAAGGGCCCAGTTGATCCACTCCACTTGACCTGAGCTCTTTGGTCTGTAGGCACAAATGCTGGCCCATTATCAGAGCCCAACCCAATTGGAAGGCCAAACTGGGGAAGAAGTTCATCTAGAATTTTCTTAACTACCACTAGCACCTTGTGACAGTACTTAGCAGAATATCTACTTGGGGAATGAAATACCTGTCTCTCAGGAGTAAGCTCATTTTTCTGGCTCCCAAATGAGTGATTTGATGGAGATGCTTAACTCACTCCCTCCCCACTTCTTTTTTGTTTGTTTGTTTAGCACAGGAATCATCCCAGTGTGGAATGGGCTGGGTAGGAGGATGTGCTGGGAAAAGGGCCAGGCAGGGGAGGGTGGATTGAATATTTGGGGCTGGGGACAGTTTCATTAGGATTCCATCATTCCCTCCTCAAAACGTTGGGACCCAAAATCATTTGGGAGAAGGGACAAAGGTCTCCTCTTCCATATCTTCTTCAAGCTGAGAAGGAAAGTAGAGCTGTCCAAGTTTCAGTGGGTCCCAAGGAGAAAGTTGACTGAAACCAAGTATAGATCATATTCAGGTTATGATGGATGAGCATAGACTGATATCCACTGTTTGCTGCCAATTGTAGGTGAATTGGCCTGTATTCTGAGTGACACGAATATGACAGGCAAATTCAATATTCAGGGTCCAAGATATAAGGAGAAAGATAGATATATCTAGTAATAGGCAGTTGACTAGCCCAAGTACCTTTGTACTAAACTATTTAGGCTGTAGAAAGAAATATAATTTTAGGCTGAATAGCTCAAATCTAACACACATTTTAGTAGCTCAGATGTATCCCAGCCTTGGTATATTGGATAATGATTAACTTATGTTTGTACCACTGCTTCACAGACTTCTTTTCCTTTGACTAATTGTTCCCATGTCATTCAGAAAGGGATTTAACCTTTCACTTGGCTATGCAGGTAGGCAGATGACAAGCCCATTATTAATTTACCCAGTTGTTTGGGATATGGAATGACTACAGATTCAGATTGAGAACTGCAAAATTTCACACACCTGCATTATACTTTTACTCTCACTGACCACTTGCTCTAATTAGAGTAATCTGTCATAAAAGGAAAAAAAGCAGGAATATGCCAGATATGACAGGATAAAACATCCTTAGCTCTGATTGAATTCAGATAAGAGTCACTCCAAATCTATCCCATAGCCAGACTCAGGGACAACCAGGTGGAAAACATTCCTTTTCAAACGAAGACAATGAGGAAACGGAGCCAGGAGATTCTCATTTTAGGTGGAGGCTAAAATTGTCCTCTCAGCTTTTCCCAAAAGCAAATCTTCACCTGTAGCAGGATTCTTTCTGAGAAGCTTGTGGCATTTATACTGATCTAATGTAGACAACTATATCTTAATTCAAACTCAAAATAAAACTAGTTGCAGTCCCAGTCAATGGCTCTTACCTCAAATGGCCAGGCTCACCAATCACAGCTTGGGGCCTGATACAATTGCTTTTATTTTACCGTGACTTATATACATAAGAGATTTCAGTTCTCTGTAAGCCAAGTTCATTGCTTAGGAATTCCATAACTCAAACAAGCTTTTTAGTTTTCTTTTTGTTTCCTGGGGCTGATGATCTTGCCCACCAGATGGTTTCTAGGGGATCTGGCAAGTTTACAAATAAGGGGAAATCAATAGGGACCCCAAAAAGGGGGCTGATCTGCTTGTCCACCCTATGATATTCTTCTTCTGGACTGATGAAAACTACATACTTTATGTGTGTGATGCTAGGGGATCAACTTTAGGTTTTTAACATTATGACAATAATCTCAAATCACTTATTTAACAATCTTACAATTTTTATAAGTGAGAGCCAGCTCGTTTTAGCTTTAAGACAGGATTAGCAGGACTTAACAAAATAACATACCTGTTTTTTTTTGTTGGGTTTTTTTGCCTTTTGGAGGGCAATTGGGGTTAAGTAACTTGCCCAACGTCACACGGCTAGGTTTTTGGGGTTTTTTTGTGTGTGCGTTAAGTGTCTGAGGCTGGATCCGAACTCAGGACCTTCTGACTCCAGGACCGACGCTCTACTCACTGTGCCACCTAGCTGCCCCACATACCTGGTTTTTAAACACAATTTTTTCCATTGTCTTAGTTTCAACTAATTTCAGACCAAAAATTGCTTTGTCATTTCCAGTTTGCCTTGCAGAGAATCATTCATCTCATCATTAATAAGGTAGAAAATATAACTTTAAATCACTATATATTTCCATTATGGCCAAAATGTTAAATGCAGCAGGATTATTTCTACCTGTTGTAACCCATAGCTTTAAATTAATAGATTTTATAGCATAAAAATCCAATTCACATGCAACACAAAACAGATTAAAAGTTGCTGTAACCCTCTCTGTAATTACAGGTAAAGGTGTAAATACCTGGCTTTCTAAATAGCAGATATACATATTATAAGACAGGGTTAGTAGAATCAATAAAGTAACATTACTGATTTTACACGATTTTTTTCCATCTTTATGTTTCAACAAAGTTCAGATTAAAAATTGCTTTATCTAACACCATTTCTGGCTCACTATGATCACTCAGGTTTTACAATATACAGTGTAGAAATACAACAATAATATAAACTGTGAGATGACAGTAATTGCATTTCCAAATCACATATAAAAATTATTGATCTTACCAAGTGTAGAAGCTGGTTGTGATGGGGTCCTTGGGATGTATATATGTTTGTAACATCAGTTTGTAATATCAATCTGTAACATCAGTTTGTAAATGGGGTGCTTTGGGATCTATGTCTGTAAAATCAATTTGTAAAAGTCTGTAAAGACACTTCCCACCCCCCCAGTCTCAAAGCATTAACTCTGCCCCTTCCCCCTGCCAGCACTTTGCCCAGCAACAACTCATGAACTGTTTATCTCTGCTTGAAACAATAACAAGCTACCTATGAATCCTTCACTAAACTATCTATAAACATTTTTAGCTTAGACAAATGTTATCTCCCTTAGTTAGAGTGGCCAGCTGCACCCTGAATCCTTCAGTACCCTATCTATAGGGTAACTCCTTAGCCAATTATACCCATACTCTGATGGCCTTGGTTCCCAACATCTATCTTGTCAAGCCTGACATTGATAGGTGGCAGACTGGGCACTCCTCAGTAGCCATGACCAAGATTGACTTTAGTTACTTGTCGGGCCTAAAACCACACCTCCAGGTAGCCCCACCTTGGGCTATTTCCCAGTGAATCATAGGCAATACGCCTGCGCAGTTGATATTAAAAGTGCATGGTCCTTTAAGCACTGACCACTCCTTAACTCCTCCCTGATCCCACCCTTACTCACCTAGTTAGCATAATTGACACCTGATTTACTATCTTGACTCCTTAAAACTATGCCTATGTTTTCTTTGGGTTTGCAGGTTCCATAAGAATTTAGCCCGCTGTCCTTGCACAGAGTACCAATAAACTTTACAATCTCGACTCCAAGTTTGCTTGAGCCTGGTGACTTCCTTCCAGACTGTGTGGGTCCCTGGCAGAACCTCTTACCCTTCCCTACCCTTATACCCCTTTTCCTCTTCAGTTGACTCCTGACCTCATTTTCTCCTCTCCTTTTTCTCATCTCCTCACAGTAGCCGACCCTGGTTGAGGGGGGGCCGATTTGGGAAGGAAGGAGAAAGAGGGCACTGCACCTTGTGTGAGAGGGACTAAGAACTGGGGAGTGCTGGGAGGGTTGTAGCTGGGAGCATTGAGGGAGGAAGGGGTTTGGGGAACTTGAAGTAGAAAATTGAGGAGAGGTTCATCTGCTTACCTAGAGGGGTGGGCTTCAGGGTACCCAGGGATCTAGAGCTGTTGCTAGTGGGAGCTCCGATGTAGCTGCTGTACCTCACCTTTTTCTCTTTTCACCAGGTGGGGGAGGTTAACTCAAATCCCTTACTATTCTTCTAACTTTTTTTTTTAAACAAATGCTTTATTAACTTCTGGTTTACATCATTCATTTCCACCAGATTTTGAGTTACAATTTTTTCCCTACCCACCACCCCAGAATAGCAGTCCCACTAGATATCCCCTCATCCAATCTGCTCTCTCCCATATCTATTCTTCTAACTTTTCACTGCAGCCCTAACTCAGAGCCAGGTCAACAGGGAGAAGGATCTTAGTGGTTCTAACCTCTCACTGTATCCTCAGCTCAGTCAGAGCTGTGTCACAGTGAGAAAGCACCATAGCCTTAGCCTTGTCAGAGGTAGGACTACAGAGAGGAGAATATTAGTGGATTCTTTCTTAACCTTTTGCTCAAGCAAACTTTTCTCAGGTGTTCATTCCTTTAAAAACTTCTCTGAGAATAAGAGCTTTGAACCCTCCAGTCAAGGTGAGTGGGACTCTGGAAAAGGTCCAGTGGTGCCTGGTCTCTTCTCCCTGGTACTGGAGAGCTCAGTTTCATCTCTGAGGCATCTCTTTTTCAGATCTATGCATTTTCCCAATTTATCTTAGTGCCAAATACTAACCAGAACGAATTCAATTATCTGGATCTATATTCTCAATGAGATTTGAACTCAGGTCCTCCTGACTCCAGGGCCAGTGCTCTATTCACTGTACCACCTAGCCACCTCATAGCTTGCAGCATCTTAAGTATAATTTTGCTGGTGTGTGAAATGAGCACAAATGGTTCAATTATTTGAACATTTTTTAACATTGTCCTTCTTAAGGATTTAGGATGTAAACTTATCTTTTCTAATCTAATGGCTGTTGTTAAGTTTGCCAAATTTGCTGGCATTTTGAATGCAGCATTATTTTTTAGCATTTAAAATTTTTCAGCTAAAATCTGATTACCTGTAGTAGTCTTATTGTTAGCAATGATTCCTAAAGCCCACTTGACTTCATTCTCCAGGATGCATATGTGGCTCTAGATCAGTAACCAGCCATGGTGGTTATCAATGATGTGAAGATCTTTCTTGTATAGTTCTTATGTATATTCTTGCCACCTCTTCTTAATTTCTTCTACTTCTGTTAAGTCCCTACCATTTTTGCCTTTTATCATGCCCATTTTTGTATGAAATATTCCTTTTATATCTCTAATTTTCTTGAAGACATCTCTTGTCTTTCCTGTTCTATTGTTCTCTTTTATTTCTTTTCATTGCTCATTCAAAAAACCTTATCTTGCCTTTGCTGCTCTCTAGAATTTTGCATTCAGCTGAGCTGATCTTTCCCTTTCTCCTTCTCTGTTCCCTCTCCTTTCCTTAGTTATTTGTAAGGCCTCCACAGATAGTCATTTTGCTTTCTTGCCCTTCTTTGTCTTTGGAATGTTTTGTTGTTGCTGTTGCTGCGGCTGCTATATAATATTGAATCTCTGTCCATAGTTTTTTAGGTACTCTATCAGATATAATTCATTTAATCTATTTATCACCTCTACTTCATATTCATAAGGGATTTTATTCAGGTCATACTTATATGGCCTAATGACTATACCTACTTTCTAATTTGTTTAAATTTTGCAATAAGAAACTCATGATCCGAGCCATAGTCAGTTCTAGATCTTGTTTTAACTGACTATATAGAATTTCTCTGCCTTTTATTGCAAAGTATATTATCATTCTGATTTCAGTATTGACCATCTAGTAATGTCCATGTGTAGAGTTGCCTTTTGGGTTATTGAGAAAGAGTATTTTCTATGACCAGCAAGTTATCTTGACAGAACTCTATTAGCTTCTGCCCTGCTTCATTTTGTAATCCAAGTCCAAACTTTTCTGTTATTCCAAATATCTTTTGATTTCCTACTTTAACTTCCCAAATCCTTTCCAATTCAATCCTTTATGAGGGATGTGGCATCTTGTGTGTGTGTGTGTGTATGTGTATGTGTGTATGTATCCGTGTGTTATTTCTAAATGATGTTGTAGCTCTTCACAGAATCCAAAAACTTTGACCTCTAAGCATCAGGAGTTTCCCTTGGATTCAAACAGATATCATTCTGTCATTTTTGAGATTATATCTCAATATTCTTTTTCTCAACCTTTTATTGACTATGAGGGCTACTCCATGTTTTCTAAGGGATTCTTGCCCACAGTAGTATACATAATGATCATCTGAGTTAAATTCGACCATTCCAGTCCATTTAAGTTCACTGACACCCAAGATATTGATGTTTAATCTTTCCATCTCCTGTTTGACCACATCCAGCTTACCTTGATTCATAGATCTTACATTCTAGGTTCCCATACAATACTGATCTTTGCAGCATCAGATTTTCCTTTTGTAGCCACACACATCCACAGCTGAGCTTCTTTTTGACTATATCCCATTCATTCTTTCTGGTCTTGTCTTCTTGTCTTCTGTACTTCCACAGTAACATGTTAGACACCTTCAAAACTGGGGGGGGGCCCTAGTCTTCAAATGTCATATCAGTTATCAGTTTAGTACTGTCTATTGTGGAGGATTCTTGGCAAAGATACTGAGTGACTTGCCATTTCCCTCTCCAGTGGAGACTCTTTTGTCAGAACTCTCTACTATAACTTATCCATCTTGAGTAACTCTGCATGGAATAGCTCATAGTTTCATTGACCTATGTAAGCCATCAACAAGGCTTCAGGAGGGACCATACCAAGCACTTAATAAATGATTGCTGCTTTTCTTTGTTCTTTTTTATATTTCCCTTAGTGCTGGGCTCAATAAATACTTATTAGTTGTTATCCTGAGGGATGTCATTAGGTATGATTACGGTAGAGTATCAGAAACAGCAGGCTCAGAGGGAGCTCTTGTCTTCCATTCTGCTAGAAAATGGGCAGGATGTCCCATGAATCTTTAAGGAAAAAAGCTGAGCACCCTGAAAAGGTTAATCCTGTTTCTATGTACCTCGTTTAGGTTCTGATGACCTTAAACTCATAGAAGAACTGGTGGTTGATTTGTTGGGTCAACATGCATCATGATTGAGTCTTTAATAGTGGAGTTCTTAGATGGAAATTAGATTAAACAAGTCCATATTCAAAGAGGGCCCCATGTGAAGTGAAAGCTGGTAAAGAATTGTAAATAATGAGTCAATTTGAATTTATTAAGCACCTACTATATTCCAAGCACTTTAAAAATATTATCTTATTTGTTCTTTACAACATCCCTGGGAGGTAGGTGCTATTATTATCCCAATTTTACAGATGAAACTGAGGTTAAATGCCTTGCCTAAGGTCACATAGCTAAGTAAATGTCTGAGGCTGGATTTGAACTCAAGTCTTCCTAACTGAAGCCCAGTCTCTCTAGGCACTGCCCTACCTAGCTGCCCAAATGTTGCCAATGGAGAAAGGTATAAAATAGACAAATGCAGTCCCAGACACTCTCTAAATGTGCCTCATCCTATTAACAGAGGCCTGACAGGAAGACAGGGTCCCAATCACAGATAAACTGTAAATAATAATAAATAATCCCATTGAACATTTTGAGAGTTGAACTACAGACACCACTCTTTGGAAGCTAAAGCTGGGGGGCAGAGGGAGGGGATAAAACCAAACTATCAGATTAAGGCCATCCTTCTCAAGCCATTGGCTGTTAGCTATAAAGAGGGTCTCTGTCAGCATCCCAGCTGGACAAATCAGTAGCAATTTGGGGCTATGGTGATGGGGGGCTGGGGGTGTCATCTGACCAAATCTTCTTGATCTAATTAGTTTCCAGCAGCTTCCTGACTTCTCTGGGATATTCTCAACTAATGCACTGAAAGAAGAAAACTCCCCCATTCTTCTCCATCTTTGTGAGATGGTTCTGAAAGAAAAGACTACAGCAAGACGACAGTCTTATTTTCTGAACTCAGCTGAAGAGATAATTCACTTTCCTAATGTGAAAGGGGCTACTGCCAGAAGGTTTACTCACTTTCCAGACACTGACATTAAGTCACTCCACCTCTCAAGCATTCCAGCACTCACAGATGAAAAGGAAAAACCAAAAAACAATTTCTGCTCCAGAGCCTTTGGGATCATCTGCCCACAGCTCTTTTTCATGTCTTTCTTGGTCATCTATGCCCTGCTGGGAGCACTTCTCTTTTATATTATTGAGGGCAGTAACAATCAAAGAGTTGCTGAATTTGAGATGTTTTTGAACAAACTCTGGACTCACATTGAAAGCTATAAAACAGGTATGTGAAATTATCGACTAAGAAGTGATTTCTGACCAGGATGTCAGGGGAACACTCAACTTTCTAAAAAGGTATCGAAAGGCATGTATTTAGAAGGTTTTTGGTTGATTTATTTTTATTTTTTTCTTTTTGGAGGGGGGAAGGAGGGTAGGGCAATTGGAGATAAGTGACTTGCCCAAGGTCACATGGCTAGTTTTTGTGTTAAGTGTCTAAAGCTGGATTTGAACCCAGGTCTTCCTGACTCCAGGGTTGGTGCTCTATTCGCTGTGTGACCTAGCCACCCCTGGTTGATTTTTTTAAGTGAACCTTTTTTGTTTTCTTTTAAAGAGTTTGGTTTTCTGAAGCTAGCTCCCATTGTCTTTAAATTAAATGGTTGCTGTGGCATTCAGCTGGTAGAATCCTTCAGGGATCCAATCTGAGAATGTGGCTGCTGACCTCATCCCTTAGGCAAGACTATTAGAAAGTGGAACTGCTCCTTGAGATGGGGACAGGTTTGCAGCTCCCTAACTACTTTTTGCTTAGCTTCATGGCATGAGAATTTGTTGATTATTAGGTTATCCCAAGGGGAGTTGGAATAGGTCCCAGGAGAAGAGGCTATTCTGAATGAGCTGCCAACTCCCCAGAGAGAGTAATTTGATGAGGCTGACATCATGAAATATCAGAGTATTTAGATGCTGAGGCTTAGGTAAGTAGTTATAACTAGCAACTCTGGTTCCTATGAACAATCCATTTGGGGGTACTTAAAGAGATCTTCTGGGCTGTTAGGGTGCAGGCTTACTAGGGAAAAGACTTCTGGTCCTCCAGAAAGTCTACCTTAAACAACCTCCCCCCACAAGTTCTGCACAGTAACCCTTGACTACCCAGTTCTTGTAAGGACTCCGGGCTTTAGTGAAAGAAACTGGCTAGAAATGCTTTTTCTGCTTAAAGTGTTCAATTCTTTCTTCTTTGTTGAGTTCAAGGAAGGATATTTTGGTGAAATAAGAGGGTAGATCTCATTCTACTACTGACTTGCTAGTGACCTTGAATAGATCACTTTGGTGGTGGGGGTTGGGTTTTTTGGTGGGGAGGAGTAGTTTTTGTTTTCTTGGTGACAGTTCCCATTAAATACTTTGGGTTCAGGAAAGATATCATTATGTGATAGAGAAACCAGGTTCTAATCCTATATCTGCCATGATGGCCAGGACTATAGTTCCCAAATGGGTAAGCACATTAGAGGACTCTCCCCCACCCATTCTACTCCCCTACCCTGACTCCATTTTACAGATTAGGAAACAGAGACCTAGAGAGAGGTTAAATGGACTTGCTCACTGTCATATAGGTGGTAAGTAGCAGAATTGGGATTACAACCAAAGCCTCTGACTCCAGATCCAGGACTGGTATGTTTGATTTTTTTGTTTTTCATGTGATGTCTCCTCCCTCTAACTACACTCTGTAGTTTAAAGTAAAACACTGCCTGAGGCTCATTAACCTCTGTCAAATGAAGAGTTTGAGCTGTAGGGTTTCTTAGGGATTGTTTCTTCTCCACGTTTCTACAACCCATGGGGAAGTCCTTGGAAGAATCAAAAAGCATCTAATAATTGTTCTACAGATGTTAGGTCTTGTTAGTGTTACTACCCAAACCAATCTTTCAAGTAGTGCTTCAGGTGCTATTTCCTTGGGAATTCAGCTTCTTTCCTTTTCTCTAAGAACAGGACTTTTCTCTAAGAACAGCTTCAGTTCACATGACCCAAGCATGACCTTCCACCTTCAGATTGGGGTTGGAAAAGGTGCCTTGTGAGAGAGGTGGCCATTGAGCACCTTTTCTGGAGTTAGATGACCTGGGTTGAACTCTAATCCTCTGTTGTAAAGGAAAGTCCCTGAGTCTCAGTTTTCTTATCTGTTCAATAAGGGCAGTTGGACTAGAGATGGGACCTTCCAAGCCTACATCTATGATAACAATTATCTCCCTAAGTGAGGAAAAAGAATCTGCCTAGGGATACTAATGTCTTTTTGGGAGATCCAGCTTTGTCTTGAATCTACCTTAGCTAGATGTCTATGGAGGACCATGACTTCCTGGCCCACAAGGGTTCAGAAGAACAAAAGTGGGGCATAAGTACAAGGTTGGGTGGGTGACATCTGAGATTCTTCCAATTCACTCAGACAAGGCTAGAATAACTGGCCAGATAGACTGGTTAAGAAACCTGGAAGCTTTCTTTAAAAGGCTGAAACTTGGTTAGTGTTTAGCTATCAGTTAAATTCTGAAAAAGAAAAAATCTTTGTTACTTAAATTATGACTTTGGGGCCCCCCCAAGAGGAGCAGATGTTGTTATATCCAAACATGATTACTGAATTCAATAAGTCCTACTATTTTGTCCAAATGTGTATTTTTAAGGATTTGGGGAGATCCTGATTAATAAACTCCTATTTCCTAATGCAGATTTGCAATTTTTCAATAATTTGCAAGCTAAAAAAGTGTTTGGAGGCACTATGAAGTTAAATAATTTGTTTAGGATCACACAGCCAGTGTATCTCGAAGGCAGGACTCAAACCCAGGACATCCCAAGTCTAAAGTCCACCCCCCCCCCTTTATTTTTTTTTATCAGTATAGCATATTGCCTGCCTCTGTTATATTTACTCCTTATGAATGATCATTTCTCACATTCCAATTTCAGGCATGGCCTCTACCTTCAGCCCTATTCTAGCTGCTTAGATGAGATGGGAGTCAGCAACTCTATTCCATCTGATGAAATGCAGAACCATTAAGCCTTACCACCTGTCCTATCACTGCTATCCTAAGATCTTCCAGACCTTGCCATCTGTCCTGACTCTTTGCCTTCCAGATCCCAGGCAACAATCCCAGGACTGAGCACACCTGAACCTTTCCATCATCTCAGCAACTGGATTTTCATATGTTGTCTCCCTCATTTACAGTGTGAGCTCCTTGTGAGCAGATACTGTCTTCTCTTTTGTTGTTGTTGTTTCTATAGGCTTTGTTTCTAAGAGGTGCTTAATAAATGTTTTTCAGTAATTCATTCATTCATTAATTACTTCATTCATAGAGGCAGGTAGGTGTTGCAATGGATAGAGTGCTCAGGAAAACTCAAATTCAAATCCAAACTCAGACACTTATTATCTGTGTGACCCTGTACAAGTCACTCTACCTTAAAAGGGATAATAATAGAACCTGCCTCACTGGAATGTGGTGAGGACCAAATGAGATAATATTTATAATAGCACTTAGTACATCATTTGGCATATAGTAGAGGCTTGATAAATGCTGTCCCCTTCCCTTATTTGTAGAAATTGCAGAATTTGTAGGAATAACATATATATGTGTGTATCTGTATTTTGTGCATATATGTGTGAATGCCTATCCCCCTTCCTCACTGGTAGAAATGCAAGGAACTTTCATTTCACATTTCACAGATTTTTTGTTTTGTTTTTTTTTCCCAAATGCTTTATTAACTTCTGTTTTACATCATTCATTTCTGCCAGATTATGAGTTACAATTTTTTCCCCACTTTCCCCCTACACACCATCCCCAAATAGCAGTCCCACAGGATATCCCCTCCTCCAATCTGCTCTCTCCCCTATCTTCTCCCATATCCCCTGCGACTTTTCCAATAGGGCATGGTGAATCTCTATGCCCCAATGCCTGTATATCTTATTTCCCAATTATATGTAAAATAGTATTAATAATAGTATTTATATATTTTTAAACATTTCATTTTAAATCTTTGAATTCTGGATTCATTCCCTTCCTCCCTTGTCACCTACCCTTACTGGGAAGATAAACAATTAAGTATATGGTGTACATGTGTAGCTATGCAAAATATTACCATAGTAGATATATTGTAAAAGACTGACTATATTTCCCTCCTCCTATCCCACCTCCCACTTGATCTATTCTCTACTTTGATCCTGTCCCTTTTCAAAAGTGGATGTTTCCACCTTCCCTCCCCACCAGCCTGCCCTCCCTTCCATCATCCCCCTTCTCATCCCCTTCCCCCTTACTCTCCTGTAGGGTGAGATATCCTATTTAGTATGTATATCATTCCCTCCCTGAGGCAAATTCAATGAGAATAAGGTTGACCCATTCCCTTTTGCCTTCCTCTTCTTCCCCTCCATTGTAACCATTTTCCCTTGCCTCTTCTATATGAGATAGTTTACCCCAGTCTGTCTTTCCCCATCTCCTCTCATAATATTCCTCTCTCACCTCTTAATTTCACCTTTTAAGTATCATACCTTCCTATTGAATTCGATCTGTGCCCTCTATCTGTGTATACCTGTCAACATATATACACACATTCACATATGTATTCATATGTCCATATACCCTTCATCAACTATTTTCATACTAAGAAAAGTTTCATCAGTTACAATTATCATTTTTCCATGTAGGAATGTAAATAATTCAACTTTGATAAGTTCCTTATGATTTCTTTTCCCTGTTTACTTTCTCAAGCTTCTCTTGCTTCTTGTGTCTAAATGTCGAATTTTCTATTCAACTCTGGTTTTTTCATCAAGAATGCTTGAAAGTGGGGGCAGAGCCAAGATGGCAGAGTAGAAACAGCACTTCCAAGGCATTCCAGCCCACACCACTTCCAAACCATGTAAAAGGTGGACTCTGAACAACTTCTGGAGCTCCAGCACCCACAGAACAACACAAAGGAGCTAACCTCCCACTGAGGACAGCCTGGCAGCCCTGCAGGGAGCAGCCAGTGCAGTGCTTTGGGAGCCAACAGTGCAGTGCTCTGGGATTCGAGCCCAGGCCTGCCTGAGTCGCAGTTTTAGCCACAGGGCAGCCTGGCCAGCAGCTGGCTGGAGGGACCCCAGAACACCAGCAGCTGTGGCAATTCCAGAATTATCAACACAGATATGCCTAGGACAGAGTGAGAGGTTAGTGCCCTATGGACTTTGGGACCAGTATTTGAGGAACTCGTCGGCTTCTTCCCCTGGGGGCGAGAAGCTGCTGAGGAGACACAGCAGAGACGCCATTTTGCAACTTCAGTTGCAGCTTCAGCTCCTGGCCTGCGAACTGTAGGGGGATCCAGCGATCAGTCTTGGGGGTAATCGCTCTTGCTTTAACCTCCCTGGATCTGGATTGCGGTCTGGGGTGGAGGTCTTGGGGTGGGTATCCAGCTTGCCAGAGCGTGTGGAGGCTTCACAGAGGACACCCAACTAATACCTCTGGAAGTTGTGAAGACCCAACGTTTTGGACAGAAGCTCCCCTGTCTGGTGGCAGAGTCCTACTGTGGCAACAAGCCCAAAAGTCAAGTAATTAAGTGGCAACATGCCTAGGCAAAGGAAACAAAATAAATAGAAAAATTCAACATTAGACTCCTATTTGGGGAGTAAAGAGGATCAAAGCATGGAACAGGAGGAGGACTGGGAGGCCAGAAATCCTGCATCAAAAGCCCCCAATGAAAATATGAGCAGGTTACATGTCATAGAGGACCTTAAGAAGGATTTCAAAAACCAAATAAGAGAAGTGGAGGAAAAATTGGGAAGAGAAATGAGGAGGATGCAGGAAAAGTATGAAATGAGAGTCAACAGCCTGACTGAGGAAAATAACACCTTAAAAAATAGACTAACTCAAATGGCAAAGGAGGCTCAATGAGAAGAACGCCTCAAAAAGCAGAATTTGCCAAATGGAAAAAGAATCTCAAAAGCTCACTGAGGAGATTCATTCCTTCAGTGTTATACTGGAGCAAATGGAAGCTAGTGACTTTATGAGAAATGAAGATGCTGTTAAGCAGATCCAAACAAATGAAAGAATAGAAGGCAATGTGAAATATCTCATGGGAAAAACCACTGACCTAGAAAATGGATCTAGGAGAGATAATTTTAAAATTATTGGACTACCTGAAAGCCATGATCAAAGAAAGAACCTAGAAATCATCCTTCAAGAAATTCTTAAGGAAAATTGCCTTGATGTTTTAGACCCAGAGGGGGAAATAGAGGTTGAAAGAATCCACCAATCACCTCCTGAAAAAGATCCCAAAAAGAAAACTCCTAGAAATATTATAGCCAGGTTCCAGAATTCCCAGATCAAGGAGAAAATACTACAAGCAGCCAGGAAGAAACAATTTGAATATTGTGGAAGCACAATCAAAATAGCACAGGACCTGGCAGCTTCTACACTGAGGGATCAAAGGGCATGGAATATGATATTCTAGAGGTCAAAAGAGCTGGGATTAAAACTGAGAATCACCTACCCAGCAAAACTGAGTATTTTGTTTCAGGGGAAAATATGGTCATTCAGTGGAATGGAGGACTTTCACGCATTCTTGAGGAAAAAACCAGAGTTGAATAGAAAATTTGACATTCAGACACAAGAAGCAAGAGATGCTTGAGAAGGTAATCAGGGAAAAGAAACCAAAAGGAACTTATCAAAGTTGAACTATTTACATTCCTACATGGAAAAACAATAACTGTGACTGATGAAACCTTTCTCATTAGGAAAATAATTGAAGAATGGTATATGTGCATGTGAATACATATGTGAAAGTGTGTATATATGTTTACAGTTATGCATAGATAGAGGGCACAGGTTGAATTTGGTGAGAAGGGATGATACTTAAGGGGTGAAGTTAAGAGGTGAGAGAGGAATGTGGCAAGAGGAGATGGGGAGAGACAGGGTAGGGTAAACTATATCATGTAGAAGAGGCAAGGGGAAGTGGTTGCAGGGGAGGAGGGGAAAAACAGGAAGGCAAAAAGGCAAAACCATATTCTCATTGAATTTGGCTCAGGGAGAGAATGACATACATACTAAATAATATATCTCACCCTACAGGAGAGTAGGGGAAAGGGGGATGATGGAGGGGAGGGCATTCTGGGGGTAGGGGAGGTTGGAAGTACCCACTTTCAAAGAGGTACAAGATCAAAGAAGGGAATGGACCAGGTGGGGGGTGGGATGGGTGGGAGGGAAATATAAGCAGTCTTTTACAATATATCTACTATGGTAATGTTTTGCATAGCTATACACGTATAACACATACTGAATTGCTTATCTTCCCAGAGGGAGTGGGTGACAAGGGAGGAAGGGAATGGATCTGACATTTGAAGTTTTAAAATCAAATGTTTCAAATATATATAAATACAATTATTAATACAATTTTGCATGTAATTGGGTGATAAGATGTGCAGGCATTGGGGCACAGAGATTCACATTGCCCTAATGGTAAAGTTGAAGGGGGTGTGGGAGAGAGCAGATTGGATGAGGGGATATCTTGTGGGACTGTTATTCTGGGGCGGTGGGTAGGGGAACAATGGGGAAAATTGTAACTCAAAATTTGGTGGAAATGAATGATAAAAACGAGAAGTTAATAAAGCATTTGTTTAATTGAAAAAAAAGAATGCTTGAAAGTCCTCTATTCCATTGAATGACCATCTTTTCCCCTGAAACATGATACTCAATTTTGCTGGGTAGGTGATTCCTGGTTTTAATCCCAGCTCCTTAGATCTCCAGAATATTATGTTCCATGTAGAAGCTGCAAGATCCTGAATATTGTGTTTCCACAATATTCAAATTGTTTCTTCCTGGCTGCTTGTAATATTCTCTCCTTGATCTGGGAATTCTGGAACCTGACTATAATATTCCTAGGAGTTTTCTTTTTGGAATCTTTCTCAGGAGGTGATTGGTGGATTCTTTCAAACTCTATTTTGCCCTCTGGTTCTAAAACATCTGGGCAGTTTTCCTTGAGAATTTCTTGAAGGATGATTTCTAGGTTCTTTCTTTGATCATGGCTTTCAGGTAGTCCAATAATTTTTAAATTATCTTTCCTGGATCTATTTTCCAGGTCAGTGGTTTTTCCCATGAGATATTTCACATTGCCTTCTATTCTTTCATTTGTTTGGATCTGTTTAATAATATCTTGATTTCTTATAAAGTCATTAGCTTCCATTTGCTCCAGTCTAATTCTGATGGAATGATTCTCCTCAGTGAGCTTTTTTTTTTTTAAAGCAATTGGGGTTAAGTAACTTGCTCAAGGTTACATGGCTAGTCATTATTTATGTGTGGGTGCTCATTTTCTGAGGCTGGATTTGATCTCGGGTCATTCCAACTCCGAGGCCGGTGCTCTTACTCACTGCGCCACCTAGCCGCCCCTTTAGGGCAATTGGGGTTAAGTAACTTGCCCAAGGTCACATGGCTAGGTTTTTGTTTGTGTGGGTTAAGTGTCTGAGGCTGGATCCAAATTCAGGTCCTTCTGACTTCAGGGCCAGCACTCTACTCACTGCACCACCTAGCCGCCCCAAAAGAAACATTTTTTTTTTTTTTGCCTTTTGGAGGGCAATTGGGGTTAAGTAACTTGCCGAAGGTCACAGGGCTAGGTTTTTGTTTGTGTGTGCATTAAGTGTCTGAGGCTGAATGTGAACTCAGGTCCTTCTGACTCCAGGGCTGACGCTCTACTGACTGCGCCACCTAGCCGCCCCTCCTCAGTGAGCTTTTGAGATTCTTTTTCCATCTGGCAAATTTGGCTTTTTAAGGCATTCTCCTCATTGCCCTTTTGGGCCTCCTTTGCCAGTCTATTTTTTAAAGTGTTATTTTCCTCAGTCAGGCTTTTGATGCTCATTTCATAATTTTCTTGCATCATTCTCATTTCTCTTCCCAATTTTTCCTCCACTTCTTTTATCTGCTTCTTAAGGTCCTCTATGGCCTGTAACCACCTTGTATTTTCATTTAAGGCTTTTGGTGCAGGTTTTCTGACTTCACTGGCTTCCTCCTGTTCAATGCTTTGATCCTTTTTGCCCCCAAAGTAGTAGTCTAATGTTGAATTTTTCTGTTTATTTTGTTTCCTTTGCTTAGGCATGCTGCCCCTCAATTACTTGACTTTTGGGCTTGTTGCCACAGTAGGACTCTGCCACCAGACAGGGGAGCTTCTGTCCCAAACACTGGGGTTTTCTCGGCTGCTGGAGCTATTAGTTGGGTGCCCTCTCTGAAGCCTCCACATGCTCTGGCAAGCTGGTCACACACCCCAGAACCTCCACCCTAGATCATAAGTCAGATTCAAGAAGGTTAAAGCAAGAGTTATTACCCCTCCAACTGGTTGCCTGGTCCCCCCACAGTCTGCAGGCTAGGAGCTAAAACTGCTTTGTGGCTGTTCTTACCCAGGGGGGCAAAATCCATGCACTCCCAAGTACTGGTTCCAAGGTCCAAACTGCACTGACCTCTAACTTTGTCCTTGGCATCTATGTGTTGGTGATTCTGGAAACACCACAGCTGTTGGTGTTCTGGAGTCCTTCTAGCCAGTT
This sequence comes from Gymnobelideus leadbeateri, assembly GCA_011680675.1. Lineage (NCBI taxonomy): Eukaryota > Metazoa > Chordata > Mammalia > Diprotodontia > Petauridae > Gymnobelideus > Gymnobelideus leadbeateri. The sequence continues at coordinate 1,054,020 of WOXC01003564.1, read as the reverse complement.
GCTGGTCAGGCCACCCTGGGGCTAAAACCTTTGGCTCATGTGGGACTGGGCTTGGCTCCCAGAGCTCTGTGCTGGCTGCTCCCTGCCGGGCTGCTGGGCTGTCCTCAGTGGAAGATTAGCTTCTCTGTGTCATTTTGTGGGTTCTGTAGCTCTAGAGTTTGTTCAGAGTCTCCTTTTATATAAATTGGAAATGGTGGGAGCTGGAGTTGTGCTGAAGTGCTGTTTCTACTCCACCATCTTGACTCTACCCCCCGCCCCCACATATTTTTTTTAATCCTAACAACCCTATTGAGGGATGGAGAAACTATGGTTCAGAGAAATTGGCTTCCCTAAGGTCACACAGCGAAATGGTGGCAGGACAGGGATTAGAATTTGGTCCCCTAATTCTGGCCAGTGCTCTTGACATTAATCCCCGGGGTGAACCAAGAGGTAAGAACAACAGAAACTATGTTACCATTTTCCTGGAGCCTCAAAGAACTATAGTATATAGTTATTTTATAGTTAGTAAAGTTTGAATCTTAGCCAAGTGGAAAATGGAGGCAGCAAGCCTCCATTCTGGTGGTGTTAATAGCTGTTAACAGTACATTTGCCAGCCCAGTATCTAGGAAACAGGCATTTAACTGTCCTGGGCAGAAGAAAAAACTCACTGGTGGGGGGAAAAGCGGGGAGGCAACTAGGTGGCACAGTGAATAAAGCACTGGCCCTGGAGTCAGGAGGACCTGAGCTCAAATTCGGCCTCAGACACTTAACACAAAAACTAACTGTGTGATCTTGGGCAGGTCACTTAACCACAATTGCCCTACCTTCCCCCCTCCAAAAAGCAACCGTCACCCCAAAAAAACTCACTGGGAAAATTATTCTGCTTCTTTGACTAGTGTAGGTCATGAGTTGACTGTTCCATCTCACCTGTCCAATTTCCTTTATAGGAGCAGAGGAAGATAAAAAGAATTACTTCATATCAGTGACCAGACGGATGATACAGGACGAACTGAGGAAAGAATGGCTCCTAACTTCCACGGATTGGTCATTTCTGGAATCCTTATTTTTCTGTTGTACTGTATTTACCACAGTGGGTAAGATCTTCTAAAACCTCCTTTTGCTTCAGTTCTCTATTTGTGTCAAGGGTACTACTGGCCATTCAATCAATTAGTCTTATCTATCAAGTCTTGATTAAGCATCTACTGTAGCCAGGTAAGTATTGGGCACTGGATATACAGGGATTAAAATGCAAAAAAGTCCTTGCTTTTAATCACTTTACCTTCCAGTGGGAAGGAAGGATTCAAGGATAGGGAGAACTATATATAAAATTCAGAACTATATATAAAATTAGGCATATGCAAAAGACACAAAAGTTGATGTAAGATAACTTTAGAGAAAGAAGGCTCTAGGAGCTGGGACAGATGGGGGAAAGGAGAAGGGACCAGGAAAGACCTGCTACAGAAATTGGTGCTTGAATAGAATCTTGAAGACCACCAAGGATTTTCAGAGGCAGACCTAGAGAGGAAAAGCATTCCAGTGAAAAAAATCCCATGCAAAGACAGGAGATGGTGTGTCCTGTGTAAGAGCAAGGAGGCCAGCATACCTGGACCACAGAGTACATGGATGGGAGTAAAATAAAAGGCTGGAAGGTAGGATGACACCAGGCCAAAAAAAGGGTTTCTATTTTATCCTAGGAGCAAAAGGGAACCACTGGAGTTTATCAAGAAGGAGGAGTGACATGATCAGATCTTCTCTATAGGAAAATCACTTTGGTAGCAGAAGGGATTATGGATTGTAGTGGGGAGAGACTTGAAGAGAGACAATTGCAATAATTCCTTCTTGAGGAAGAGTCTAGACTACATGGTAGCTATTCAAGTGGGAAAAGGAGGATGTAGAGACAAAAAGGTGAACCTTGGTGACTAGAAGGATTGTGGCATCCTTGACATTAAAAAAGGAAGCTCAGTATCCGAAAAGAAGGGGTGGGTTTGGAATGAAAGATCATGAGTTGTGTTTAGGATATGCTGAGTTTGAGATGCCCGTGGGACATCCGATTCAAAATGTTCAATAGGCAGTGGAGAGATGTGGGGCTAGGGCTCAGGAGAGAAAGACTGGGGTTAGATAGGTACAGAGATAATAGCTGAATGCATGGGAGCTGATGCAGTCACTGAGAGAGTAAAGAGATAAAAGAGGAGGGAACCGTGGACAGAGCTGGAGGGGGGGGGGCGCCAAAGGGGTTTAGGTGAAAAAGAGAAGAGAGGACATTGATCTAGATCATTTTTCATGTACTTAGGGAGCATAACTTGGGTGGTATCCAGTAAAGGGGACTGAGAATAAGCATCATGTAGACGGAAAACCAGAAAAGAGCAGTATCAAGCAAAGCCAAAGAGAAGAGAATCTTGTTCTAGGAGAGGAAGTCCAAAGAGGACTGCGAAGCCATTAGACTGGCCAATTAAAAAGGCATCTCGCTCTGAAGAAACAATTCCATCTGCATGATGACGACATGAATCAGGCTTCAGAGGGTTTGAAATAGAACAAGAGAAAAAGGGCAGGCAACCAGTAGTGCTGTGTCAGTCATGTCCTATTCTTTGTGCCCCATTTGGCGGGTTTCTTGGTAAGATACTGGAGTGGTTAGGAAAAGTTTTTTCAAGGAGTTTGGCTGAGAAGGGGAAGAGAGCTATAGGACATCAGGTAGTCGGGATGAGAGAATCTAGCGAGGGTTGTTTTGGGGGTTTGTTTTAATTTTTAAGGATGGAGGAGATGTGGGTGTGTTTATAGGGAGCAGGGAAGGAACCAGAATATAGGGGAAAATTAAAGATGTGAGAGATAGGGAGGGAAGGGAAAGGGAGAGAGGGGGGAAGAGAGAAAGGAAAGGAGGGAGAGGGGAAAGAAGAGGGAAGGGGGGGGAGGGACAGAGAGAGAGAGAAAGGGAGGGAGGGAGAGGGGAAAGAAGAGGGAGGGGAGAGAGAGAAAGAGAGAGGGAGAGAGAGAGAGAGAGAGAGAGAGAGAGAGAGAGAGAGAGAGAGAGAGATGGAATGATAGTCACCCAGCTTCACATCAGCCCCAGTCTCCTCTCCCTTATCCCAATATCCAATCAACAACCAAATCATGCTGATGTACCTTTACAACATCTTGTCACATCCATTCTGCTCTCTATACTGACTTGGCCCCCACCCTAGTTCAGGCCTCTATCATTTCTCACCTGGACCATTACAATTATCCTCCTAATCTTTGCTTCTAACTTCTCATCTATTCACTCTCCACACAGCTACCAAATTAATATTCCACAATGAGTCTGAACATCTGGCTCCCTCATTTGGGAAGCTTGTGTGGCTCACTGTTGCTTCTAAGATAAGTTATAAAACCCTGTGTTTGCCACAGAAAGCTTTTCCTTGACTCTAACCTATCTTTTCAGATTGGTTACACATTACTTACCGTAACACATTCTGCATTCTAGCCAAAATATTACCTATATTCAACATCCCATCTCCCACCTCCTGGACTTTGCATAGGCTTTCCTCCACACCTAAAATGATCTCTCCATCTCTTGAAATCACAACTCCCTGAGCACAAGTAGCACCTCATTAAAGAAGCCCTTTCTGGTTCCCTTCATTATTAGTTCTCTCTCCCCACCCTACTCCACATAAATATTTTGTTTCATATGTATCTTATATTTAATTATCTGAGAATATCATATGTTGTCCTAGTGAAATATAAGTTCCTAAAGGACAGGGATTGTGTTGTTTTCATTTGGAGTGCATGCCTTGGTGCCTGGCACAGTGTATATAATGCACCCTTATGGAATGATGAGAAATGTTTTTAGAAATTGTCAGGTACCGTGCACATATATTATGTACACATATATTCTTTGTGGTCCTGAGATGATTTCTTTTAGGCTCTGAGTTCATTCAGTGGATGTTAATGCAGACCCAAACTTTTGTCCTTGGGCCCCTTCTCTTTCTACATTCTCAGCTTCTCTAGCTCTATTCACTCCCACAGTTTCAACTGAATTGTGTACTTGATTATAGACCATCTTACTGGCTTCAAGGTAGCTCAAACTCCACCTTCTCCCTATCTCCTTTCCCCCAACTATTTTGTCTTTATTCTTTATATCTTCTTATTTATGGTATGTCCCAAAAGTCATGATGTAATTTTAAACTAAAGATTAAATATATCATTAATATGATATAATGAATTATGTGTATTACTAATATGACATTATAATATGATGTAATATTTGATGTGAATGGAATGTAATAAAGTAATTACTTGACAAGTGTATCAACACTTTAAGCTAAAAGCTTCGAACTACACCAAGACTTTTGGGATACCCTGTATACATGCACATAGCCTACCCCCAAAGAAATGTTAACTCCCTGAGAATAGAGACTATTTCATTTTTGTCTTTAGTTCTCCAGGGCCTAGCAGTACCTGGCAAATGGTCAGTGATTAGCAAATGCTTATTGATTTATTAACAAATATCAGATCTCTATTTCCATTCTGGTCTTTCACACTCCAGATTCATCTCTCCAAAGGCCTCCAGTACCTCTAGACCTGGAGGTCCCACCAGCACCTCCAAATCAACATGTTGAAACCTGAACATCGTTTCTTTCCACATAAGCCCACTCCCCTTGCCTTGTCCTGCTCTCTCTCTACAGCCCTCTGGCTCACCCATCCTGGTTTATCTTTGTCTTTGAGATCCATCACACAGTTTTCTTGATTGTACCCCCTGTGCTATTTCTCGTGTCCATCCTCTTCTCGAGTCCCATTTGGATGACCCTTTAACGTTAAACACTCCCCTGGATGATTGCACAGCTTACTGATGGACCTTCCTACCTCTGCTTTCTATATTTGCACCAATCCATCCTTTGTATTGCTGCCAGACAAGTCTTCTCACACTTAAATCTAGCCATGCCATTTTTTTTTGCCCCCAAACAAGAAGAGCTAAGATCCATATAGTATTTTGAGATCTGCAAAGGGTTTCACCTACATTATCTCATTTAAGCTTCACAGTCACTCTGTAAGGTTGGTACAATGGGTCTCATTATTCCCACTTTCTTTTTCTTTTTGGAGGGCAATTGGGGTTAAGTAACTTGCCCAAGGTCACACGGCTAGGTATTTATTTGTGTGTGCGTTAAGTGTCTGAGGCCGGATCCAAACTCAGGTCCTTCTGACTCCAGGGCTGACACTCTACTCACTGCGCCACCTAGCTGCCCCCATTATTCCCACTTTCAAAGGGGGAAACTGAGACCCAGAGAGGTTGAGGGATTTTCCTATGGCTATTCAGTGAATATAAAATCCAAGATTCAAACCCAAGTTTCTCCTGACTTTAGTACCAACACTTTTTACACTACAGTGCTCATCCTATCTGTGGCAGTAGGATCTCACTTTCACTGTTGGCCACCAGGTGGAGTTTAAACTACTTTGCCTCTTTTAAAGGCCCTCCAGCTAGACGCCCAATCATCCCCTTCCCCAACACACAGAGTTTCAGTCAGACTGGATGACTTTTAGTTTCACAAACACACTGACTTTCCTGACTTTGTGCCTTTGATCACCCTGTTCCCTATACCTGGAATGTCTTTTTGCCCTGCTTTGCCTAAGAACTTCTTTCTATCTTTAAAAGTACAAATTAGATATCATCTCCTTCATGACAACTTTCCTGAATCTCCTGGTTTGTAGCAAGACTTCATATACACTTGGTTTTGTACCAAGTATTGATGTACTTTATCACATAATTATATTACATTATATCACATCAACATTATATTATGTTGTGTTGTGTTATGTTATGTTGTATTGAATAATATATCACATTACATCACATCATATCATATCATATTATACTCACTTCTATCAGGGAGTTGTAAGGATCAAATCAGAAAGTACTAGTAAGATCCTTTGTAAAATTTATATCACTATGTAAATGCTAGCTATTTATTATAATTGAATATCAGTATCACATATTATTATATTAAATCTATTGAATTGTATTGTTTGAGGCAGCATTAGATAAGTGGATGTTAAAGTCAAGATGACCTGGGTTGCCTCTGAAAAATATTGACTGTGTGCTTGTGGACAAATCACCTCTCAGTGTTCTAGGCAATTTTCTAAAACAGGAAGGTGATGACCTGATTTTGTAGAGATAGTTTTCTTACCTGGAAGTTCTCCTACCCCAATGAAATCAGAGGTCCACCTCCTATTCCTTACATGACAATATGTTATAGCTTTTGGTATTGGTCTCTCCCCTATTTGACTGTAAATTCCACGAGGGCAAGCACTATGTCTTACCTAAATCTCATGTCTTCTCTAGCACATAGCACGGTCCTATGTACATAGTATAATAAATGTTGAACTTTTCACTGAAATCTGTATCCTTGACAGGGAGGATTTTTACATTGGCTTAAGAAAGAGAATGATTATTTAATGATGAGTGTTTCAAAACAGCCACTCAAAAAGCAAAGACCATGTGGATGGGAAAGGGCATGTATATGTGCATTTCTTTCCCCAAAGTAAAAGAACACAAGATTCAAACCAATTTTTCTTTCTCCTCTAATGCATTAGCATTGGTCTTAGTTAAAAATCTCAGACATGATGATACATCTCACTGTAAATTCAATTAGGATATAGCTTAACATCTGCTAATCATCCAAAGCCAGATGATGGTGGCTCGTTTTCTATAGTGCTTACAATCAATATTTGTACTTTTTAAGCCCTCTGATGATACTTCCTCCTGCCCTGCTTTGGGTTGCATTTCATGACTCCTGTTGTGCAATGCTGCCATTAGGTTGTAGATAGAAGCACCTGCCAGGTGTAGTGCTAGTCAATTACTGTTCATTCCCCATTTTGGAGGCCACTTTGCATTAGGAAACCCTCTTTTCAGTATCCAATCAATTGCAAAGAGAGTATTGAGCAGAAGCAGTCTAAGTGGGATAGAGGAAGTGAGAACTCTGGAATGTATCAATGCATTCAAAGGAATGATCTAATTTTCCTTTATGCACTTCTTTATCTGGTAATTATGTGCAATGGTCCTTTCCAAGGCAATTCTTTGAAATGAAAAAAATCATACACTTCCCTGCTGATTTTTTAGGACTTTAGCCAGAGTGCTAGAAAGATAAGGTCTTAAAAACTCTTTATTTATAATGAACTAGGTCTACCATCACTTACAAATGTGACAAATCCAGGTAGAAGTGTCTAACAGGGACCGCTCTAGTGTGTCAGAACGAGATTAAAATGTAGTTGGGAAATACTTAACAAAATAAATAAAAATATAATAATGTGTCAATAATGTCCATATGTGATTTTCAAAATATGTGCCTGCAGGGATCTTTAGGTACAGCTTAGTAATCTCTGTTTCTGTATGAGTTTGACATCCCTGGTGTAGTGAAAAGAATACAGAATTTACAGTTAGAATATCTAGATGTTAGTCCCAGATCCAACATTTACTAGCTGTGAGCCTGTGTGCATATCACTTTGCATGAAATAATGTACATAATGTACACGAAACTCCCTGTAAATTGCAAAGTACTATATAAATGTCAGTAATAATAATAATTAATAATAATTACTATTATTCTTTGATGCTCAGTTTCCTTAACCATAAAACAGGGATAAAAATACTTAAAATACTTATTTCACAGGATTATTTTGAGAAAAGCACTTTCTAAAGTGCTAGATAAATTAAGATAATGTTGTTTATTGTTGTTATTCAGATTTCAGTCTGATAGAAAGAGCATGAGACAACTAGGTGGTGCAGTGGATAGAGTACCTGGCCTGGAATCAGGAAGACCTGAGTTCAATTCTGGCCTCAGATACTTAGTAGCTGTATGACCCTGGGTAAGTCATTTAACCCTGTTTGCTTCAGTTTCATCTGTAAAATGAGCTAGAAAAGGCAAGGCAAAATACTTCCAGTATCTTTTCCAAGAAAACCCCAAATGGGGTCACAAAGAATTGGACACAACTGAAAATGACTGAACAATGATTCTGCTGGCAAGGAGCCTATATCCTACTGAAAGGATGCAACATAGGCTAATAGTATCATAGATTCATAGCTAGAGGGGATCTTAGAGGCCTTCAAGGCCAGTCCCCTAATTTTACAGATGAGGAAACTGAAACACATAGAAGTTTAAATGTCTTGTCCAGGATCACAGAGCTAGTGAATGTTTGAGGTGAGATTCGAACCCAAGTCTTTCTGATTCACCCACTGTACCTGCTGCTTCTCTATGTAAACAGCATGTGAGGAGGGAGGGTGTAGTAACATGGAGCAGTATCAGCAAAGCCTTCCTAATGAAACTAACAATGAGCTGACCCCCGAAGGAAGCCTGAGCCTCCCTTGTGCCCTTGTCCCTTTCACCTTCATCATAGTTGCACGTCCATATCTTGTTGCCCTAGTCTGTAGACTCCCTGAGATCAAAGGATGGTGTCTTATTTGTCCCTGTATCTCCTTCAACTCAACCCCGCACAGCCCCTAACACAAGGCTTCACTCGTATAGACCCCACTAAATAGATGTTAAATAAAATGACTCATAGCTGGAACCTCTCATCTGGAATTCATGATTTGATTCACTTGGGAAACTAATTTTTTAAAATGTAAACTCAGTTTCTTCCAATATATTTTATTTTATTTTTATTTTTAAAATTTGATTTAATTTTTTTTAGTTCATGTCATTCATTTCCACAAGATTTTGAGTTACAAATTTTCTCCCCATTTTCTCCTTTCCCACCACACCAAAGCAGCAATCCCACTGAATATCTGCTCCCCCAATCTTCTCTCTCCTATGTCTTCCCCCATTCCCCCTCTGACTTTCCAGTAGGGCATGGTGGATCTCTATGCCCCAGTGCCTTTATATCTCCCAGTTACATGTAAAATAATAATAATAATAATATATTTTTAAAACATTTGATTTTAAACCTTTGAATTCCAAATTCCTTCCCTACCTCCCCTGTCATCCATCCTTACTGGGAAGACAAGCAATTCAACATAGGCTGTACACGTGTAGCCATGCAAACCATTTCCATAGTGGATATATTGTGAAAGACTGACTATATTTCCCTCCATCCCATCCCACCTCCCACTTGATCTATTCTCTACTTTGATCCTGTCCCTTTTCAAAAGTGTGTGCTTCCAAATTCCCTCCCCACCAGCCTGCCCTCCCTTCCATCATACCCTTTTCACCCCCTTCCCCCCTATTCTCCTGTAGGGTGAGATACCCTATTTAGTGAGTATGTGATTCCCTCCCTAAGCCAAATTCATTGAGAAAAGGGTTGACTCGGGGGCAAAGTCAAGATGGCGGAGTAGAAACAGGACTTCTGTGGGGCTCTGGCTTCCCCAGTTCCTGTAAAAGGAGACTGTGAACAAACTTTGGAGCTACAGAACCCACAAAATGACACAGAGAAGGCAACCTCCCACTGAGGTTAGCCAGCAGGCTGGCAGGAAGCAGCCAGCTCAGCACTTTGGGAGCCAAGCCCAGCCCCCTGTGAGCTGCAGGTTTTAGCCCCCAGGTGGGCCTGACGAGCCACATGCTAGGATCACCAACAGCTGTGGAGGGTTCCGGAATTGTCAACATATAGATGGTAAGGACACAGTGAGAGGTCAGTGCAGTGTGGACTTTGGGATCCAGTATTTGGGAATGTGTCAGCTTTTGCCCCTGGGGTGAGAAGCCGCTGAGGTGATCCCATGCAGCCACCATCTGACAGCTTCAACTCCTGGCCTACAGAGTGTAGGGGGACCAAGCGAACAGTTTGACGGGTAATTACTCTTGCTTTAACCTTCTTGGATCTGACTTATGATCTAGAGTGGAGGTCCGGGAGTGAGTGACCAGCTTGCCAGAGCATGTGGAGGCTTCAGAGAGGCCACCCAACTAATAGCTCCAGCATCTAAGAAAACCCCAGCATCTGGGACAGAAACTCCCCTGTCTGGTGGCAGAATCCTACTGTGGCAACAAGCCCAAAAGTCAAGTAATTGAGTGGCAACATGACCAGGCAAAGAAAGCAAAACAAACAGAAGAATCCAAGATTAGACGCCTCTTTTGGGGACAAAAAGGATCAAAGCATGGAACAGGAAGAAGACAGTGAAGTCAGAACTCTTGCACCAAAAGCTTCCAAGAAAAATATGAGCTGGTTACAGGCCATAGAGAACCTTAAGAAGCAGATAAGAGAAGTGGAGGAAAAATTGGGGAGAGAAATGAGAATGATGCAAGAAAAATATGAAATGAGAGTCAACAGCCTGACTGAGGAAAATGACACCTTAAAAAATAGACTAACTCAAATGGCAAAAGAGGCTCAAAAAGCCAATGAGGAGAAGAATGCCTTAAAAAGTCGAATTTCCAGATGGAAAAAGAATCTCAAAAGCTCACTGAGGAGAATCATTCCTTCAGATTTAGATTGGAGCAAATGGAAGCTAGTAACTTTATGAGAAATCAAGATGCTGTTAATCAGATTGAAACAAATGAAAGAATAGAAGGCAATGTGAAATATCTCATGGGAAAAACCACTGACCTGGAAAATAGATCCAGCAAAGATAATTTAAAAATTATTGGACTACCTGAAAGACATGATCAAAGAAAGAACCTAGAAATCACCCTCCAAGAAATTCTCGAGGAAAATTGCCCTGATATTTTAGAACCAAAGGGCAAAATAGAGGTTGAAAGAATCCACCAATACCTCCTGAAAAAGATCCCAAAAAGAAAACTCCTAGGAATATTATAGCCAGGTTCCAGAGTTCCCAGATCAAGGAGAAAAATATTACAAGCAGCTAGGAAGAAACAATTTGAATATTGTGTAAACACAATCAGGATAGCCCAGGACCTGGCAGCTTCTACACTGAGGGATCAAAGGGCCTGGAATTTGATATTCTGGAGGTCAAAGGAGCTGGGATTAAAACCAAGAATCACCTACCCAGCAAAACTGAGTATCATGTTTCTGGGGAAAATATGGTCATTCAGTGGAATAGAGGACTTTCAAGCATTCTTGAGGAAAAAACCAGAGCTTAATAGAAAATCTGACATTGAGATACAAGAAGCAAGAGGAGCATGAGAAGGTAAACAGGGAAAAGAAATCAAAAGGAACTTATCAAAGTTGAACTATTTACATTCCTACATGGAAAAATGATAATTGTAACTGATTAAACTTCTCTCAGTATGAAAATAGTTGAAGGGAATATATATATATATATATATGCATATATATATGTATATATACATATATATAAGGGTATATGGGCATATGAATACATATGTGAATGTGTGTATATATGTTTACAGGTATACATAGATAGAGGGCACAGGACCAATCGAATAGAAAGGGATGATACTTAAAAGGTGAAATTAAGAGGAAATGGGGAGAGACAGAATGGGGTAAACTATCTCATATAGAAGAGGCAAGGGAAAATGGTTACAATGGAGGGGAAGAAGAGGAAGGCAAAAGGGAATGGGTCGACCTTATTCTCATTGAATTTGGCTCAGGGAGGGAATGACATACACACTAAATAGGGGATCCCACCCTACAGGAGAGTAGGGGGAAGGGGATGAGAGGGGGAATGATGGAAAGGAGGGCAGGCTGGTGGGGAAGGAAGTTGGAAGCACCCACTTTTGAAAAGGGACAGGATCAAAGTAGAGAATAGATCAAGTGGGAGGTGGGATAGGAGGGAGGGAAATATAGTCAGTCTTTTACAATATATCTACTATGTTAATGTTTTGCATTAACTACACATGTACAACCTGTATTGAATTATTTATCTTCCCAGTAAGGGTGGGTGACAAGGGAGGAAGGAAATGAATCTGGAATTTAAAGTTTTAAAACCAAATGTTTAAATATATATATGTATATATATACATATATACATACATACATACATACATATATAAAAAATGTACTATTATTAATACTATTTTACATATGATTGGGAAATAAGATATACAGGCACTGGGGCATAGAGATCCACCATGCTCTACTGGAAAAGTAGATGGGGATATGGGGGAAGATATAAGAGAGAGCAGATTGGAGGAGGGGATATCCTATTGGGACCACTATTTTGGGGCAGTGGGTAGGGGAAAAATGGGGAGAAAATTTGAAACTCAAAATCTGGTGGAAATGAATGATGTAAACCAGAAGTTAATAAAGCATTAAAAAGAAGAGAGAATAGAATTGATTCATTCCTTTTTGCCTTCCTGTTCTTGCCCTCCATTATAACAGTTTTCCCTTGCCTCTTCTATATGAAATAATTTATGCCATTCTATCTCTCCCCATCTCCTCTCATTATATTCCTCTCTCACCTCTTAATTTCACCTTTTAAGTATCATCCCTTCCTATTCCACTGCTCCTGTACTCTCTTCTTTATGTATACATGTACACCTATATACATACACATATGTATTCATATGCCCATATAACCTTCTATATAGACATATATATATATATACACACACACACACACACACACACACACACACACACACACACACATTTCTATTCCCTTCAACTATTCTCATATTGAGAAAAGCTTCATAAGTTACAACTTTCACTTTTCCATGTATGAATGTAAGTAGTTCAACTTTGATAAGTTCCTTATGATTTCCTTTCCCTGTTTAACTTTTCATGATTCTCTTGTTTCTTGTAACTGAATGTCAAATTTTCTATTCAACTCTGGTTTTTTCATCAAGAATGCTTGAAAGTGGGGTGGCTAGGTGTCGCAGTGGGTAGAGTGCTGGCCCTGGAGTCAGAAGGATCTGAGTTTGGATCCAGCCTCAGACACTTAACACATACAAACAAAAAAACCTATCCCTGTGACCTTGGGCAAGTTACTTAACCCCAGTTGCCCTCCAAAAAAAAAAAAGAAACAAAGTTTTGGGGCGGCTAGGTGGCGCAGTTTGTAAGAGCACTGGCCTCAGAGTTGGGATGACCCGGGATTGAAACCGGCCTCAGAAAATGAGCACCCACACATAAATAATGACTAGCCGTGTAACCTTGAGCAAGTTACTTAACCCCAATTGCTTAAAAAAAAAAAAAAAAGAATGCTTGAAAGTTCTCTATTCCATTGAATGACCATATTTGCCCCTGAAACATGATACTCAGTTTTGCTGGGTAGGTGATTCTTGATTTTAATCCTAGCTCCTTTGACCTCCAGAATATCATATTCCAAGCCCTTTGATCCCTCAGTGTAGATGCTGCTAGATCCTGTGTTACCCTGATTGTGTTTCCACAGTATTCAAATTGTTTCTTCCTGGCTGCTTGTAATATTTTCTCCTTGATCTGGGAACTCTGGAACCTGGCTATAATATTCCTAGGAGTTTTCTTTTTGGAATCTTTTTCAGGAGGTGATTGGTGGATTCTTTCAACCTCTATTTTGCCCTCTGGTTCTAAAACATCAGGGCAATTTTCCTCGAGAATTTCTTGGAGGGTGATTTCTAGGTTCTTTCTTTGATCATGGCTTTCAGGTAGTCCAATAATTTTAAAATTATTTCTCCTGGATCTATTCTCCAGTCTACATCATTCATTTCCCCCAATCCAAATTTGGATTACTGTGCTTGCCTTGCTTCCCTCGTTTGCTTATGTTGCCACTCAATTCCTTGACTTCTGAGCTTTTTGCCACAGTAGAACTCTGCTACCAGAGGGGGTAGCTTTGTCCATTGTGGGGGTTTTCTCAGCTGCTGGAGTTGTTAGTTGGGTGCCTTCTCTGAGGCCTCCCCACACTCTGACAAACTGGTCAAACACCCAGGACCTCCACCCTAGATCACAGTCAGAACCAAGCAGGTTAAAGCAACAATGATTACCCCTCAGACTGGTTGCTTGGTCCCCCTGCAATCTGCAGGCCAGGAGCTCTGAAGCAGCTATGTGGTGGTGGCTGCACGGCTGCAGTTCCTCAGACTCTTCTTGCCCTAGGGACAAAGGCTGACCGCACTCTTGAATTCCCAGGTCCCAAAGTCCACACTGCACTGACCTCTCACTTTATCCTTAGCCTCTATGGGTTGATGATTCTGCAAACCACCACTGCTGCTGGTGATCTGAAGTCCCTCCAGTGGAAGCTGGTTGTGGCCACCCTGAGGCTAAAACCTCTGGCTCATGTGAGGCTGGGCTCAGCTCGCAGAGTACTGTGCTGCCCCTTCCTGCTGACCTGTTGGACTGTCTTCAGTGGGAGGTTAGCTTCTCTCTCATTTTGTGGGTTCTGTAGCCAGCTCTGTCCAATCCCAACCCTGTAGTCATAGGCCTGGCAGTGGCTCTTGTGGTTGGTGGGTCAACTTGCTGGCAGGAAGTCATCTGTGTAGAAATGATTGTTAAACATACAAGAACTGATGAGATCCCTAAGAGAGAGCATAGAGAGAAGGGGACCCATGACAGAACTATGGTGGATACACCCACAATAAGGTAATTGGGATATTTGGAATAAGGAAATTGGGGTTTGAATCTGACCATCGAAAGGAATCACAGTGGCTTCTCCTAAACTATCCTTGGCATATTTTCCAGAGACCATACTGGCAGGAAGGATAGAGTCCAGTCCAATGTGGCAGGTCTTAGATTCTTATATTATTAAATCAGTCCAATATTGATCTCTTATTCTGCTTGCCCAGGACAGCCTGTCAGCATACAAGACTTCTCCCTGCCTTTGGTTCTAAAATAGCAACTGTTGGGGTGGCTAGGTGGCGCAGTGAATAGTCAGGAGGACCTGAGTTCAAATCTGGTCTCAGACACTTGTCACACTTACTAGATGTGTGACTTTGGGCAAGTCAATTAACCCCAATTGCCCTCCAAAAAGCAAAACAAAAGAAAATAGCAACTGTTGAGGTAAACTATAATCATCCTTACCAAAGTGCTCACTGCAGACCTGAACTGCAGATCTATTAAAAAGTAGCATACATGTCCCTGGAAGTAGCACTAATGAATGCCACCACATCTTTGAAGTTTTTAGAGCTCATATCTTCAACGTGGTTGAGTTTTATGTTATGGGGAGGTGGGAGGAATGTTAAAGGATTCTCTTAGACTTTTCATTAGATAAGTCTTTATGTCTCTTCTGTTTTTAGGTTATGGCAATATCTATCCCAGAACAAGACTTGGCAAGATTGTATGCATGGTGTATGCTCTCTTTGGGATCCCTTTAATGTTCTTGGTTAATGCAACCCTTGGTGACATCCTAGCAACCATTTTAACTACAATTTACAATAATTATAAACATCTTCATGTCCCTCATATCACAATATCACAGATCGCAGGGGTAAGTCATAGACGTGCAGACTCTGATCTTGTTAATCAGGTCAGTCCTCAAGTCAAGGTAAAAAATGTAGACCATAACATCAATGTGCAAAATAACAATGAAACAACCCATCAGCAACTGAAGGAACACCACCAGCAAATGGAACTGTTTGAAAAGATCGTGAGGAATGACCAGGAAAATACATTGCATGTTACTCCTCAAATAGGAAGGAGCATTTCATGTCCTGAGCTGGAAGACATGGAAGCATATCTCTGTACTCACAAAAGCTTGAGAGCTATAGGGAGAAAAGTTCAACGCTTTGATGTTCCCATTCTAATAATTGCCCTTGTTGTGTTTGCCTACGTTTCCTTAGGAGCAGCCATTCTACCAATTTGGGAAACTCAATTGGACTTTGAGACCGCATTCTATTTTTGTTTCATAACATTTACCACAATTGGGTTTGGGGACATCACATTGGACCGTCCCATGTTCTTTCTCTTTTGCTCCATTTATGTTGTTGCTGGCATGGAAATTGTCTTCATCGCTTTCAAACTGATGCAGGACAGATTGTTCCGTGCTTACCAAACCATTGTAATGTTTGTCACAAAATGGGAAATTATTGAGCCAAGGAAAACGTGAAGGTGATGCTGGGGTTCATTTGCATAAATCTATAAGGAATTTGATATTCATTAAATCCCAGGATTGGAAGGTACCTTAGAAATTATTGTCTTCATTGCTTTCAAACTACCAGGACGGATTGTTCTGTGCTTACCAAACCATCATATTTGTAACAAAATGGGAAGTTCATGAGCCAGTGGACAAGGGAAAGTGGTGCTGGTTCATTTGCAAAAATCTATAAGGGATTCGGTATTCATTAAATCACAGAGTAGAAGGGGATTTTAGAAACTATCTAGACTCAACTCCCTGCCTAATAGAGTAATACTTCTCCATGATTCTTCAAGAATTGATTATGACTTTTGCTTGAAAACTTCCTATAAAGAGGGGCTAACTCCTTCACCAGGGAGTCAGCCCATTCTATTTAAGTCACCCCATTCTATTATGAGAAAGCACATATGGCCTCTATATCTATACAGAATGAGTTTATCTGTCCTTCATTATGACAGCCCTTCAAATACTTGAAGTCAATGATGCTGTCTCTTCTTCTTTTCAGCTAAGCCCCTCCCCTAGTTACTTTAATTATTCATCATATTGCATGGTTGCAGCTCCTCATTCTCACAGGACTGTGGCACCCAGAACTGAACACAATATTCTGGCTAACATTTTGCCTCGATCTGTGTTGACTCAATGGTATTGTAGATTGATACACCATATCATAAAGAGCAGATGGCATGTCCTGAACCAATATTTATTTATGTCTTTGTGTGTCTCAGAAAATAGGAAAACAACAAGCTCTAGCGGTGAGAACACTCGAATTAGAGTCAGAACACCTGGATTCAAATGCCAGCTCTGTTACCAGTTCCATTTTATGGGCTATGACAGTGAACAATGGGATTAGTCAGCCACTTCTCTGTCCATTTCTGTTTGTCTTCCGATATTAGTGGGATAGTTTTATTTCACATTGTAAGTGACCTAGCATGTAAAGTGTAAATGTTCATATGAGTTGTCTAAATGTATAGACAGGTGATAGATGATAGATATATCTAGAATCTTGTCTACTCTCCAAGGGAGACTGCGATTCCTGCACCTTGAGAGGAGCAGAAGGCTGGCCACCTTATGAGAAAGAGAGAGAGAGAGAGAGAGAGAGAGAGAGAGAGAGAGAGAGAGAGAGAGAGAGAGAGAGAGAGAGAGAGAGAGAGGAGAGAAAGAGAGACAGAGAGATCAGAAAATAATTTTATCTATCTTCTCTTCTAAGTAATAATCCTGGTAGAGGTAAACTTTATCATGGGGATAAACTAAAAGCTTTCCCAGTAAAATTAGGTGTGAAACAAGGATGTGCACTGATGCCACCAATATTATTCAGTATTGTATTAGAAATGGTAGCAATAAGAGAAGAAAAAAAAATCGAAGGAATCAGAACAGGCAATGAGGCAATAAAACTCTCTTTTTGCAGATCATATGATGACATACTTAGAAAATCCTAAAGATTCAACTAAAAAGTTAATGGAAACAATAATTGTATCAAAGCAGTGGGGTAGAAAATGAACCCACATAAATAACCAGCATTTCTGTACATCAGCAACAAAACCCTGCAAGAAGGGATACCCCATATAAAATAACTATAGTCAGTATAAAATACCTGGGAGTGTACCCACCAAAATAAGCCCAGGAACTACACAAGCATAATTACAAAACACTTTTTGTACAATTCAAGTCAGATTTTTAAAAATATAAATAATAAAAATAAATAAATAATAATAAATAATTTTAAAATAGAGAAATAGTCATTCTCCATGGGTAGAGACAGCTAATATATTAAAAATGACAATTTTACTTTGTATCATCAAGGCAATATTCACAGCACTGATGGTACTATGAATATGCTGGGGTTCTGAATTGCAAAATATAACAGACTTTCCATTTGGAAGACCAAAGCAAAACATTTATTCAGACACTAGAAAGCTAAATCCCAACACCAGAAAAACGAATCCATCATAGCAACAAAGAAGTTAATACACTTTATCACTGCAGGAACCAGCACCATCCCTAAGTCTTCCTCCTGCTTGGGCCTTTCCACAAACACTCACAATCCTAGCTGTCTCTTTGCCTGAGTCCTCTCTCTCCTGTAGCACTAAATGTTCTGACTAATTTCCTGCTCCACCCCTTCCTACTCCACCCATTCAGCAAACTCCTCCACCACAGGATCCATGTGATTACCTTTGATTTTATTAAAGGGCAGGGAAGATCTTCAAAGCCCCTTAGACCTATTAAGAGGCAGGGAAGACCTTCAAATTCCCATTACCATAACATACCTAAATGAATCTATTATTCAATGCCATCCCAATTAAATTACCCCAAAATTATTTTACAGACCTAGAAAAACTAGTTAAGTTCATTTGGAAGAACAACAAGTTCAAGAATACCAAGGAATTAATCAAAACAAAATGTAAAGGAAGGGGATTTAATAGTACCAGAGTTTAAACTATACTATGAGGCAGTAATTATCAAAACTATCTGGTACTGGCTAAGAATAGAAAGGTAGATCAATAGAACATATGGTTGGGGGGAAATGAAAGCAACCTATATGTTCTAAAATATTCATAGCATCTCTCTTTGTAGTGGCAAAGAACTAGAAATTTCATGGATGCCCATCAATTGGGGAATGGCTGACAAAGTTACAGTATATAATTGTGATGGAATAGTACTGTGCTATAAGAAATGATGAGCTTGGTAATCTTAGAAAAACATGTGTAGACTTGGATGAAATAATGAAGAGTGAAATGAGCAGAACCAAGAGAACATTGTATACAATACAGCAAAATTACTTTAAGAACAACTGTGAGTGAATAAATAATTTTGACTGCTATAAATACCCAAATTAACTGCAAAGGACATATGAAGGAAGACACTATCCATAGAAAGAAGTGATGAATGTATGTATAGAATGCTTTTACATATATAATACATATATGTGTATGTGCGTGTGTCCAACGGTAGCCATCTCTATGAAAGGACAGGATAGGAGAAAAAAAGGGAAAAAAGAAATTTACATGATAACTATTATATTTTTTAAAGGAATAGCAAATCGTACATAATAGATTTGCAGTTTTGTGTGCAATCATTTTATGTTACAGAAAAATCTTGTTTTATTCCATAAATTAATATAAAATGTATAAATATATTTATTTATATATAAATAAAAATATAAAATAAAATTTAATAATAAAAAGAACAGGCTTTAAGTCTCGTTGATAAAGTTAAACAATTAATAGAACTTTACTCAGAACAAACACAGTTGATGTATACCCCAAAAGAGCCACTAGATGGCAGAGGCAGACCTTCTAGATATGAAATCAGAGCTACCACCAGATGGCGCTGGCCAAGCCATTGACAGAGCCACCATCCTTTCCCCTGAAATAGACTAATAGCCAAGAAAAGGAAAAGTCACAGTTGGCTAAGACAAAGTTGTATCTGACTCTATGCATTATATTCTGCAATAGGCCAGTGTTGGCCTCCAATACTCCTGTATACAGAGAGACACATATGTTATTTGGAAATTAATGCACTCCTCCCACCCCAAATACCAAATAGCCCTCCAGAGGTATGCATGGGAGGGCTGAGCATCAGAAATGGAGCCCCTGGAGATTAAATGAAACTGGAATATTCTCCTGATGGGGGGGAGGGGAAAAGGTCTCTGAAGCCTCAGCAGGAAATGCTACTGTGAAAATCAATTGTTCTTGACTACCAACATGAGAACACTGTGTCTATAGACACAGAGATCTGAGTTCAGATGTGACCTCGGACATTTGCCAGAAAATCTAGGTTCCATTGCCTCTTTGAGAGATATACTAGCTGTGTGACCCTGGACAAGTCACTTAACCCCTTTTTGCCTCTGTTCTTCATCTGTTAAAAAAAGGGGGGTAATTTGATGGAGAAGGAAATGGCAAACCACTCCAGTATCTTTGCCATAAATACCCCAGAGACAAAAGTCTGTGGGATCACATAGAGTCAGACACTACCCAATGCTTCAACAACAACAACAATGACCAATATAAGAAGTGGGTCTTTGGTCTCTCTAGAAAAGAAAGAAGTACCACTGTTTGAAGATTTCTCTGTGCTCTAAAAGCTGGTAGGAGGTAGCATAAGGGAGTGGAAAGATCAACAGATTTAGAGTCAGAGAATCTGGGTTCAGATCCTGGCTCTGCCACTGACTAATTATGTGAACTTGGTGAAATCACTTAATTTCTCTGGATCTGTGAAATGACAGGAATGGGCTAGATGAAATTTAAGATTCCTTCAAGCTCTAAACCTCTTAAGTTAAAACCCTGAGAAAAAGTTTCCTTTCCAAGTCCAGAGAATCTGACTTACCTAGGTACTTTCATCTCTGAAGGCCATGAAAGCCTAATTTACATAGCAGTGGGAATTCCCAGATGGGAGATCTGGGTTCTAGTCCCAGGTCTGCCAGCAACTTTAGCTGTGTGCCCCTGGGCAGCTCATATGACCTCTTTGGGCCTTTGTTTTCCCATTTATAAAATGGAAGCATTGGGTCAGGTAATCCCGAAAGTACCTTTCTAACGCTGAGATTCTGATTCTTTTGTAAAATGCTATTTAAATGTGAACTGCTATCAATATTTTCCTGACCTAGGATCATAGATTTAAAGGAAAGTTCCTCTAATATGAGTCCGACCCCCTCATTTTATAGAATGAAGAAACTGAGATTTAGTGATGTTAAAGGTCTTGCCCAAAGCCACATAGTAAATTTATCAGAGGCAAATGGAACTTAGATCTCGCTTCCAAGTTCAACACACTATATAGCCATACAGATGTAAAAAAAAAAAATAGTAGTAGGGGCGGCTAGGTGGTGCAGTGAATAGAGCACTGGCCGTGAAGTCAGAAGGACCTGAGTTCAAATTCGGCCTCAGACACTTGACACACTTACTAGCGGTGTGACCTTGTGCAAGTCACAACTCCAACTGCCCTCCAAAAAGCAAAAAAAAAAAAAATAGTAGTTGTTGATTTCATTTACTTTGGGGTCAAAAGAGAAGAGTATCCTAGAGATGTAAGGATCTAACCCTGTCATTAGCCAGACAGCTCCAGTCAGCCTTCCATCTTGGTTGCTTTTATTTTCTATGCTTTTCAGGTAAGATTGATGCTGATTTAATTCACAGAGCTTGATAAGATTTGCTTAATTTAAGGTTATCTAATTCATTTCACAGATGAGGAAACTAAGGCCGCGTGAAGTGACTTATCCCACGTCACAAAGATAGTAAGTGCTGGAACTGGAATTTAAATCCCAGGCTTCTGGCTCCAAATCCATTATCCTTTTTCTTGTAACTTGTTGCCTCCCACAAGAAGAATTATAAAATCTCAGAGCTTGATGGGGTCTTAAAAAGCATTTAGTTGAACCCAGTCATTTTACTAATAAGGAAACTGAGGCCTAGAGAGATGGAATGATTTGCCCAGGGTCATATGATAAGTGATAGACCTTTTCCCCTTCATCAAAAAGACAGTGACCTTCCTTGAAATGGCCCCCACTAATACCCAACTATTGAAATCCTACTTCTCTTTAAAAGCCTAGCTTATGAGTTCCCTCTTCCATGAAGACTTCCTTTATGCTTTCCTGGGGTGACCTCTACCTTTTGTAAACTTCTATCTATTGTCCATCCCTACACTATTGTGTAGCATGGGTCTTTGTGTATGTGACACATCTTGACTTTAATCCCACAAGCATTCAATACATGCCTATGATATGGTGGGTAGTATAGTATACGTATTGGCATATAATGAAAGGCAAAAATGGAAACCATCCTTGCCCTCAGGAATCTTTCTTCCACTAAGTTACAAGTTCCTTAAGGTTAGGGAGGAGCCATTTCTGTATCCTACGTAACCTTGCACAGAAGAAAAGCAAAGAATCAAAAATCTTAGATATCTAAAGCAACAGTTCTTAACTTGGGGTGCAAAGATCCCCCAGAGAGTTCATGGGTAGATGTCAGGAAGTCTTTCCCATCTAAGATAAACTTAGATGGGAAAAGTATGATTTCTTTATTTTCACTAACCTTTGGTTTCATTTGTAATTCTCTATGTATTTTATTTTATACATTGAAAAGTATTAGTCTAATGAGTCCGTCCATAAACTTACCAAAATGCCCACACATACAGAGAGAGAGAGAGAGAGAGAGAGAGAGAGAGAGAGATTAGGAACCTCTAATCAAGTCCAAACACCATCTGAAATAGTAATCCCCTTCATATCATTGCTTTGACAAATTAAGCACCTGTTTAAGGAATCCTAGTGATAGCTCACTATTTTTTTTAGATGGTCCATTCCATCTTAGGACAGGTCTAATTAAGTTCTTTCCCCTGCTACCTCCAAATCTGCCAGCTCCTGAGAATTTCAGGGAGGTTCTTGCTAATCTAATTCAGGGGAACTGAACTGTGATTGGCAAAGGCAGAGCTTGGCTTCTGAAGTACCTGAATGAGCCATCCCCTAGAAGAGACATTCCTCCACTTATTGGGATATTTACTGACAATGCTCCAGCCGTGTGCTGGGCTCAACATCAGACAGTGGTTTTATAAATGAATTGGAGCAGCAGGGGAAATAGAAGCATCTTCCATCAGCCCCAAATCACCACTCAACATGACTCTGTTGAGAGCTATAAAATAGATGGAGGAAACACATCCCAGAGGGGAGGTCTTTCCAAAATCTGTCTTGTTCTGTGTTTGCCAAGTTCATCTTGTATGGTCAAAGAATATAAATATATTTCCATTAAATATTGCTCCCTTCCTGTTCCACCCCCATCCCACATACATACGTTAAAATAACATTAGGGCTGAGCCACAAAATAATTAAAGAAACCCCAGGAAATTAGGATGCCGTGGTAACATAACACCTTTTTTTTTCAATTGAACACACACACACACACACACACACACACACACACACACACACCCCACACCACACCACAAAGATTGTTCAGAGATGCTCAGATAAATGGTGACAGATTGCACTAGTACAACTGCCTTTAGAAAGGCAGAAGAGATCTGCTGATAAGTGAATTTAGTGTAAGAGAATTTTAGTGCAGGAGGGCACCTCAGGTGTCAGCTAGTAAACACAGAGGCTGACATTTAGAAAGCACTTTAAAGTTTAACATAAGCTTTGTAATGGGAATGCTGTGCGGTGCCAGGACGTCTAGGTCACATTTTTGCTATCGTCACACTGGAAACTCTCCCCAGACCCAAGTGTGTTAACAAATTGCAGAAAACCTGCACAAAAGCTGCACCTAGCTTTGAAAACAACGTGTAGTATTTATTATATAGGTTTTCCTGACATGGAAATTTACTGTTTTAAATCAAATCCTCTCTTATGTTTTGCTGTGTACATAGAAATGTTCTTTTTTTTCTGTTTTTGTTTTCTCATTTTGTATTTGTTTAAAATGACTTTTTTAGAAATTTACCAAAAAACCCCAATTGCTTAGACCCATGTTATAAACAAGAGCAAAGCAATTGGGAAAATGACGAAGACAACAACAGCAGCACAAGTTGCAGAAACGCCTCTCACCTCCAATCCCTCGAGCTAGACCTTACTTTTCATTGACTCCCCCTGTGGCTCAGGGAGCTTTGCCCTAGCTCTCTGAGCTGCTTTTAGGGAAAGAAATCCAGAAAGTGATTTGCTGAATAAAACCTCCCACCACCAAGGGGGCAGAGGGATGTAACATGCTCAGGGGAGGACTGCACTGCCTCCTATAGGGATTGGTAATGTGTTAGATACTGGGTTTCCTAACAGAACTGTACACTCTGCCACCCCAGACTGCACTAACTCTCCTGAGCAAGGTGCCAACAATTCTTCACCCAGCTGCAGGGGAATTCCCACTTAGCCAGTGCTGGGGAGAGGGCACTAGTATGTACATATGCTCTTGTTATCATCTATTTCCTCTCTCTAACCTTGTGTCCCAGTGTTCCAGAATTCTGTGTCATCTTCTGCGTTATTCACCTAAGTGAGCCAGTCCTGGCCATGGAAGTGCCCTCTTTGTTTCCAGACAATTTGGGGCCAGGTTCTACTCAGACCCTTCTTGTTCTTTTTTTTTTTTAAATTAAATTTATTTTAAGTTTTCAACATTCATTCCCACAAGATTTTGAGTTACAAATTTTCTCCCCATCTCTCCCCTATGTCCCACCTCAAGATAGCAAGCCTACAGGGGAACCCTTCCCCCAATCTGCTCTCTCCTATATCCTCCCCCACCACCTCTCTAACTTTCTAGTAGGGAAAAATGGATCTCTATACCCCAGTGCCTGCATATTTTATTTCCCAGTTGCATGCAAAAAAACAATTTTTTAAACATTTATTTTTAAAACTTTGATTTCGATTCTTTCCCTTCTCCCCTCCTCACCCACCCTCACTGGGAAGATAAGCAATTCAATATAGGTTGTACATGTATAGTTACACAAAATGTTTCCATATTGTGAAAGACTAACCACATTTCCCTCCATCCTATCCCGTCACCCACCCATTCCATTCTCTACCTTGACCCTGTCACTTTTCAAATGTATAGGCTTTTAATTACCCTCTCCCCCAAGCTGCCCTCCCCTCCATCACCCCCCTTTTATCCCATCCCCCCACTTTCCTGTAGGGCAAGATACTGTAGCAGCAAGCACCCCAATATCCCCAGGGTAGCTGCCAATATAGGTTCTTAGATCTGCTTTTCAAAAGGAAAGCAACTCAAAATGGGTTAACAAGCTTACTTTAATCAAACAAACACACATTACCTAGTTCAGGGGGAAAAGGTCAGCACCCCGAACTTCAGAGTTACAGAACTTACAGATCCAACAGACAGGATTCCAAACTGTCCAACCATTATATCAATACCAAATCACAGTTACCAGAGAGGGAAGCATCAACATCTGGGTTTTCAAAGCCGGGGGGCTCTCAACAACAGCTTCCCAGAGTCTCATCTGGTCAAATCACACAACACTTCTCAAAGTGAGCCCCAAAGCAAAGCCTCTCCTCAGGGTTTATATAGCCTTCTCCTGGCTCAGAGAATGTAACAACCTTCTGGACCCACTGCCCAATCACAAAGTATCAAGGTGTGGGCTTTCCTGAAAAACAAGCCTCCCACCACAGGCTCCAGGTGCACTTAAGCTAGGGGCAGGGAAGATCTTTAAATTTGCATTTCCATTACAGATACCCAAATGATATTGTGTATGTTATTCCCTCCATAAGCCAAATTCAATTAGAGTAAAGTTGACCCATTTCCTTTCACCTTCTTGCTCTTCTCCTCCATTGTAAGTTTTCTTTTGCCTCTTTTTTATGAGATAATTTACCCTAACATATCTCTCCTTTTCTCCTTTCATTATATTCCTCTCTCACCTCTTAATTTTACTTTTTAGATATCATCCCTTCCTATTCAACTGATCTTATGCCCTCTTTCTATGTATACATGTACACACATATACACATGCTCACATATGCATCTATATACACATACACCATCCTATATATACATATATATGCATGTATACATATATACATATATATTCCCCTTAACTATCCTCATACTGAGAAAAGTCTCATGAGTTACGATGATCATTTTTCCATATAGGAATGTAAATAGTTCAACTTTAATAAGTTCCTTATGATTTCTTTTTTCTGTTTATCACCTCGTGCTTCTCTTGCTTCTTGTATTTGAAAGTCAAATTTTCTATTCAGCTCTGGTTTTTTCATTAAGAATACATGAAAGTCCTCTATTTCATTGAATAACCATATTTTCTCCTGAAGCATTATACTCAGTTTTGCTGGGTATGTGATTCTTGGTTTTAATCCTAGCTCCTTTGACCTCCAGAATATCATATTCCAAGCCCTTTGATCTCTTAACATAGAAGCTGATAGGTCTTGGGTTATCCTGATTGTGTTTCTACAATAGCCAAATTGTTTCTTCCTGGCAGCTTGTAATATTTTCTCCTTGACCTGGGAGCTCTGGAATTTGGCTATGCTCTTCCTAGGGGTTTTCTTTTTGGGATCTTTTTCAAGATGCGATTAGTGAATTCTTTCAATTTCTATTTTGTCCTCTGGTTCTAGAATATCAGGGCAATTTTCCTTGAGAATTTCTTGAAGGATGATTTCTAAGCTCTTTTTCTGATCATGGATTTCAGGTATTCCAATAATTTTTAAATGGTGTCTCCTAGATCTATTTTCCAGGTCAGGAGTTTTTCCAATGAGGTATTTCACATTTCCTTCTATTTTTTCATTTGTTTGGATCTGTTTTAGAGTATCTTGATTTCTCATAAAGTCATTATTAGCTTCCAATTGCTCTAATCTAATTTTGAAGGAATTATTCTCTTCAGTGAGTTTTTGAAATGCCTTTTCCATCTGGGCAATTTGACTTTTTAAGGCATTCTTCTCATTGGCTTTTTGGGCCTCTTTTGCCATTTGAGTTAGTCCATTTTTTTAAGGTGTTATTTTCTTCAGTATTTTTTGGGTCACCTTTAGCAGGCTTTTGACTTTCTTTTCATTACTTTCTTGCATCATCCTCATTTCTCTTCCCAATTTTTCCTCCACTTCTCTTACTTGATTTTCAAAATCCTTCTTGAACTCCTCCATGCCCTGTAACCAATTCATATTTTTCTTGGAAGCTTTTGGCAGGAGTTTTGACTTCATGGACTTCTGGTACCATGTTTTGATCCTTTTTATCTCCAAAAAAGGATTCTATGGTCTGATTGTGCTTCCTCTACTTGCTCATCTTGTCAGCCAATTACTCGACTTTTGAGGTCTTTGCCATGGTAGAACTCTGCTTCCCGAGTGGAACAATCTATGTCACAAATTACTGGGGGGTTTGCCAATGTTGTCAAAGGTCTGAGGAGGGCACCCTCTCTAGAGACACCCAAAGCTCTGGCACACTGCCACACACCTCAGGACCATCACCCAAGACTGAAATCCATATCCAAGCAGGTCAAAGCAAGAGCAATTACCCTCTGAATGGTCACTCGGTCCCCCTAAAATCTGCAGACCTGGAGCTCCTGAGGCAGCCACAGGGCAGCAGCTATAGCCACCATGCTCACCCCAGGGGCAGGGGCCAGACTGTGGTCTTCTGTCACCTGGTTCCAAGAGAGTTCCCCACTGACCTTTCACTTTTTCTTTGGCATTTATGGGTTGAGAAGTCTGGAAACTACCATGGCTGCTGGTGATTCACTCTCCCGAAGTCTTCTCTGACCATTCCATGCCACTAGTCAGAGCCGCTCCAGGGCCAGAAACATGCTGCTCACTCAGGACTGCACTTGGCTCTCAGCTTGGTGTGATAGACCCTTCCTGTTCACCTACCAGGCTGCCTTCAGTGGGAGATTTGTTTCCCTCTGTCACTTTGTGGGTTCCATATCTCTAAAATTTGTTTAGTCATATTTTACAACTAGTGGAGGTGGTTGGAGCCAGAGACCAGCACAGTTCCTTTTTTAACTCTGCCATCTTGGCTCCACCTCTCATATTTTTCACTTAAGTCTCACAACAAACCCTGCGAATTGATACTATCAGGGTTATCATTCATATTATAAAGATGAATAAAATAAGGCTCAGAGAGTAAGTATTATTTGCCCAAGGTCACACAGTTATTAAAAAGCAGAGAAGGAAACTAAAGTCAAGTTTGGATTCCAAATCCAATGCTTTTTCCACCACACTACATTGCTTCTCTGCCAACCTCCTTCCCTTACAGCATGCACCATCCAGGATCATCCAGGATCTGCTTAGACATTTTTATTGACCAGTAGTGGTCTAGCCTACACCCAGAGATAGCACTAGGAATTTTCAAAGTTCATTCTCATATTGAAATAAACTTCTATGGGATCCAAGAACATACTGAAGTGGGGGGCAGGAAGGGCTATACAACCAAGCAAATTCCATCATGTGCTTTGTTATATCATATACACCATTCTTCCAAACCTTCTTCCCATTGGGCATTCTAGCCAGAGTTCAGTAGTTTTTCTCTTGGCAAGTTAACAGCACTTATAAGGAAAATATGTAGTCTTTAGGTGGTACAGAGGATAGAGCCCTGGGCCTGGAGTCAGGGAGACTCATCTTTCTAAGTTCAAATCTGATCTCAAACACTTACTATGACCCTGAGCAGATCACTTAACCCTCTTTGCCTCAGTTTCCTTATCTGTAAAATGATCTGTAGAAGGAAATGGCCATCCACTTCAGTATCTTTGCTGAGAAAACCACAAATGGGGGTTTTCAGGATACCCCTGAACAACAAAACTTTTCAGAATGACCAAGTTAGATATCTTTAAAAAGGAACATACCTTCTTTGTAGAAAAGTAATAGCAACAACTTACATTTAGAGAGCTCTTTAAGATTTACAAAGTACTTGCCTCAAACCACACTGACATGTGAATAGTAGTTCGTTTTAGATAGAAATTCAAAAGAGTAGGGCTATGGGGAGGGAGGACAAGGTAGATTTGGAAAGCAACACCAAGATAAGATCAACAGTCAGGATTCCCAGGGAACCTGGGCCAGCTAGGTGCCACCTATAATGCATAGAGTGCGAGGCCTGGAGTCAGGAAAACTCATCATCTTCTTGAGTTCAAATCCAGCCTCAGATACTAACTGTGTGACCTTGGGCAAGTCACTTAACCCAGTTTGCCTCAGTTTTCTCATCTGTAAAATGGACTGGAGAAAGAAATGGCAGACCATTCCAGTATCTTTTACCAAGAAAACCCCAAATAGGGTGGGTCACAAAGAGTCAAACATGACTGAACAACAAGCCAGGGACACCAGACCAAACCAGCAACTCCCAACTAGCAAACAGCTGAAGTTTGTAGTCCTTAGCATATGCCCTGGAGCAAGTATCCTTTTACCTTGTGTGGCAAATGGGCCCTAGTTCACCTTTGTCAAAGAGCATCGCTCTGAACACTGAGACTCCCATACTCCCTTGGGGTCTTGGGGTCTTGGAATATGTACCCTGAAGTAAAGAAGTCACTGAGGTGGGGAGGTAGCCAGGTGGAGCAGTGGATAGACAGACCCCTGGGCCTAGAGTCAGAAAGACTTCCTGATTTGAGTTCAAATTCAACCTCAGATACTTATTGTGTATGATCCTAGACAAGTCACTTAATCTCTTTCTGCCTCAGTTTTCTTAAGTATAAAGTGAAGAGCATAGTAACTCTCAGGGTTATTGTGAAGAATCAAGTGGGATAACATAACAGTACCTGGCACACCATAGGAGCTTAATAAATACTTATTCCCTTCCTCTCTCTCCTAAAGATAAAGGCTAACTTGAGGCCAAACAGTCTAGAATGGAGTTCCTTAGCCTTTTTTAAAATGTTTTTTTATTTATTCATTATTTATTTATATTATAAATAGTATGTATATTTATAAATCTATTATTTATTTATTTATTTTTATGAGCCCTTTGGCAGTCTGGTGAATCCTATGTACTTCTCAAAATAGAGTTCTTAAATGTATAAAACAAAACACATAGGATTACAAAGGAAACCAATTCTATTGAAATATAGTTGTCAAAATATTTTTAAAAACAAGTTCACAAACCCCAGGTCACAAACTCCTGATCTAGAGCAAGCAGCTCCCACATACCTGATGTCCAAGCCTGTTATTCCCGGCCCTGACCCCACAAATACTTTTTTCTATACCAAGAACTTGGCTCTGGTTGTTGACCCTGCCAGTAGTACTTAATGACCTAGGAATTTTGACTGCCCTGAACTCTGTTTACTTCAGAGCTTAACTCAATTGTATTGCCTGGTCAATGACGTTGGGGCCCTTTCAATTCCACTTAGTCATCCCTTCCCAGACTTGGAACTTGCCACAGTAGGAATAGAGCAATTCAGGGTTCACCAGACCCACAGTCTAGCCTGGTCCCATCAGTGGTTCTATCCTATGATCTACTACCCTGGGAAAACTATGCCTTAAATTCAGACCATCTTCTCCCCAAGTGTAACCTTGGATTCAGAGTTACAGTTGACACAAAGCACTTTGGTGAATTTTGCCATTTGTCTTTCTCCTCTTATCTTGAGACCCACCCCACTGATGCTTCCCTTTTATTACAATGCATTAGATCAGGGGTGGGGAACCTGCAGCCTTGAGGCCACATGTGGCCCTCTAGGTCCTCAAGTGCAGCACTTCGACTGAATCCAAACTTTACATGTGGCTTCGAGGTCATAAGTTTCCCACTTCTGTACTAGATGACATGTTCATTTAAAGCAAAGGACATTTAATTAAGAAAGAATAACAAGGAAAATAATAAGGAAAATCATCTTCCCCAAACTCACAGGAATAGATGCACTCTCCCAAAGGATCCCACACCTTTGAACATGTGGACATGGAAAATGTGGACAATCATGCTTATCATTGTACCCCAGCTGGAATCCTTCCCTATCTCTGAAGCTACTGCTTGTGCTTCCTTGAAGAGCTGGACCTCAGCTTTCTTCTTGTAAAATGACTGGGCAGGATATCTATGATGCCTTCCAGCTCTAAATCCCAATATCCTGTTTTCACACCTCTGCCCTCCGTGGTAGGAACAGTCCATCCCGTTAATAACCTCCGAACAATAGCAACAAATCAAAAAGGAAAAGACAGGAGTGAAAACTGGAGCCTGTCAAAGGCAACAGCTGACCACCACATATTTCTGAGGAAGCAGACAGAGAGATACCCTGTCCCCTCCCCCTCCTTCACCTTCACCCCATCCCCAATTTCTCCCATCTTGTCCTCACATGTATGTTTTATTTTCAGGCTGTTTGGTTTTCGTGAACAACTCATGGTGTCTTTCACCATCTGTGGGAGGCTCAATTGGTTGCCATGGCTACAGATGGGCTCTTCTATTCAATCAGCAAACTTTGAAGTTGACTTGGACTCACCACATAGCAAAGATTCAGCCTGATAATTGCAGGGGCTTAGGATGCAAATTAGTCCTTTCTTTTATTCCTAATGAAACCTTTGTCCATCTGCTTTTGTCCTCTTCACTTAGACAAAGACCTAAAGCCTATTCAGACACAGCATGGTCAAACTCTGGGGAACTGGGTGAACTTTTATGAAGTCCAAGCCCTCATTAATCCCACTGAGAAATCAGAAACTGTAATAGATGAAAACAGCAAAGAGAGGCTGACTAAACGGGAGCACTTCCCAAAGAACACTGGGCTGGGAGGTAGGAAAACTGGGTTCTGGTCCCAGATCTAACATGAGGTGGCTGAGGAACTCTGGTCTGCTCGCTTCCCATCCCTGGATTTTGGCTTCAGGCAATTCAGAGATCACATTCTGAGGCTGAGAGGAACTTTAGAGAGCCCCTTAGTCCAGCACCCCTTATCATACAGCTGAGGAAGTGAGACTCAGGGTCAGGAAGTGACTAACCAGAGACAGCTGATCAGTGATCAAGGATCAAAAAGTCGATCCTAGAGGGCTCTTTTCATTACACCCCCTCAGGTGTGAAATAAATCTTTTGGACTAGATGACATCTAAGACCCTTTCCAGATCAAAAAGCTTGTGGCTAATTCCTGTACTTTAAGGGCCTTTCTAGGTCCCAAAAGTATGATTTTGGTAATTAAGTATAAAGGTAGATAGACAAGCAATTCTATGAAATCCAGCAAGCGTTTGTTAAGTACTTACTATGCTCCTACTAGGGAAGAAAGGAAGAGAAAAGGAAAGAAAGGAAAGAAGGAAGGAAGGAAGGAAGGAAGGAAGGAAGGAAGGAAGGAAGGAAGGAAGGAAGGAAGGAAGGAAGGAAAGCATCCATCACCCTTAAGGAGTAGTATTCTATTGTAACATGCACATACAAGGGAATACAAAATTTATACAAAGTAGTTTCTGGAGGTAGGGAAAACATCTTGTGTAGGAAGTAGCACTCAAACTAAGCCTTGAATGATATTAGGGATGAGAAAAGATAGGCGTGAACAGGGAGAGCACTCCAGGCATGGAGCAGACAGAACCTGCATGAACGCTTGGGAGGGAAAGATAGAATGTTGTATTCTGGCAAAAGCAAGTGGTAGAGCACATGAAGGGGAGGAATATGAACTGTCTGAAAAAACAGGTGGGGTCAGACTATGAAGAGGCAGTAAGGAGCCGCTGAAGCTTCTGGAGCAGAGGAGTGGTATGGTTAAACCTGTACTTTAGAAATGGTAATTTTGCAGACCTGTAATCCCTGCTACCCTAAAGGCTGAGGCTGGTGGATCTCTTGAGCTCTGTAGTTTAGAACTACAATAGGGCCAAAGCTCATCTGGAATCCACACTAAGTCCAGCAGTAATATGTGAATCCTCAGGGGGCAGGACCTCTAGGCTGCCTAAGGAGGGGTAGATCTGCCAACATCAGAAAGACAGAGCAGGTTAAAGCTTCCTTACTGATCAGTATGGGGGGTTAGCCTGTGAGGCTGCTCATGGGGAGATGGGAGGAGATAGGGAGGCCCAGTCTCAATTAAAAAAAAAATAAAAGGAACATCAGTTTGGTAGTCCTGTAGATGATACATTGGAGAGGGCAAGAGATTGTTTGGAGGCAGGAAACAATTTAGGAGGTGGTTACAATAGCCTACATAAAAGATGATAAGGGTTGAACCAGGGCCATTTTAGTATAGAGAAGGTGATGAAAGTAAAGAGATATTGGTCAGATAGAATTCACAGGACAAAACAAGATTATCTGAGAATAGACTTGGGTCTAAGATTAATTGGCAAGTTTAAAGTTCTGTGGGATAAAACTGGCAAAAGTCAAATGCAGAAAGCCAACCAAGAGCCTTACAATAGTGTCTTTCAAAGAGAAATGTGCCCAGTCATGTGCTGGTCTTACTTTTGTGACAATTTTTAAAGTTAATCAGATTGTAAAGAGAATGAATCAGGGCAAGTTTCATAACAAGAAAAAAAAATGTTTCAATTTGAAAATTCAAGTGCAGTCACTATAAGGAGGAGGTTATAGGTGGTACAGGGGCTCCAATGATCATCAGAGTTCCTGGGTAGGCAGTCTGGAATGAATTCATAGGACCCAAGCAATCTTTTAAGTCAGGATTGTAAAAATTTATTGTCATGCTATGCAGCGGGCAGGAGGTCTTAGGGAACCTGCAACCTTAAAAAAGTCATAGGTATAGTTTATAAAGAGTTACATTGGTAAATCAGATGTCAATTATGCTAACTAGGTGAGTAAGGGTGGGATTAGGGAGGAGTTAAGGAGTGGTCAGTGCTTAAAGGAACATGTACTTTTAATATCAACTGTGCAGGCGTATTGCCCGTAATTCACTGGGAAATAGCCAAAGGTGGGGCTACCTGGAGGTGTGGTTTTAGGCTTGAAACATCACTAAGTCAGCTAGTGGTCAGAGCTGACTGAGAAGTACCTAGTCTGCCACCCATCAGTGTCATGTTTGACAAGATGGATGTTGGGAACCAAGGCTAATGGAGATTCAGGGTGTGCCTAACTGTCTGAGGAGTTAACTTACAGATAGTGCATTGAAGGATTAATAGGTGCAGCTGGCCATTATACTAAGGGGAGATAAACAGTTCATGAATTGTTGCTAGGCAGAGTGCTGGCAGGGGGAAGGGGCAGAGTTAATGTTCTGAGGCTGGGGAGGGGAAATGTGATTTTACAAACTGGTTTTACAAATTGATTTTACAAACTGATGTTACAAATATAGATACCCCAAGCACCCCATCAATTAGGTTTAGGAACCTTTTCTGGGACTATATCCATTCAACAAATTCATTCTATTTGACCAATGAAGCAGTGACCCAAGAGCACTGGATTTGGCCTCAGAGGACCTGGGTTTGAATCTTGTTCTGATACTCATTTCTTGTATGAATCTGAGGAAATCACTTATTTCCTGAGTCTTTCTTTCCTTTGCTCAATGTGATGGACTTAGCCTTCCAACTCTTAATTTGTCATCTTATTACCTTCTCTAAAACCTTGGCACTTTGTTGGTGGTGGGTGAGTAGAAAAAAGTGTTAGGGAGGTCCCCTATGCCTTTGAGAAGCAATCAGAAATAACAATAAAACATACATACACAGAGACACAGCAGTGTGTCTCGAGTTCCAATATTCAAGACAAGCAATAATTGCAAGCCAACTGCAAGAGATCTTCATTGCTGAGAGAAATTATACAAGGAAGGCTTCAGGGAGAAGACAAGGTGTGAGCTGGGCTTTTGAGAAAGGAGGAGGATTTGAAGTCCAGGAATTTCTGGGTGAGTTGGAAGGGCATGGCAAAGGTGAGGAGATAAAGGCTGCTAGAGGCAAGGGCCTCTGTTAGTTCCTTTAGAGTTAGGTATTTTCCACGATGCCTTTGCTTTTTTTCTCATCCTCCCCCTCCACCTTTTTTGCACACTCATTTTTATCCTCCAAACTGCCAATGCCTTCATGCTGTTTCATAGTTGCCCACATATTCAGTGGGTTGTGCTCATCCTTCTTTCAAAATGTACCAACATTGCACACCATCCCTGGGCCATTTGATCAATTGATCTGTGTGTAATTAGGTATAAAAATTAGTAATGGGTGTCAGGATCCTCATGTCAAGACCTCCCCTCTCTTTTTACTATTAGGAGACACCTTGTTTGCCAGAGCTAAGACCTAGCAAGCAAGCTGTGCCCTGGGCTTGGCATAACAACAATCCTTTGCACTCACCCTCTGGATGGACTCTGCTGAAGCAAAATCACAGAATTGTTTCCACACCAGCCCCAGGTGGTCCCTGAGCCCAGACAAACAGCTGCAGGAACTTTTCTCATTGTTGCTGTTACCCCCTCATTGCCAAAGCTACAGTTCACTGTGTTTCTTTATCTAACCACTAGTATATGCATCAAGGCTCAGTCTCATTGTGGAGGGTCTCCCCTGTATCAGGACAGACCCCGGCACACATGTTTCATTTTCCATCTCTAGTAGAAAAGAGGAAGCTTTTTGCTTATAACCACTGTTAGCTCTTTGGTTTTATTTTATTTTTCAGAGTTACAGCTGTTGTGATAGCCTCTGTGAGCTCTTTGGTCACTCACTTTCAGAGTTTGACATGGATTAATTTATGCCTACCATATAGGAGATAGAGCAGCAGGCCTGGAGTTAGGAAGATCAGAATCCATTTCTGACCTCAGACAGTGACTCTGGGCAAGTCACTTAGGCCCTATTTACCTCTGTTCCTCAACTGTAAAATAGGGACATTGGAGAAGGAAATGGCAGACCACTCCAGTATCTTTACCAAGAAAACTTCATGAGCAAGTCCGAGTCATGAAAAGTGAGCCACAAATAACTGAGCAACAACCATGTAAGGGGGTGCTTTAGCAGATGCCTAATGGCCAGAAATTCAAGTCAATATCGGGGAGATGATAGAAATGAGTCGCTCCTGGAAATTGCTTGCTGGAAACAGAGACAAGCATTTGAATTATGTTTACCAAACTGTTCTTACCCCTATGCTTTTGTTTATACTGCTTCCTCCTCCTGAGATGACTTCCTTGACATCACCCCTAGCCAAAATCCTGCCCATCCTTCAAGTCCTTTACAAATGGCCTGTCTGGGAAGGGTTTGCTGATCCTCTCCCTGTGCCACTTCCCCCCTTCTTCACCCTCCCCCAAGATAATAGTGGTGTTACCCTCTGACAAGCATCTTACACAACTCATACACACTCATCTTAGTGCCTTGGCCGGTAGTGATTTCCGTAGGTTTTATCTTCCCTACTCCATTGTGGGGAGCTCTGTGGGGCAGGGAACATGTCTTGTTCTCCTCTATATCTCTGTTAAGGCCAAGCTCAGGTTCAGAGGAGGTACTCAGAAAACATTTACTGAATGAATATTACCCTGGTAAGCAAGCTTCATTCTGCCTTAATTTTGCAATGTCCTGAAGTACCTTTCTACTGGAAGACACTAGCTAGTTACCTTACCTAAGTATGAACTCAATTAAAAAGACAATTGGCCAACAAATATTCATTAAGTTCTCATTATGTGCTTGGCACTGTGATAAATGCTGGGAGTACAAATACAAGGGAAAAGGAAGAGTTTCTGCCCTCATGAAGCTTATACTCTAATGGGGGAAACAATGCATATAAGGAAACTGAAAAAGGGGAGGGGAAAAAGTGTTGGGGCGGGGGACAGGGAACATGGTGGAGAAGTCTAAAGGAGTGCAGCCTACTGGGAAATAAAGAGATGGCCATTCTGAAGGCTCTCTTTAAATAGAGGTTCTAGGGAGAGCCATCCGTTCAGAAAGAAGAGCCCTAGGGGCAGAGGGTACTTTCCAGATTGATCTTAGCATCAAGGTGACTAGGTGAGGTAATGGTTAGAGTTCTGGACTTGGAGTCAGGAAGAAGAGCTCAAATCCAGTCTCAAACACTTACTAGCTGTGTGACCCAGGGTAAGTCACTTACTCTCTATCTGCCTCAGTTCCCTCAACTGTAAAATAAGGACAGTAATAGCATTTGTCTCCCAGGTTTGATGTATGAATAAAATGAGAGATACTGAGACAGTAGGTGTAGAGTACTTTACAAACCTTGTTGTTATTGTTGTTCATCCTTTGCTCTCTAAAAGGACCAATGACCTTAAAGTGACCATAAATGACCATAAACGCTAGAATTTGTATGACTTAGTATATCCCTGCTGAAGGAAATAGACGCAGAGAGGCGACAGGACCTACTTTGGACATCTAACAATCCAGGACCATCTGATTTCAATGCTGAAGCTTCAAGTAGTTGCTTCTATTTGGTAACTGGGGCAGATACTTTACAAAGGCAGTTATCGAGGGTATTGGATTTTCTTGTGTTTGTGTCTAACAAATTTAGGAGGTTAGAACTTAATACTAACGGAACCAAGGCTACATGAGTCTGGTGCTCCTTTGGTCTCGTTTCACTTTGTTTCCGGTCATATGCTTTCTCCTTGCGTGCTGGCTGGCTGGCTGGCAAATACAGGAGAATGGGATTAGAGAGTGTGTCTGGATCAGTGGAAGCAGATTTCTAAAGACAGAATGAGAATGTTTAAAAAGCCTCTCTGGATTTCACTTTTCTTATCTGTAAAAGAAGAGTGTTGAGCAAAATGTTTTCTTAGGTCCTTCCAGCCATGAACAGAAGCAATATTTTCCCAGAAGAAAGTCCGGAGCTGTGATCATGAAATTCAAAGAAATCCCTCAGAGCTGGTCTAGGGGACTCTAAGGAATTACCCTAAACTAAGGGCCAAGTCGAAGAGCTTAATTTCCCTAAAGTTTTGTTTTGTTGTTTGTTTGTTTTTGCTTTTTGGAGGGCAGTTGGGATTAAGTGACTTGCCCAAGTTTACACAGCTAGTTATTTTGTGTTAAGAGTCTCAGGCCGGATTTGAACTCAGGTCCTCCTGACTTCAGGGCCTGTGCTCTATTCACTGCGCCACCTAGCCGCCTTTTCCCCTAAAGAGTTAGTTCATTTATAGACCTCTGCCAGTAAAACATTGTCTCCTCACCTCCCAATTTCAACCAAAAATTGTTCATCTCTAACTCCTTACTCAAAGTACTTAGTTTTTTCTTTGCTGTTCGTTGAACTTTTAGCATTCCTGGGTTCAGAGATTGACTGCTGCCCTATTATCAACCACCTGCACCATTTCTTCTGCCCTAGATCTGGCACCCATTACCTCTTTTCCTTCCTCTTTCATATTCTCTAGAACACATGTGCTATGGTAAGAGTTATTCAGGACAGCTAGGTGGCTTAGTGAATAGAGTGCTGGGCTTGGAGTCAGGAAAACTTGAGTTCAAGTCCAGCCTCAGACACTTACTAGTTGTGTTACCCTGGGCAAGTCACTTAATCCTGTTTGCCTCAGTTTCCTTATCTGTAGAATGAACTGGAGAAAGAGATGATAAAACACTCCAGTATCTTTACTAAGAAAACCCAAGACGGGGTCATAAAGAGTTGGGCATGACTGAAATGGCTGAAACAGCAACAAAAGAATTATTCACAAAAGAAATATCCATGAGAGTTGTGGGTAAAATACAGTAGGAAATTTCTTAATGAGAAGTGGAATAGTCACTGAATTTGGTCACAGAGGATTTGGGTTTGAATACCTACTTACTATTTGTATGCTTTGGGCAAATCACTTAACCTCTTTGGAGCTCAGTCTTCCCAGCTGTAAAATAAGAAGGTTGAACTAAATAAATAATTTTGAATTTCCCTTCTGTTTCTAAGTCTATGACCCTATCTATGTCCTTACATGGAGAAGACATCTTTCCAGGACTGACTAGTCAATCTCAGCCTTACTAATCTGCCTAAATTTACTAACTTAATAAATGAAGCCAAATAAGATACTATTTGTTAAGGTGCTTCATAAATAAATGCTGACATGCCTTAAAATTTCAGCTACCGTTGTTAATTATTAAATTATTTTATTAGAATCCGTGGCCCTGCCATGGTTTTCTAGACCCTTGGAGATATAACCTATAGACTGACTCCAATATGACCTAAAACAAAATGACTCCTTTTCCTCAGAATACTCTGGCTCCATTTCCCCTCCTGCTTTGGGATTGACCCTGGCTGAGTGACCAGAAGGAGCCTGTTCACCCATTCTACAGTCTCAAATTAACCCAAAGCCACTCGATGTTCCTGGGCACTGTTACTTCATCCATCCATTCCTACTTGGTCACTCCATCACCGAGGAACATAACCCAAATTGATACAGAAAGAAGAGGAGAGAACAAGGGATGGCACTTTCTGCAGAAGAACTAGAGCCCTCTCAGGTGAGCATCATTCCTCTTTCAGGAGCATGGATGAAGAGTTTCACAATCTCTCTCTCTCTCTCTCTCTCCTCCCCCCCCCCCCCCGCCCTCGTCTTTCAGAGGCAATCAGGTTTAAGTAACTTGTCCGGAGTCACATAGCTAGCTAAGTGTCTGAGGTTGGATGAGAATTTTACAATTTTTCTTTCTTCTTCTTTCCTTCCTTCCTTCCTTCCTTCCTTCCTTCTTTCCTTCCTTCCTTCCTTCCTTCCTTCCTTCCTTCCTTCCTTCCTCTCTCTTCCCTTCTTCTTCTTCTTCTTCTTCTTCTTCTTCTTCTTCTTCTTCTTCTTCTTCTTCTTCTTCTTCTTCTTCTTCTTCTTCTTCTTCTTCTTCTCTCCTTGTTTTTTGGAGGCAGAGTTAAGTGACTTACCCAGGGTCACACAGCTTAGTAAGTGTCTGAGGCTAGATAAGAATTCTACAATTTTTTCAAATATGCTTTGGGCATTCCTGCTGACCCCTTACACACGTGACTGCTATCATTTGGAATACCCTCCTTCCTCCTTACAGCCTATCTCAAAAATCTATCCATCCTTTAAATATGATCTAGCCAAGGCCTGAGTCAGGCCAGTCTGGCAGTTCATGCTCAATATTAGAATAAAGTGAGACTCTCATAGTCCATCTAACACCCAATGTTTACTTAGATATCATATGGAAAAGATATTAGGCAAGGATACAACATTGATTCAGCTGGATACAACTTCCTGCTTCTACTTTCCCCATGGTGGCACGCAATTAGCAGTGTGTGTTATGCCTGGTACTGGAACTGACTCCTCCTGCACTGTGCTTTTGTGTTTAGGGCACCAGGAAGCTATCTCAGTACTTTGGACCTTAGTCCCAAGGACCAAATCAGGCTCAAGGACGATTTCATTGCCTTAATTGTAACAACCACCCTAGTCTGCATGGAGTAGATGTTGTTCCTATGGCAAAGCAGTATTTATTAAGTGCCTACTATGTGCCAAGCCCTGTGCTAGGTAATGAAGATACACATATAAACAATGAAACAATACCAATTCACAAGGAGCTTAGGACATTTGGAGTCTCGTTCCCTCTGTCAAACTAATGACTACTCTAGGAGGCACTGGGAGCGATCTCCTGCAAATAACTACAAAATGATCATACCTAACAGTAATAATGCACATTTATCATAGTTAGGCTTTCCTTGCAAAGATTCTATGAGGCAGGTGGTGTTAAATGTTATTATTCCCATTTTACAGAAAACTAAGATTCTCAGAGGTCAAAAAATTTGCCCATAATTATCAAACAGCTAGAAAGTGCCTGAGGAAGGACTCCAGACCCATATAATAGTCAAACTCAGAAGGGACCTAGGCTAAAAGAACCTTTCCATACACTTGTACAAGATAAAAGAAAGCCCAAAGCCCATGTGACTTAGGAAAGAAAAAGATGGAGCTTCCAGGTAGGGTGGCTTCAAGGAATGTGGTACCTCCTGGGGAAAAGCAACCCTGCTGCTGGGTGAAGATTGACAAGCTCCAGGTCAAGCCCAGAATTGCAGAAGGTGTGAGAATTAATGGTACCATGCTAAGTGTTTCAGGACATACAGAGCCATCTTAAGAGATGGGCACATGAACTGAGAGAGTGTGTATAAGAGGGGCAGCAAGTATATGGCCAATAGGTGAAGGAACCACGCAGATTCCAGGAAAAAGAGGGCTAATTAGAGATTGGACCAACCTTGGGACGTGGGATAGCAGTTTGAAAGGCAGGAACTTAACTAATTGGTTTTGTGAGATTGTAAGCTGAACCACTGAAAGGGCACGTGGAGCTGACTGTAGAGTGCTGGCAAAAGAACCATTTCCCCTGTCTTGCTACTTTTCTTCTTTAAAAAAAATTACTTTTAACATACCTGTTTGATGGTCACTGTTTTTGTTAGACTTAGTGTTTTCAGGGAACTAGGGACCCTTTGAAAGACATGAATAAATGAATAAAAAAGCATTTATTAAGTTAAGAAGTATTTACTCTGTGCAAAGCACTGAGGAGAGAAGTAGAAAAGTAAGAAAGACCTTGCTCTATTCACATTCTAATGGGAGATAAAACACATAAGGTTTCAGCTGCAAGTCAGATGGGCAAGTCTCGTGTTCCTTAGGGTACAGTGGTAAAGTAGGTAACTATTGCTTTTCTTTGGTGTCATTTCCACTGATAAAATCATGCCAGTTTCTGATGTTGAGCCATGTGACAGTGCCAAGGTCTCTAGGGACAAAAACATTCTTTTCTGGATCTTTAAGAGATTTGTAGCACCTACAGGAACAGTGGCCAGACTGGATCTCCATAGGGTTGCATCCCAGCATGATGGTTGCAGTCGCTGGACTGGAAACTGTACTATGGCATTCAGGGTTCTTGACTTGCCATCAAGGTCTGAAGGGAGGTAGTGGTCCAAGTTTGACTTGCCTTCACATGCTGCTTCCTGTCTCTCCCTCAGGATGCCTTGCTACTTCATGCTCATGATGCCATAACTTGCAAGTGAATTGGATTTAAGTGAGGAAGGGCTGTGCAAAGTCACCAGCTGCACTCTCTCCTCCAGGGCCATCTGGGTCCAGTGGCAAGATATAGATCAAGACATTTGAATATGGCCCTGCAATCCAGAATGTGATGCTCCCATAAAGGAAAAAATGAGTTGTAGAGATAATTATTTTATTAGAGAGCAGTCCTTTCCCTTCCCAAATTGCACCTGGTCCATCTGTAAGAGATCAGTGGTTACATTTGCATTCCCCAAGGTGGTTTGCATGATTCTGGGCACTCAATAACATGAACTGATTGAATATACAAGTATGGGTTCCTTACATATATTACTAAATCTTCTTTTTTCATCCAGACTGGACCTTCCTGTGTGCAGAGAACCTCATTCCAAAGTCAGCTCAAGAAAGTCCCTCATTCCCCACCAGATGTCTTGCTGGTCAAGGTACCTGTAGTAAGATCCATGGGAGTTTTCTTGAAGTGGGGTTAGCCTGGGGTCAGAGAGAAAAAGGACATAGTGAATCAGCATCCTTCCCACATTCTCTCCACATCATTACCTGGCTCGCTTTGTGTACTTAGCTGTACTTTAGGACCAAAGCGAGATCTGGCTTTGAAGTGGCCTTTGTTTTCTCTCTGAGTGGTGTTCTGTTTGCTTTAAATTATCATATGACATTTTTTTTCCTCTCTCTCTTTTTATTCTAGCCTGAATTTTTTGCTTTCTTCCTTTAGTCTCTCACATAGAGAGGCTCCTAGGACAATGAGGACAAATTGCTTGATTGAATCAAAGCTAATGAGAAGCCAGAAAGACTGATCTTGTTTGAAAAGAAAGACTCTGAATTGGGAAAATGGAAAAAAAAAAACTTATTTTTTTTAAGGACCTACAGAGGCCCTAAGGGAATATAAGCATCCTGGGGCCATCCAGACTGAAATTTATTAACATTTTGGGTAACTTTAGGCCTCCCTGTTCTTTTTGTTTCCCTGATAAGTCTCAAATACTAGGGAATTTGGGGAGAAACTGGAGCATTGGATGGGTGAGAAGATAGCATGGTGCAGTGGAGGGAACACTGGATTTATAGTCAGAATACCTGGATTCTAATTCTGGCTCGGCTACTGTATAGCCCTTAGTCATCTAATCTTCTTTGGCCTTCCTTTCTCCATCTTGTATTGTAAAAGATTATCTCTAAGGTAGCATCCAGATCCATATTTTATCCATTACTTTATGCCTGGATTGCTTCACAAATCTCCTAGTTGGAGGTACTTTGCACAACTATGACTAAGGGGAGAATGCTTAACTAAAGGAGTAATAGAGGAAGGCATAAGAGATAAAACAGACATTTTTGATTACGTAAAATTGAAGTTTATGCATGAGTATAATCCATAGACTTTAAAAAGGAATCATCAATTGCAAACCAAGAAATATCTTTTCAGCAAATATATCTGATAAAAATCTGATATAGGCCCAAGATATAAAAGAAATTTATAGTTTACATGTGAACAAAAGTGATTCCCCAATAAAAATATAGTCAAAGACTATGAACTTGCAGTTTTCTCAAGGAAAAAAAATGCAAGATATCATCAATCAGATGAAACAATGCTTCAGATCACTAATAATAATAGAAATGCCCATTTAAAACATTCAGAGGATTTACCTCACATTCATTAGATTAGCAAAGATGACAAGAAATAAAAATACTAAATGCTG
Source organism: Gymnobelideus leadbeateri (assembly GCA_011680675.1). Classification (NCBI taxonomy): domain Eukaryota; kingdom Metazoa; phylum Chordata; class Mammalia; order Diprotodontia; family Petauridae; genus Gymnobelideus; species Gymnobelideus leadbeateri. The sequence continues at coordinate 1,011,429 of WOXC01003564.1, read as the reverse complement.
GAGTGTCTGAGGCCTTCTCATTCTGGGAACATCCCATCTCTTTTGTCCCTTCTCCTGCTGCTGAGTTCTTCTCAGTGCTTCCACCTTGGGGAGGGTAGTGGGTTAGCCATCCTTCACTCTCTTCCTAGTTATCTCCCTCCTGGTACCTTCCACAGGACACTCATCCCTCGGATTTCACTTCCCTTGTCTTCCCCCATTAAAATGAACATAAGCTCATTCTCAGCAATCCAAGATCCAAGACAACTCTGAAGAACATGTAATGACAAATGCTCTCTACCTTCAGAGAAAGAACTGATGGAGTCTGAATATAGATTGAAGCATTCTGGTTTTTTTTCTTACTTTCTTCATTTCTCTTGAGGCTTTTTTATATTTTCTTTTACAACATGGCTAGTATGGAAATATGTTTTATATGACTGCACATGTATAATCTTTATCAAATTACTTGCTTTTTCAATAAAAGGATAAGGGGAAAGAGGACAACAGAGAATTTGAAACTCAAAATTGTTAAAAGAAAAAAGGTCAAAAATTATTTTTACATGGAATTAGAAGAAATTTTTAAAAAATTTTAAAATTAGTATATGCTCCTCAAGGGCAGACTATCTTCTTTTTTGCTTGTATTTGTATCCTTAGCATTTGGCACAATTCCAGGCATATAGTAAGTTTTTAATAAATTTTTGTTCTCTGCCTGTCTGCCTGCTTTGGAGAAGCAGGGGAAACCAAGGACAATAATAAACAGGTAGCTGAGTCACAAATTAGCACAACCATTCTAGAAAAAGACAGTTTGGAATGACTTTTTTTAAATCACTAAACTGTATATACTGTGTGACCCAGGGGCACCGTCACTAGGGATCTATCTGAAAGAGGTCACAGATAGAAGTAAAGTTCCAATGTACACAAGAATATTTATTGCAGCATTTTTTGCAGTATAAGGAGAGTAAATGCCCATCCATTAGGGAATGACTAAACAAATTTAGTGTATGAATGTTATAGAATATTACTACACCATAAGAAATGATGAATAAGAGAAATTCAGAGAAACTTGGAAAGTCTCATATGAGCTGGTACAAAGGGAAGTTGTCAGAACTAGGGGAACACTTTACAAGATGATCCAAATAAAGTAAAGGAAAACAACCCTGAAAGATGTCATTATACTGGCATTTTCAGATGTGATCACTATGTAACTTGGTTTATTTGACCATGTTTATTTGTTACAATGGGCAGCTAGATATTGCAGTTGATAGAGTAGTAAGCATAGAGCCCAGAAGACTCATCTTTCTGAGGTCAAAACCAGCCTTAGACACTGATCAGCTGTGTGACCCTAGGCAAGTCACTTAACCCTGTCTCAGTTTCCTCACTTGTGAAATGAGCTGGGGAAGGAAATGCCAAACTACACCAGTATTTTTGCCAAGAAAACTCCAAATGGGGTCATGAAGAGTTGGACACAACTGAACAAAACAAAAAAAATGTTACAAGGGAGAGTATTAGTTGAGGTTGAGGAGAATCATTAGGAAATGATAGTTTAAAAAATAGAGCCTAACAAAAAGTATTAATAAAAATTATTTTGGGGGGCAGAGCCAAGATGGTGGAGTAGAAACAGGACTTCGCCACGGCTCCAGCTTCCACATTCATCAATCCATGTAAAAGAGGACTCTGAACAAACTTTGGAGCTACAGAACCCACAAAATGACACAGAGAAGCTAACCTCTGGCTGAGGACAGCCTGTCAGCCTGGCAGGGAGCAGCCAGCACAGCCCTCTGGGAGCCAACCCCAGCCCAGCATGAGCCAGAGGTTTTAGCTCCAGGGTGGGCCTGACCAAACACCAGGTTGAGGGACTCCAGAACACCAGCAGCTGTGGTGTTTCCATAATTATCATCACATAGATGACAAGGACAAAGTGAGAGGTCAGTGCACTGTGGACTTTGGGACCAGTAGTGGGGAGAGTGTCAGCTTTTTCTCCTAAGACAAGAAGCTGCGCCACACAGCAGCTTCAGCTCCTGGCCTGTGGGCTGTAGGGGGACTGGGCAACGAGTCTGGGGGGTAATTGCTCTTGCTTTAACTTCCTTGGATCTGGATTGTGGTCTGGGGTGGAGGTCCTGGGGTGTGTGACCAGCTTGCCAGAGCACGTAGAGGCTTCAGAGAGGGCACCCAGCTAATACCTCCAGCAGCTGAGAAAACCCCAACATTTGGGACAGAAGCTCCCCTGCCCTACTGTGGCAACAAGCCCAAAGGTCAAGTAATTGAGTGGCAACATAACTAGGTAAAGGAAACAAAACAAACAGAAAAATTCAACATTAGACTCCTATTTTGGGGGCAAAAAGGATCAAAGCATGGAACAGGAGGAAGACAGGGAAGTCAGAACTCCTGCACCAAAAGCTTCAATTAAAAATATGAGCTGGTTACAGGCCATAGAGGACCTTAAGAAGCAGATTAAGAGAAGTGGAGGAAAAATTGGGAAGAGAAACGAAAATGATGCAAGAAAAGTATGAAAGGAGAGTCAACAGGCTGACTGAGGAAAATAATGCACTAAAAAATAGGCTAACTCAAATGGCAAAAGAGGCTGAAAAAGGCAATGAAGAGAGGAATGCCTTAAAAAGCCGAATTTGCCAGATGGAAAAAGAATCTCAAAAGCTCACTGAGGAGAATCTTTACTTCAGATTTAGAATGGACCAAAAGGAAGCTAGTGACTTTTTGAGAAATCGGGATGCTGATAACAGATCCAAACAAATGAAAGAATAGAAGGCAATGTGAAATATCTCATGGGGAAACCCACTGACCTGGAAAATAGATCCAGAAGAGATAATTTAAAAATTATTGGACTACCTGGAAGCCATGATCAAAGAAAGAACCTAGAAATCCTCCAAGAAATTCTCAAGGAAAACTGCCCTGATGTTTTAGAACCAGAGGGCAAGATAGAGGTTGAAAGAATCCACCAATCAGCTCCTGAAAAAGATCCCAAAAAGAAAACTCCTAGGAATATTATAGCCAGGTTCCAGAATTCCCAGATCAAGGAGAGAATATTACAAGCAGCCAGGAAGAAACAATTTGAATATTGTGGAAACACAATCAGGATAGTGCAGGATCTGGCAGCTTCTACACTAAGGGATCAAAGGGCCTGGAATATGATATTCTGGAGGTCAAAGGAACTGGGATTAAAAAAGAAGAATCACCTACCCAGCAAAACTGAGTATCATGTTTCATGGGAAAATATGGTCATTCAGTGGATTAGAGGACTTTCAAGCATTCTTGAAGAAAAGACCAGACTTGAATAGAAAATTTGATATTCAGATACAATAAGCAAGAGAAGCATGAAAAGGTCAACAGGGAAAAGAAATCATAAGGAATTTATCAAAGTCGAACTATTTACATTCCTACATGGGAAAATGATCATTGTAACTGATGAAACTTTTCTCAGTATGAAAATAGTTGAAGGGAATAGAAACATATATATATATATATATATATATATATATATATATATATATATATATATATATATATATATATATATATATATATATATATATATATATATATATATATATATATATTAGTCTTTATCGGAGGGTATACAGGCATAAGAATACATATGTGAATGTGTGTGTGTGTGTGTGTGTGTGTATGTTTACAGGTATACATAGATAGAGGGCACAGGACCAATTTAATAGGAAGGGATGATACTTAAAAGGTGAAATCAAGAGGTGAAAGAGGAATATAATGAGAGGAGATGGGGAGAGACAGAATACTACCTCATAGAAGAGGCAATGGAAAATGGGTACAATGGAGGGGAAGAACAGGAAGACATAAGGGAATGGGTCAACCTTATAATCATTGACTTTGGCTCAGGGAAGTTATGAAATACATACTAAATAGGATATCTCACCCTACAGGAGAGTAGGGGGGAAAGGGATGAGAGGAGCGATGATAGAAGGGAGGGCAGCCTGGGAGGGAGGGAAATGGGAAGCACACACTTTTGAAAATGGGCACGACCAAAGTAGAGAATAGAACAAGTTGGAGGTGGGATGGGAGGGAGGTAAATATAATCAGTCTTCTACAATATATCTACTATGGTAATGTTTTGCATTAGCTACACATGTACAACCTATACTGAATTTCTTATCTTCCCAGTAAGGGTGGGTGACAAGGGAGGAAGGGAATGAATTTGGAATTCAAAATTTTAAAACCAAATGTTTAAATATATATATTGATACTATTTTAGATGTAATTGGGAAATAAGAGGAGGGGATATCCTGGGGGACTGCTATTTTGGGGAGATGTGTAGGGGAAAAATGGGGAGAAAATTTGCAACACAAAAATGGTAGAAATGAATGAAGTAAAACAGAACTTAATAAAGCATTTGAAAAAACCAAAAAATTATTTTAAATAGAGAATAAAATCAATAAAATATAAACAAAACAAATATCTTCTAGTTGCTCTTCCTAATTCTTGGCTTTTCTTTCTTTATATCCATCCCCTATAACACTAGCCAACCAATTATACATGCATACTTCTTTAATCACATTCTTCTCCTCAAGAACTTATTGGTGGCTCTATTTTGTGATCCATCAAATCTATACTCTTCCTTTTTTAAGGTCTTTTATGGATTCCCTAATTTAGCAGTTAATTTTCCATCTTGTATAACTTATTTATTGTTGACTCATGTATGTCAACATGTATTCCTTATGTATTCCTTCATATTACATTTCTTCAAGAGAAAAATTCCTAAATTCCTGTTTAGGTATGATTGGAGAAAATGACCTTGTAGGTCACTTCCAACTGGGAGATTTCTGTGATTCTAAGACTTATTATCTCTGCCCAACTATTTTACACTCTTGGGCTTATCCTGCAGTGTACTGGTAAATGTTTAACAACTGACTCTCCAGAAGAAGAAGAAAATTATGACATGCTTTTAAGTTTAATCTGTATTAACATTTTCTCCATCACTTTCTTAAATCTAGACAATCAAAAAATAGCATTTGATGATTTCTGAGGTATAAATGCTCACACTGAAAATTTAACAAAAGGTTCTGTGACTGTCCTTGCTGACTCCAGCACACCTCTGGACTCATCACACCATATACTTCGTTAGAATGAAACTTAGGAATATTTGTATGAATTGATTCAGGGCAAAGTGGAGAGAACCCTATACTATTTAATTCAGACAATATGTAGCATGTAACAGACACTTAGGAAATCTGAGTTCTAGTCCTGACTCTGTCACTATTGAGATATGAACAAATCACCTCAGTTCTCTGTATCTTGGGCAAGTCATTTAACCTTAGTTTATTCCTCTGTCAGATGAGGGGGCTGAATTATCAGGAAATCACATTCTTGTAGTTGAAAGAAATTTCAAAGGTTATCTAATCCAAACTTGAAGATGATTCTTTTCTGTACTATAGCCAACAATTAATCATTTAGCCTCTGCTAGAAGATTTCCAGTCATGGAGAGCTCACTGTCTCCCAAGGCAACCTACTTTACATTTTGGATAGGTCTAATTATTAGAAATTCTTTTCTGCCATAAAGTCTAGCCAATTTTCAACTTCTGCCCTCTGCTTCTAGCTCTACCCTCTGGGACCAAGCAAAACAAGTCTAGTCCTTCTTCTGACAGCCCCATAAATGCTTGAAGACAGCTAAACAATCTCTGAGGTTCCATCTAATTCTATTATTGATTGATGTCAGTTCTTGACAATATTTGAGCTAGTAATGATACTTCCCCTGGGTGGAGGGGAGCAAGGACTCGCTGTCACAGATGGAAGCATTCTACAAAGTCTTGGGAAAACTAGACATTGACCCCCATTATTAATGCTGGGCCTCTGCCACCCAATCCCAATTGCTATACTGTTATCAAGTGAAAAATAATCCCTGAGGCTAGGGGATTTTATTTGGCTAATCAATGGTCCAATAGGACTGGCTACAGTGTCCTAAACTTAATTATATTGCCCAGAAACGTGTCTGTAACTAAAAGGTATAAAAGAAATTACCTTCCTTGTCCCTGGAGGGTTGAGGAATCCAAGTCATTCCTTTTCAATTGAATTTGCATTGACTGTTGACATTGTTGCTGATGGCTATTGTCTCTCAGTCTGCTAACGATCAACCTGCTATACCAGCCTAATTCATGGAATATAGAGTTGTGGGACAACCTTTTTATTTCCAAGAGGACATTGCTTTTTAAGGGCTGTATTTCACCATTTTGATGTTGGTTGTCCAGTTCTCTATGGAAAAGTTTGCTCAATTAGTACTTATATTGAAGGTAATAATAAAGTTCATATTTATACCAATCAATTGATAAGCATTTATTAAGAGCCTACTATGTGATAGGTACTGTGTTGGAACAGGATTCTTTTAGGTGGTAGAGATTCGATGATAAAAACGAAACAATTCCTGCTCTTAATTAGCTTACATTCTATCAGGGGAGATAACAGGTGAATTTATAAATATATACAATAAATGAATAAAATAAATGCAAGGTTCTGTGTAGGGGAGGAGGATTAGAAATAGACTTTTAACTTGAAAGCTTCAAGCTCCAATCAGCTCTTCATTTCTTATAGCACAGTAGTATTCCGTCACAATCATATACCACGACTTGCTTAGTGATTACCCAGTTGCAGGGAATCTATCATTTTAGCCAGTCTGATAGATATTGGATGACATATCAAAGTTATCTCAATCTGTATTTCTCTAATCAATAATGATTTAGAGCATTTTTTCATATGATTATATATAGGTTTTATTTCTTCATCAAAAATTGCCTGTTTGGATTTCAGAAAAACCTGGAAAGACTTATGTGAACTGATGCTTAATGAAGTGAACAAAACCAGGAGAAGATAGTACATAGTAATAGCAACATTGTGCAATGTGCAACTTTGATAGACTTAAGCTCTTCTCAGCAATTCAGTGATTTAAGACAGTTTGAAAAGACTGGAAAATGCAGTCCACATCCAGAGAAAGAACTATGGAGTCTGAATGCAGATTGAAGCATACTATGCTCTTTTTTCTTTCTTTCTCGTGTTTTTTTCCCTTTTGTTCTGATTCTTCTTTCACAACATGACTAATGTGGAAATATATCTGCATAGCCTACATCAGATTGCATGCAGTCTTGGGGAGGGGTAAAATTTAAGGCTCAAAATCTTGTAAAAGTAAATGTTGAAAACTAAAAATAAAAAAGAGCAAAAGAAAACTTGTTTGCTCACATCCTTTGACCATTTATCAATTGGGGAATGACTGGCATTCTTATACATTTGACGAAGTTCTTAAATATTTGAGAAATAAGATCTTTATCTGAAAGATTATTTATAAAATTTTTTTCCCAATTTTCTACTTTCCTTGGCTACATTGGTTTTATTTGTACAAAACCATTTTAATTTAATGTAACAAAATTATCTATTTTATACTTCACAAAGCTCTCTATCTCTTATTTATTCATAAATTATTCTCCTATCCATAAGTCTGACAGATAATATGTTCCATGCACTTCTAATTTTGTGATATCTCTCTTCATATATAAGTCATATATACATTTTGACCTTGTCTTGGTAAATGGTTTAAAATATCAGTCTATGCCCAATTTCTACCAGACTAGCTTTCCCCACAATTTTTACCAAATAATAAATTCTTATCCCCAAAACTTAAATCTTTACATTTGTTAAATACAAGGTTACTGTGATCATTTACTAGTGTATATTACAAGTCTACTCTGTTCCATTCAGTAGACTATATCTGAGGGCCCACATTCATATTCATTAAATGATGGCCACGGCTGTGCTACATCCCAGAGTTCTGCTCAGAGTCTGACAGGCATGGCTCTATCAGTTTGGAGAAACTCAGACTGATCAGGTCATCAGTAAATAAAGTGAGACATTTATTCAGGGTCAAGGAATTACAACTCAAGACAACATGCTACTTTGTTCAGACAGGGATGCCCAAGGAGGAAGGGGAGAAAGGGATTCTTATAGGAAACAGCAGGGAGGTGTATGGTCTGGATACACAGAATAGCCAAGCTACAGGAAGGGAGTGTTGAAGGTGTTGAGGGATTACAAAAACAAGGTCAAAGAAATGTCCTTGTGATTATCTCTGCCAGGGAATAGGGGAGGTTAGAAAATGCTGATCAGAACAAAATAGAGGCCCAGCCCCACAAGCCAAATTTCTTAGGTCAGGAGTGAGATTTGTTACTGACAATGCTAATAATAACGATTTGAATTTGTAGAATATTATCTTCACTTCTCAAAGCACTTTTTCAACTACGACCAAACTCAGGAGATACTGAAGAACTTCCCAAGACAAATCTGGAAGAAGAAAAAAAAAGTTATAGCATCAGCAGTTTTCAAAAGGTGGGCAACAGGCCACTAGAGGGCCCTGAGTTTTGTGGTTGCTTCAGAACATTTTGGATGTTATGTTACTTCAGATAAAAGAAAATTTATAAACAATTTTATTTAATATAAATTTTAAGCCTGGTACATGTAGTAAGGCAAGCATAGTATTTACAAACTAAACTAAATTTGACTCGTACACACACAAACTAACCTCAAAAATACAGGACTTGAACTTGAAAAGAAACCAACAAAAACTGTTGCTCTTATCAAAAAGAGATTGCGGGGGCGGCTAGGTGGCGCAGTGAATAGAGCGCTGGCCCTGGAATCAGAAGGACCTGAGTTCGGAGCCGGCCTCCGACACTTAATCCGCACAAACAAAAACCTAGCCGTGTAACCTTGGGCAAGTTACTTAACCCCAATTGCCCTAAAGGGGCGGCTAGGTGGCGCAGTGAGTAAGAGCACTGGCCTCGGAGTTGGGATGACCCGAGATCAGATCCGGCCTCAGAAAATGAGCACCCACGCATAAATAATGACTAGCCATGTAACCTTGGGCAAGTTACTTAACCCCAATTGCCCTAAAGGGGTGGCTAGGTGGCACAGTGAGTAAGAGCGCCGGCCTCGGAGTTTGGATGACCCGAGATCAGATCCGGCCTCAGAAAATGAGCACACATGCATAAATCAAATGACTAGCCGTGTAACCTTGAGCAAGTTACTTAACCCCAATTGCTTTAAAAAAAAAAAAAGAGATTGCACATGTGTACATCTCTAGACTATCTTTTGCCCTTAATGTATACATTCGGTGTGATTCTTGATGTCAAAGAACACGTTCATGAGAAAAAAATCCTGAGAACCACTGATGTTATGCAGCTCCTTCATTTGATGAGGAAACTGAGACCCAGGCAAAGTAAGTAACAAGAAAGAAGCAAAGCAAGGATTTGGACTCAGATCTTCAGACTCTGAATCCCATGTTCTTTCCTCTAAGCCACATGGCCTTCAGTTTAGGTTAGGGGTTGCAATCCTAACAGACAAGAGGAAGATAGAGACACTAAGAGAGAAGATGTTACATAATTTAGTGACTGACATTGTTGACCTTTATTATGCCCTTCAAGCTTGACCTATGGGTCACTCTCTTACAATGCCAATTTATATAATGTGAGAGCATCTTTTTGTGGGTCCCCAACACCTTCAAGGGGTGCTTAGTAACAATTATGGATTATAGTATGGGGAGAGCCCCCCAATTTAGCTACAATACTGCAGAAGCACAAGGGTAGTAAAGTTAAGCAGGATTTCTATAAAGGTCAAAGTGATGGATAATGTCCTTACCCAACCCCACCTTGAAAATGCTAGGATGAACAAGCGAAGGCTTTCTAAGAAACATTTTTATTGAGGGAAAATTGATCATAATACTATTCAGAGGAATTTGGAAGAGGGAGACCAGCAAAGGCTAAAATAGTCAGGCAAACTTGAGTAGGGTCTTCAAGAGTAGTTACAGGCCCATTCAAGAGAATCATAGAAAGAAAAGAGACTTCAGAGGTCTATTGCCTACCTGATACATTAATGACTTCTAGAAAACTCTCAACAAATGGTCTCCCATCTTGTATTTCAATACTTAGTAATACCATCTCATTGTCTTTTTTTTTAAGCAATTTTAAGTAACTTGCACAAGGTTACATGGCTAGTTATTTATGTGTGGGTGCTAAGTACTGAGGCCAGAACTGATTCTGGGTCATCCCAACTTCGGGGCAGTGCTCTTACTCACTGCGTCACCTACCCGCCCCCTCATTGTCTTTTAAAACAGTCTGTTTCTTGGTTGGATAGATCTAATTGTTGCTTTCTAATTCTCATCCTGGTAGATGAGATCCCTCTCTGAGGGCATATCTTGCTTCATTTTGGGCTTTTTTTATCCCTGGCATTTGCACATAACAGAGGCTAAGTAGATGCTTGTCTAATTGAATTTGATCCACTGGTCCTAGTCTTCTCTTTTGGAGCCAATCAAAATAATCCATAGAGTTTTGGGGCTAGATGGGGCCTTATCGAACACAGTCTTGTTTTGCAGCTTCCAGGGGTAGGGACAAATTTTACAGTTCTATAAAATGTGGATTCAGTCAAAATGCCTCACCTAAGGAACTAGAAGACCACATGTGGCCTCAAGCCCACAGGGTACCCACCCCTGGCTTAGGCCTAGAAAGGAGCACAAAGTCACACAGCTAATGTGTTGCAGCCAAGACTTAAAGGTGAGTCTAGTTCCAATTCGGGTGTTCTTTCCCCTTCATCATGTTATCTCTATACAGTGGATTTGTATCATCTGTAAATTTACTTATACACACTTGGGGAAAATAAAGGAGAAAGATAAAAACAAATTTTAAATAATGTGGACAATTCCACTCATCCTTCACCAGCCATTCACTGTTCTGTTTAATGAGTGTGTGCCCCAGAGTGAGCATGAGATGGTGAATAAGAGATAGGAAATGTGATCTATTGTTCCTGTAATCAGATCTGAGCTCCAATGTGCCTCTCATAATGTGAACATTGTGTGGTCCTAACATTGATTCTGCAATCTCCTTTTCATCATATCCACAGACAGTCTATTCATTATACTTTTTATATAGCAGTGCTTTACAGATATTATCTCATTTTATCCTCATAACAATCCTGAGATGCTATTATTGTCCCCATTTTATAGATGAGAAAACTAAGATGAGACCCAGTAAGTGACTTGACATACAGCAAGTAAGTGTCTTGAGGTAAGAACTTGTCAGTATCTTTCTTAGAACATTATGCTCAGCTTTGAACACCAAAGGTATTAGGGAGAGCAGCCCTAGCCTAGGAAAGGGAGTAGGAAGGCATCGGGGGAACCAGGCTAGAAATAACAGAATGGCACAGTGGACAATGAACTAAATTTGGAATCAGGGGCCTTGAGTTCAGATCCTAGCTCTGTGTGATCTTGGGCAAATCACGGTCTGTTTTGTCATCTGTAAAATGAAGGAGTTGGATTAGAGAATAAACCACTAAAATCCCTTACTGTTTTAGATACATGGTACTCTTAGAAACAAAGTTCATGTTGGGAAACTTAGAATAAAATCCTGATCTATAGCCCTGCCTAGGTTCAAATTGTCTTTCTAGGTGACAGGGAAGGCAGGTAGCATGGTGTAATAGCTAATTTAGTGCTGCTTTTCTCCCCTGTGCCTGGCTCCTTAGTAGCTTTCAATTATAGCAAATGTTCTCAGAAAGGTTAGTGATGCTATTAAAGTGGCCAAACCTTAAAACCAACGTTTAGCAGATAATGCGGCATGAGACCAGTTATTTCAGTGATTGAATTATTAAGTCAGAACATCTACATCTTAATTTCACTGGAAGTCAGAAGGGTATTGTGCAATTGACATTTGTTTTCCCATTAGCTCAGCTTTTGTTATGGACATAGAACAATGTAATTCAGGTGGAGGAAAGGCCCATTTTTGTGGCTAATAAGTTGAATAACAAAAATCTAAAGAACAATAGCATAAAATATACTTATCCCAAGAAAACCAAATTTATTATATTTCTCCCTTCATCTGTCTCTCCTGATTTCACCATTTTTCCCATTGCTACTATTATTCACCAAGTCTCTCAATGTTTAAAACACTAGTCCTAGCCTTGGTTCTTCCATCTCTCTCACTTTTCATATTCAACCAGGTCCCAAGGATCTCTTCACATCTGTTCTCTATCTTCCACTGTCTCCCCACTTCAACATTCAAATATTCACTATTAGTCTGTTGGGGTATATTGGGTGTTTAAAGAGCCAAGCACCTCTGATTTGAGGTCTTACTGAGCCATTTTCAGGGCTGCTCATCCATCTTTGGTGTCTACTTGGCACTTAACTCTCACCTGGGGCTCCAAGAAGCTATACTGTGAGCAATGGCCACACTCTGGTAAAACCATCCCAGCAGATAGACTAAACCAGGTTGAGGGTAATCTCAGACCCATCAGCGAGTTAGGGGGTATCTACTCTAAGCATGTGAAGACTTCCCCAGGTGGAATAGGCAGATAAGAACAATTTGTTCCAAAGGCCATGAATAGGGTTGAAGCAGGTACTTTGAAGCACTTAGAGCTTGGTCAGACATGGAAGATGGCAAGGTCATACACTGGATCCCAGGCCATTGCCAATCATCTTTACTTTTTTCTTGCCTCTAGACTTTCATGACTCTGGAAGACAGAGAGAGACTGATATCTTGCAACTCTGCCTCACTTAAATCCAATTCACATCCAATTCACACACTCCATGATCGTCTTTGGTCGTCTTTGAAAACAAAGGACAAACAACAACTACTCTGTACTATAGTGATGTGTGAATTACTTGGGACAAAACTAACTAAATTGTTGTCATACAATAAACCTTATAAATTTTTACATTTAAAAAGCTCTTTTTGTTGTTGTTTTTGCTATAACTTCTTGTTTTACACAACTTGGTCCAAGATTTTGCCACATGTTCTTTAATTCTTCATGGTCAAAAGATACAAGGCAGATTTCAAAAGAAGAAATTATATCTATAATAGTCACATGAAAAATGCTCTAAACACTAATAATTAGAGAAATGCAAATTATACCAACTCTGAGGTACCACTTCACATTATCAAACTGACTAATATGACAGAAAAGAAAAATGACAAATGAAGGAGAAGATGTGGAAAAATAGGTACACTATTTCACTGTTGGTGGAGTTGTGAACTGGTCCACCCATTCTGGAGAACAATTTGGAGTTTTGCTCAAAGGGCTGTAAAACTACATACCATTTAATCTGGCAATACCACCACTAGGGCTATATCTCAAGAAGATCAAAGAAAAAGGAAAAAGACTAATATGTACAAAAAATTATAGTTGCTCTTTCTTGTGATGGCAAAGAATTAGAAATTGAAGGGATGTATATCAATGGGGAAATGATTGAACAAATGGTGTTATATGATTGTGATTTAATACTATTGTGCTATAAGAAATGATGAAGAGGATAGTTTCAGGGTTTCTTTTTTCATAAAAAATATTAGCTATATTTTTGTATTAGTCTTTTCACTGTTTTTCCATCATCAAATGATCTTAGTCAGTGTCATGTTATAATCAAAGTAGAGGACTAGATATTTTCTCCACTACTAGGTTTATATTCCAAGGAGGTATGTTGATAAGAAGACCACTGATAAGAAGAAAGTCTCTATATAAACCAAAACATTTATAGTAGCAATTTTTGTGATAGGAAAGAGTTGGAAACAAAGACAGTACCCACCGAATGGAAAATAGCTAAACAAATTATGGTACACAAATGTAGTAGAATATTACTGTGGTGTAAGAAATGATGAATGTGATGACTACAGATATACATAAACAGATGTAGAATGAAGTAATTAGAACCAAAAAAGCAAAAACAAAAACAAATAAACCAATATGCACAAGGATTACAACAATGTAAATGAAAGAATAACCACAAAAAATTAAAAAAGTGAATAATGAAAAATTACAAAGAACAAGTAGGACTCCAAAGAGGAGATGAGAAAACATATCTTTGCCTTTACAAAGATGGAAGGTCCACAAGTGTGGTACATTGCATATATTTTCAGTTTTTTGATGTTATTATTAATGTTGATAATTTCTTCTTTTTCTTTTTTCCTATGTTCATAATACACACACACACACACACACACACACACATAAATATGTCTACATAGGAAGATTCTCTAGGAGGGTGAGGAGAGGATGTTGAGGAAATCTTTGGTTATGTAAAGAAACAAAAGGTATTTTTAAAGTATTAAAAACAAGAAATATATGCCAAGCTATTGAGGAATCAATAACAACTCTCCAGCTGCCTGGTACCTCTAAAAGTCCTTGTTTATTTCCTGAGAATGAATTAGGTAGCTTCACAGAAATAGTTTGTCAATTCTTGACAATATTTTCGATCACATTATTTTGTGCTTTGTTTTAACTGATCTTGTTTCCTTGTGAGCTTTAATAATCTTTAATATGCTTGATTTCCACCTACAACTGCTTTAATATCTCTAAAAGTCATTGAAGTGTGCTCTTTAAGAGCTACAAGCTTTGTATATTTCCTTGAAGAAATAGCAATTCTTGAAAGAAAAAACCCACAGAACTAAAAATACAATAAAAGAAAGCAATGAAATACACATGCATGGCAGGAAATCTACATTTAACTAACAAAGAATTAATCAAAATTTGATAAACCTTCTCAATCTGGTTTTATCTGTTCAAGGTCAGATTTAGTGTCACTGTGATCAGCAGTGTCACAAAATGAAACTGTATTCCAATTACTGCTTATTTGAAGTAACTTGTTAACTATTCTAGGGTATAGTTCCTCCTAATCACCTGCCTAGATTATTGAAATCTCTTTTATAAAAAAATTAAATATTTATTTTTTCCAATTACATGTGAAAACAATTTTTAAACATTCATTTTTTTAAAGTTTGAGTTCCAAGTTCTCTCCTCCCTACCTCCCCTCCTCACCTCATTGAGAAGGTAGGCAATTTGATATAGGTTAAACATGTTTAGTCATGCAAAACATACTTCCATATTAGTTGTATTATAAAAGAAAATAGTCAAAAAGAAACACAAAAAAATTAAAATAGTGTGCTTTGATCTGCATCCAGTCTCCATCAATTATTTCTCTAGAGGTGAGTAGTTATTTTCCATCTTAAGTCCTCTGGAATTATCTTAGATATTTGTATTGCTGAGAAGAGCTGTCAGTCTCAGTTGATCATCATACAATATTGCTATTACTGTGTACAGTGTTCTTATGTTCTGCTCACTTCATTTTACAATCAGGTTGTATGGGTCTTTCCAGGTTTTTCTGAAAATATCCTGTTCATCATTTCTTATAGCCCAATAGTATTCCATCACAATTATATAACACAACATGTTTAGCCATCCCCCAATAGATGGGCATCCCTTCAACTTCTAATTCTTTGCCACCTTGAAAAGAACTACTATAAAATATTTTTGTACATACAGGTCCTGTTCCTTTTTAAAAATCTCTTTGGGATACAGACCTAGTCATAGTATTGCTGAGTCAAAGGGTATGGATAGGTTCATAGTCCATTGGGCATAGCTCCAAATTGCTCTCCAGAATGGTCAAATCAATTAAGTAACTCCACCAATAGTGAGTGTATCAGGGTCCCATTTTTCCCACATCACCTCCAACATTTGATATTTTCCTTTTCTACCATATTAGCCAATCTGATATGTGTGAGGCAGTACCTCAGAGATGTTTTAATTTGCATTTTTCTAATCAATAGTGATTTAGAACATTTTTCATATTACTATAGATAACTTTAATTTCTTCATCTAAAAGCTGCTTATTCATATTCTTTGACCATTTATCAATTGGGGAATGACTCACATTCTTATAATTTGACTCAATTCTCTCTATATTTGAGAAATAAGGCCTTTATCAGAAAAACTGGTTATAAACAATTTCTCCCAGTTTTCTGCTTTCCTTTTAATCTTGATTCCATTGGTTTTATTTGTGCAAAAACTTTTAAATTTAGTGTAATCAGAACCACCCATTTTATAGCCTGTAATGCTCATTATCTCTTGTTTGGTCATAAATTCTTTTCTTATTCATAGATCTGGCAGGTAAACTATTCCATACCAAACTATTCCATGCCAAAGGATATGGAATTACCCTTTGAATTTTCCTCTTAATGGAACTTTCTGTTTGTATTCTCACCTCTCATTCCAATCCATACTTCCTACCACTGCCAGAATAATATTTCTTAGACACAGATCTAATCATGACACTTCTCTGCTCAAAACTCTTCCATGTATTTCTATTGCCTCTTAAGTAAAGCTCAAATTCCTTTCCTGGAATTCAAGGTCACCCATCTCTTTCTATTTTATAGCATATTACTCTCTTCCTTGCACTCTATGTTCTAGACACTCTATGGACTATTCCCTGTACCCCAAACATGCTCTGTGCTCTCTTATCTCCATACCTTTACACATAGTGATCCTCATGGAATGTACTCCTCTTTCATCTCTTTCAAAAATCAAACTCAAATATCATCTTCTTTATGAAAGCTTCTTTGATCCACAACTCAATAATAACTTTCTCCTCAGGTAGCAATTTTTTCACATGTCTTTAAAGCATGTATCATGCAATACAATTTACTTGAAATATCTACATGTATCTTTCACTCATACATATATACACATTAGATTATAAACTTCATAAAGGCCAGTTGTATTTTAACTCTGTATTTCTCCCATTACTTAATCTAGTATTCTGAACTTAGCTAGTTCCTAGTATTTTCTGAATGAATATGTGATGAGCCAGTCAATCAATAAGCATTTATTAAATACTTTCTACGTGCCACACACTGTGTTAAATGTAAGGAAAAGGCAAAAACACTGCCCCTGCCCTCCAATACCTCAAATTCTAATATGGTAAACTATTCAAACCACTATGTACATAGAAGATATATGTATTTGCATGTGTGTTTGAATATATATACATATATATATATATACACACACACATATATAAATAGACATCCATATATGTGAGGGGAGGGAGGAATGGAAAGGGAGAGAGAGAGAGAGAAAGAGAGAGAGAGAGAGAGAGAGAGAGAGAGAGAGAGAGAGAGAGAGAGAGGTGTGACCCTGGACAAATTGCTTAACTATGTTGCCTCAGTTTCCTCATCTGTAAAATGAGCTGGAGAAGGAAATAACAAGCCACTCTAGTATTTTTGCCAAGAAAACCTCAAAAGTGGTCAGAAAGAGTTGGATACAATTAAAAATGACTAAGCAATATGTGTGTATGTATATGTGTATACACATTCATACATACATACATGTATATATGTAGAAGATGGAAGGTTGTCTTAGAAGAAAGGCACAACAGTGAGGAGGACCAGGAAAGGGCTCTTGCAGAAGGCAAGATTTGGGCTGTGTCTTGAAGGAACCAGGGAAACCAATAGTCAGAGGTGAGGGAAAGGGGCAACCACTGAAAAAACCCAAAGATAGGAGATGGAGTATCATGCATGAGGAACAGCAAGAAGGAGCTTGGTGTTGGATCATAAGGCATGTGGAGGGAAGACTGCAAAGATAGGAGGAGGGTTGTAAAGGGCTTTAAATGCCAGATATAGGATTTTACATTTAATTCTGTAGGTAATAGGGAATCTTGTTTAAAAACTCTTGGGTAGGGATTCTTTGCAAACCTTAAAGCACTATATAAATTTCAATTCATTGTTTTTCTTTCCCATGAATGAAAATGATATCAGTAATTCCTAGTTTTTCCTCTCATTGCTTCAATCTGGGCTTAACTTTAAATTTCGTGTATTTTAGAACATCCTAGAATTCGTGCATGCATGTCATGCTGAGCTGACCCAGTTATCCAACCATCTTTCTACAAGTCAGCAGTAGTAATCATAGGCAAATGGCATCCCAGAGGGAGAAATGGGAGGTTGAGAGTACTGGCAAACACAGTTGCTGAAGTGAGCTAAGATTTTTTTCTCCCTGAAATAGCCTCAATCTCAAAAGACATCTCAGTATCTGACCCTCTTCTGCTTATGGGCTTTAACATACAGTCCAGGAAATGACACAGACCAAGAAAATAATTCTTCTTCCTCTAGGCTGGCATATCTACAAGCCAATCTTAAACTCAGGTCCTGTTTTTGCCTCACAGAATAATAGCCAGCACAGGGTTACCGTTTGGACTTAGACTGAAAGTGCTGGGGACTCATCATTGCTTATTTATTCAAATAGGGGAAGAGAAAGAGAAATCCAGAAATTTGCTTTTTAATTGCTTAACTCAAAAACAAAACTCTAACCTTCTTCAAACTAACCACTCCCTCTCATGACCGTTTCCTCAAAACTAACTGGGCTCTCTCTGCTTTCTCATCTATCAAGACATGTTCTCTAGGCTCAATAGCATCTATCCTATTGCTGAGTATATTGCATTCTCTGAGTCCTCCTTTGTACCAGGATCTGATGTGAAAAGCCTGGAAGGCCACACCTCTGTAAGCATACCTGGTATTTAAGCCTCTGTTAAGCACAATCTATTTAGACATAGCTCAAGTTTACACAGAGCTTTCCAGTTTTCCTCACAGCAAACCTTGTCAGATGGGTGGTACAAGTATTATTTCTCCCCTTTTATAGAGGAGGAAACTAAGCTTTAATGACATGAAGTGGCTTGTTCTAAGTCAAACAATCATGAAGTGGGAAAGTCCAGATTCAAATCCTGGTCTCCTGACATCAAGTATGTGTAGACCTTTTCCTTACTGCAAAAAAAATAAATAAAAATGAACAGACAAATAAATAAATGGGTGAATGAATAGATAGGTGAATGAGTGAACAAATAAATAGGTGAATGAATAAGTGAATAGATGAATGAATAGGTGAATGAATAAACAAATAGACAGATAATAGATGAATGAATGACCAAATAAATAAAGATTTAAAAAAATTAAACAGTTGCCAGCTATGGCCCATTTTACTGGAATGAACACTGAACTGAGAGGCAGAAGACCTGGGCTCTACCTCTTACTAACTCTATAACCGGGGCAAGTTGCTTTACCTCTCTGGACTGCAGTTTCCTTGCCTATAAAACGTAAATGATTTCTCAGTTCTGTTCTTCTTTTGATATTGTGTGATTCTAGATGGTGCTGAAAGAAACTACCTGATTGAATTCTGAATAGCAGGTATTGGACTTTCTTTGTCTAAATTAATTGCAGAAATGGATGTTTCTTTGTCATTTCCTCTCAATTTTTAAGTCATCAATTTTTCCTCCTGTATTTCTGTAGGAAACTTATCAATCCTGATTTTATTCCTGGTGTCACATAGGGTGAGATAGGCCTCAGCATCCTTTTCAGGGAGATTGGACTATGGAACAGGAAAACTGGCTGTGTGAAAGATTGAGTATCCTAAAACAGACATATTAGGAGCCCTTTATCCTTTTAAACAGCTTCCAAATGCATATATTTCCCTTATCGCAACTATCTGAGAGATGCAGGGCAGGTGTTCATAGAACAGCAAACAAACCCTGAGGTGCTTGGGTGAAGGCATTGAAATAACCCTAGACAGGAAGGTGTCTAGATGTCAAGCAGATCTTGTGCTGTTTTCCACCTCCCTGGTTTTTTTTTTTTTTTCATTTCTTATTTGATCTTCTCTCCTCTTCCCCAAGGATCTTGTCTATCACACATTCAAAAGAAGACAGGGGTCTTTTGCTTGCTGGGATAGTGGAAACCAACGAAACCTTGCAGAGAAAGAAACTCAGCTGTATCTGACAGCGCCTGGTCAGGGGTGAGCTAATGAACAGACTGTAAGTGTTAAAAGGCTTGTCCCCATCTCTCTCTCTCTCTCTCTCTCTCTCTCTCTCTCTCTCTCTCTCTCTCTCTCTCTCTCTCTCACACACACACACACACACACACACACACACACACACACACACACACACACACACACACAAAACACAGTCTCCAGGCAGCTCAGGTCGATGTCTGGTGAGCTGTCCACGAAGGGAGTGATGGAGGAGCTGAGGGTGGTGTGGGGGGAGGTGGGACGAGGGGGTGGGGTCAAGGCGCGATCCAAGCTTTCGGTCTCCTAGGTGGGAGGGGGCTGCTCTCTCCTCGTCGTCCCCTCCTCTCATGCTCTGGTCAGGTTGGTTGGCAGTGCAAGGGCGATAAGGATCGAGCCGTGACGTCACAGGAGCAGACCCGCTAAAGCCGAGCCTCGGAGGGCATCTTTGAGAGGTGGAGACACAGACTCCGACCCAGACCTGGACAGAGCTAGAGATCACAGCAGCTGCGGGCTGGTGCTGCTGCCAGAACGTATTCGACTCACTAAGACAGCTTCCCGCTGGGACTTTCGCTCCGAACTCAGCCCCAGCGCACGTCCCTAGGTAAGGGGCACTGGAGAAGAACTGGTCTCAGGAGTAAGTAGCTCTAGACCTCCTCTCAGTGTTCAGAGACTCGGCAGGCTTGGCTTGGCTAATTTGAGAGGGGAAGGTCTCTTTTTCCGCCCATGTTAGGCGGGGGTGGAGTTGTAGGGAGACTAGGGCATGGAAGAAATGGGGAGACCAAATAGAAGGGGGGTTACTTAGGGGTAGAAGAGATGAGAAAAGACGGAGAGAATTTAGGGTCTGAGTTGAGGGGGCTAGAAGAGGAAGGATTTAGGGATAAATTCTCCCCAAGTGACCCCTCAAATCCATCTACCCCTTGGGTTTCTCCCCGAAGCAGAGACTGAATGACAAGCCTTTTACCAACCTTGGTGAACACAGATAAAACCTAAAGTCCCATTCACACACATCCTTTTCCTCCTCCTCAGGACCAGAAATTGAGGCAGATTCCGTGGAGGGTTAAAGTCTTTGTAAAGAAAGTGGGTCCCACTGCTTCTGGGCTTTTCCCGTAGAAATACCGCCGAAATTCGACTCTCCCTCTCCCTACCCACCCCTTTTCGTTTGCATTTTATTTTCAAAACGTCAATCTTGTCTTCTAAACGAGAGCTCAAACAAGGTCGACTTGGAAAGAATGCAATTGAAAAGGGAACAAAGATTTGATGAGTTCGCACCTCTCATTTCCTGGCTTGTAAAATGGGAACGGAGTCAGAAGCAGGGATGTTTCAGGTTGAACAGAGCTAGAGGGACGGGCAGATCAAGATTTAATTGAACTATTTGTCCTTTGTATTGGCAGCAAGAGTCACGCCCAAAGGATCCAGGAATCATGGCTCTGGGTGAATTCGGTCTCCTCACCTGGCTTCGGGAGAGCAGGCAGTCAAGGAAATTAATCCTTCTTATAGTATTTCTTGCTCTCCTCTTGGACAATATGCTGCTCACGGTTGTGGGTAAGTGGAAGCCCCTCTTCTTGACTTCCTTTTAAATGAAAGACGGTCCTAGCTAGCTCCTAGCTACGCTTTTCTGGTAACCATAACTCGAGATTTGCGTCCGTACAAATTACAGAAATCGGACACTCTTGTCAAAAGCACATGGTTAGAAGTTGGGGCTCCAGGATCCTAGGTTTTTGTTTCTGTTACTGAGACATTATTTGTGGCTTCATTTTCCCTGGTAGTCACATCAGCAAATGACTCTCCAGATAAGGAGCAGAACTTATGTTTCCTCTTGATAGTACTTCCCCTCCCCATTTCATTGTGGTGGAAAAGATTTCTGTTGCAGAAGAATATCTAAAGTTCTAATCGTCTTCTGGCTTTTAAAAAGAGGATGCATTTTATTTTACAGCCTACATTACAACAATGAGGACAAATAACATTGTTCCTCTTTGTCCTCAGCTCCAAAACCCAAGGAGTGAGAGTTAAAGTTCTTGTAGGATTCAGTGTGCTGAGCCAGGAGCATTTCCTGACCAGCTTCAAAGGTAATTTTGAGAGGATGTCAACTTCAGCCTCAGACTATATTAGATTATCCCTATTTGAAAAATGGAAAACGAGGTCTCCTAAATTAATCCCATTAGCAAAAAGCATCTGATAGGTTTTCTTTTCCCTGAAATGCTCTAATTTTAAATGACTCTAAGTGTCCTTTTTAACAGAGGGTTCAATATGAACAGGTTTCTGTTATCTCAGTTTGCAGACTTTCTGGACGCATCTTCTGAAAAGCAAATAGATTCAGATTCTTGTATGGGGAAGAAGGACAGAGGGTGCAGGTCTCTAACTTGCTCTTGGTCATAAATTATCCTGGCTTATACTCATGGTCTGTCTTATGGATACTTAACCTGGAACTTCAGTGGGGTCCTGGATGTTGCTTGTCCTCTCTGAAACCTTTGGAAGTATGAATTGCCCAGACTACATAATAAATACAAATTCTATGTTTATGTAATTGAAAGGTAGAATAAGCCTGTTGCAAAATTTTATTTCCTGCAATGTTTTGATGACACATAATGCAATTTAGATTTCTATTTCCTTGTTTCATTTACGTAAATGTCCTCATGGTTGTATGCATGTATACATTCTCTGACAATTCTGGTTAAATATTGACCACAAATTTTGCCTTTTAATTAGTCTTCTTCTTGGAAATGATGGCTTTTGATGAACCATCATGAATTAAAGGGCTATGTGGAGAAAGTAAAGGATATAAATTGCCATTCACTTTCATAACTGTCCCTGAGTAGGTAGAAGTTTAATAGGATAAGCTCAATAAGGTGAAGTGGTCCAAACGTCACGAAATTGTTCCTATCACACAATTTGGAGAGAGCTAATTGGCTCTTTTTTCTCTTTTGCTTATGTTTCTAGTGCCCATCATTCCCAGTTACTTATATAGCATTAAGCATGAAAAAAATGCCACAGAGATACAAACTGCCAAACCAGAAACTGGGCTTCCCACTTTCAGCAGCATCTTCTCCTATTACAACAACTCCACAGTGATCACTGAGAATACCACTAGAGCGTCTGGACGAAGACAGTCCTATAAAACAGTGACACAGCAGATGATAGTCAATGCAACCAGCGTCCCATCTGACTGCCCCAAGGAAGACAAAGACCTGCTCAATGAAAACGTTCAAGTCGGCTTATTATTTGCTTCCAAAGCAACTGTGCAGCTCCTCACTAACCCTTTCATAGGGCCAATGACTAACAGGTAGGTCATTCCTTAGTGAAATCATTTGATGCCAACATCCTTCAAGCAATCTCTCAGTCTAACTCTCTACCTTCTGCAGTATCTTGCTACTTTGTCCCCTGGAATCTGTTATTCTTTTCATCCATGAGGTGTCTTCAATAGAAATTTCAGTAAATGGGCAGTCCAACTGCTGCCACATCCCTCCCTTTACCCCATTGTTTTTTCTCTCATGACAGCTATGGATGCATTCCCATCTCTCTCTTCTTTTCTACTCTACAGAATAACCTTAGGTGATTGTTAAAATGAGGATAATTTTGAACTGTGATCCTGATCTACCTCAATCCTGGGTTTGACCAGTGAACTGTTGCAAAAATAGCCTTTGCTTAGTCAACACTCCACAGTAACCACTGGTTGTCTTGAATTTCTAAGTGTCATTTAGCTTTATTTCTTACCCATTTCCCCCATGCTGGCTCCAGACCTCTTTTTGGGAACTTTCTTTTGGATTACATGGCCAACTGGGAGGATTGTTAAAAAAAAATGCCACATCCATGAGAAAAGCATACAGATAGCACTTTAAAGGCAACTTTGGAACTACAGGCAATTCCTTCTATTCCTCCTAATTCCTTCCATTTTACCAGTTGCTAAGGCTTGTGTCTGAACATAAGAACTTAAATGGCAAACCGAGGCAATCATTCAATCCCCATTCCCTTAAAAATATCCTCAATATTAGGAGCTGTTGTCTGAACATTACTGGCAAAAAGTGTTTTCTTGCATTAAATTCTCTAGGTAATAAAATCAGCTCTTTACTTCTTATGTGAATTAATAGATCGAGTATTTAGTGAGCAGTTACTATGTGTCCAGCATGGCACCAGGTGCTATGGAGTACAAAATAATAAACTTCACTTAAAAGGAATTTATAATTTGGGAAGGGGGAGTGTGATGGGACTCAGTTTCCTCATCTGTAAAGTGAGAGGGGTTAGACTAGATGATCTCTAATGTCTCTTCCAGTCCTAATAATCCATGATTCCAGCAGGATACACACATAGGAAACAGTGAATGAACAAGGAAGTATTATATGTATACATTTATGGATAACTACGTATGTAGTCATATATGTCAACATTTTAAAACTGCTACCAAAAGGTCTCAGTTGTCCTATTTGATTAAGGAGTAGAACAGTATATAATAAACAGATATTTGTCAGAGAGGTAGAGATCTGGATAAGCCATTTATCATTTGTGTGACTGAGCAATTACTTAACCTCTCTGGGCCTCGGTGTCCTTATATACAAACTCAGAGCATCCTTCTATTGTACATGGCCTCTAATATCTCTCCAATTGAAAACTGTGATCTTATGAACCTAATGTGAATTGGAGTCATTGTGGAAGGCTCTACTGAGGATTGAGGTCTCGAGCCAGGCCACTGAAGGAGGCATAGGGAGGGAGGAGGATGGAGGGAATTCTATATGTCAGTAATAATGTGAACAAAGGCACAGAGGATTCTAAGTATGGTGAGAAATGGGTAGGGTTGAGTGAAGGACAGCTGTCTGACTGAGGGGATGGGTCATTCGGGGAACAGTGAGAAATAAGGCAGGTAGTTGGGGTCAGGTTATGGAAGGCCTGGAAAACTAAGCAGAAAAATGTCTATCCAAAAGGGCAGGCAGTGGGGCATCCTTACAAATTCTTGATCAAAGCAGTGACATGAGCAAAGAAAGGTCTCAGAAATAGTAAGTCCATAGAAGAGGACAGAATGGATTGGAAGTGGGGAGACCAAGCAGGCCAATAATGCAGAAGGTAAGGAGATATACTAGAGTGGCAGCATTAGGAATGAAGAAGAAGGGATGAAATGGAGATAACCAGACTGCCTGTGAAAGAGTAGAAGATCTTGAAAGTGTAAATTGCTCTTTGTCTAAAGAAATGGTCTCCAAACTTTTTGATCACACACTCTTATCAGTGAAAACAATAAATATGAGTATTTATTTATAAAGTATACAATACATGTTCCATTGTACTAACAGTTATGTAAATTAAGAACTTGCCCCAGAATAAAAATGAAAAAGAGGAAGTTGAAATAACATTTTATTGATTAATGATACAAACCTTTTGTTCTCACTAAAATACTACTATTCATAATGATATTTTAGTGAAAGCAACACGATTGAATATGCTTCACTCTTTTTGAAAATCTTGGTTTAATACTTTTTGTTACAGTGATTCAAAGATCTGGTTCTAAGTTCAGTTTATTACAATATTTGATATTGATTGTTTTCGTAGATGAAAAAAGATCTGGCACAAAGATACTTAGTTCTAAAAGGAGGAAGTGAATTGTTGCCTGTTACTAAATCATGATATTCAGTTTTTCAGTCCTATTCACCAATTAAGCAAAGATTTTCATTGAAATTCACCTAGGAAATTTCCATCTTCTTTGATGTTTATCAGTTGTTGCAAACTTATCAGAATATGTCGACTTTTTATAGTTTAACAAATGAATTCAAAACTCATTGAAAAATTATTTTATTTGGGAGGTTTTTAACCAGGTAGAAAATTCTGCTCCCAGGTTTTTATAGGTAGATATGAGAGATGTGAGTGTTGATAGGTGGCCTGCGTCATTTTCAGCATCCCAAAGAGAAGAGAATAAGTATTGCAGAAGAACATAGTCCACAGTGTCAAACGTAGTACTGGTCAAGAAGGAGGAGGATTGAAAAAAATACCGTGAGATTTGGCAATTGAGAGATCTTTGAAGAAAGCAGTTTCGACTGAGGGAGGAGTTCAAAATAAGAAGGAGATTGTTAACCTGGAAGACTGGAAGGCTGAGGGTACCTTTCATGGAAATAGAAAAGTTCAAAAGAAAGATGGATGGGGTTTAAGGCAAAAATAATCCATGACCCTTGTCCAACACCTCCTGCAGAAGCCACAAGCCAAAAAGAGTGAAAGACAATATAAGAGTAAAGGGCAGGGAGTCTGCATGGGTGTTAGGGCTGAAGTTGTTATAAGAATCCTAAGAGGTTCATAGGGCAGCTAGGTGGTGCAGTGGATACCAGGTCTAGAGTCTGGAAGAATCATCTTTCTGAGTTAAAATCTGGCCTCAGACACTTACTAACTATGTGGTCCCATGCAAATTTCTTTTCTTTTTTTTTTTTTTTAAAGCAATTGGGGTTAAGTAACTTGCTCAAGGTTACATGGCTAGTCATTGTTTATGCGTGGGTGCTCATTTTCTGAGGCCGGATCTGATCTCGGGTCATCCCAACTCCGAGGCCGAGGCCGGCACTCTATTCACTGCGCCACCTAGCCGCGTCCCCATGCAAATTTCTTAACCCTGTTTGCCTCAGTTCCTCATCTGTAAAATGAGCTGGAGCAGGGAATGGCAAACTACTTCAGTGTCTTTGCCAAGAAAACTCCAAATGGGGTCACAAAGGGTTGGACATGACTGAAAAACAACTCAACAGCAACAAAGGGATTCATGCCGGGGGAAAGGCTGGACACAATACATCTTCCCAAACTTTGAATGGTTGGGACGTGTACACTGTGAGGTCATGCCATTAGGAAACCATGGCATTGCTGACCCACAGTCAGGAGGACTTAATGCACATTTATAACTTGTCTCCATTAGAGTCCTAGACTCCTAAGTGGCAGACTGCAAGGTCATATTAAAGCTATGATAATGGCCCAGAACCACATCCTGCCCCTATTCTTGTTAATTAGTCAGAAAACTATTTTTAGATGGCAGGGAGCAAAATATACCCACAAAATTAATCCAAGGCTGGTTTGAGATTATGACCCTACTGAGGAGTACCATTATAAATACAGCGACATATTTTTTTGTCAGCAAAAGAAAAATCAAACAAACTTAACCAGTAGCAGTTTCAAAAACGTTTGTGTCTCGATGTGTGGGAAGACCGAGTAGGAACACTTCTCAAAGATACATCTAATATAATTATAGAAAACTGCTCAGGGTTTTGTGTTCTGAGAAGGCCAAAAGCTCATCTAGCACACAGCAAAGTGGAAGGCATTATCATAATAATGCATTTGCCAGACACCTGGTGGGAGTGGTGGTAAAGCACCATGCAGTAGGTATCAGGAGACTCAGGGACTGAAATGATTGAAGCATCACAGTTCTCCAAATGCAAATGGGAGATGAAGGAGTTTTTTAAGGAGTATGGCTCATATTGTAATGTTTTGCTTTTGTCAAGGAAAGAAGCTTGTTTAAACACAATGGCTTTTTCATTACCAAACATTCAGTATGAAACTAATGTTGTAATTGCCCAAGGTTGAGTTTTACACACACACACATGCATGCAAACACACATCATGTATGCATGTTTCTGTGTATGCACACATGTAAACCTATGCAAAAATACATGTGTGCAGATGTGTGTACACGTGTATGTGTGCATGCATGCATGCATGTATATACACACCCTTCTTTGGAGAGAAGCGTTGCTTTACTTTGCTACCTTTAAAATGTAGAATTAACCAGTCGATCAATTAGCAAGCATTTATGAAATACCTACTATATACACATCAGGTACTCTTCTGGTTGATGAGGGATACAAAGATAAAAATGAAAACAGCTCTTGCCCTCTAGGAGCTTACATTCTATCAAAGGAGATAACACATAATTATGTAAATATAAGCAGAATTTTTAAAAGATGATTTTTGTAGGGGGCAGGGTGATGGTAAAAGAAGCTCTGGCAGCTAAAGGAATCAAGGAGGGCTTCATGTAGAAGGTGGCACAGCTAGATGGCACAATGGAGAGAATGCTGGACCTGGAGTCAACAAAACCTGAGTTAAAATCTGACCTCAGCTACTTACTTCCTGTAAGTGACCTTGGGCAAGTCACTTGATCTGTTTGCCCCAATTTCTCTATTGGTAAAAATAGTGATAATAATACCACCTACTTACCAGAGTTGTTATGAGAATAAAGTGAGATAATATTTGTAAAGTTCTTTGCAAATCTTAATATGCTATATAAACGCTAGCCTTTTTATTATTATTCCCATTACCCAGGAGTAGTTCATAGAATCCTAGACTTGGGGTGGAAAGGGATTGAGACTATTTGCTGCATTCCCTTCTTGAGCTTTACAACATCCTCTACAACATCCTCAAGTTGCCAAGGAACCACTGCCTCAATTCCATTCCATGGTAGGGAATTTTCTACTTCTAGGAGTAGCGCATTTTACTGATGTGATTTATCCTCCAACAACATTTTTATGCCAGACCAGTTTCCTTCAGTCATCCAACATATCTGCAGATTGTGTCCCTCTTCTAAGCCCATGGGTGTGCTCAAGGATCACAGGATGGCAGAATAATAAAGCTAGACCCAGGAAGGACCTCAGATGCCATCACAATAGTGTAAAATCCAATAGAAATGACCCCTGTAAGGCCACATATTGACTTAAGAAAGCACAAATTAACATTTTATATGTTGTATTGTATTTCTATTTATTTTCTTAAACATTTGCCAATCATATTTTAATATGGTTCCAGCAACACTCAAGGCCAGAGTTTCTCACTCAGGATTTATTCAGGTAGGTAATGCTTACTCCCTACGCCCAACATCCTTCCCCTCCCTCTACATACTAGTTCAACCTTCCATTTGACAGATGATAAAACTGAGGCCCTGAGAGGGGAAGTGTCTTACCTGTAGTGAAAAAGCTATTGTCTGCAGATATAGTAATAATAATAATTAATAATAATAATAATAATGCTGTTTATAAATTAACCACACAACAACCCGAGAAGTTAGGTGCTATTTTATTTGGTAGAGGAAATCTCTTCCCTAAGAGTTCCTTACACCACGGAAATCATGTGTCCAGACCAACGACTTTGGACAATTCTCTTCAACTCTATAGGTTAAATTTTCCACATCTGAAAAATGAACAGGGTGGGTTTTTAATCTGGAATCAGAAAACTTATTTAACATGTTGATAACTATTTCAATTGGCTTACTTTGCCATCCTCTATATTTGACCTAAAAACCATTATTTTAAGAAGGGGTTGATGGTCTTCATTTGACTCCACTGACTTCATGAGACACACAAAAAGGCTCAAATCCCAGTTCTAAATGATTTCTAAGGACTTTCTATCTTTTAATTCTATGACCCTCTGGTTCTAACATTCTTCTAAACTGAGTATTTGCTTCACATAGTACATCAATTAAGAGCAGAAAATGGTTGCATCTGTACTGTGTGTCTTGCCACAAATCCTCATTCTCCCCATAATACCTAGGAATATTTTAATTTAGGCTAGCCAAAATTTATAATAAAAAAATTGTGACCAACAAGAAATATCCTGCACTGATTTACAAACAACAGTAACAACAATACTACAACAATGCAACACAGTGATTGACCAACAGCAGTAGTCTTGATTTTATTCAATTCAACCTGTTACAAATAGAGAGAACCCTACACAGGAGCAGAAAAGTAGGTGGTGATAGCAAAGGGGACAAATACACACCACAGTGAGAAGAGTAAGGAAAGTGAAAGGTAGCATGGTATAGAGGGGAAAAGACAGTCCAGAAGCCCCAGTTCCTAATACGTAGGTAGCTAGGCAGCATGGCAAGTAGAGTGCTGGACCTAAGTTCACATTCCAACTCAGAAGCTTACTGGTTGTATGACAAGTTACTTAACCCCTTATCTGCCTCAGTTTTTTGAAAATAAAATGAAGACCATCGACCCCTTCTTAAAATGATGGTTTTTAGGTCAAATGTAGAGGATGGCAAAGTAAGCCAATTGAAATAGTTATCAACATGTTAAATAAGTTTTCTGATTCCAGATTAAAAACCCACCCTGTTCATTTTTCAGATGTGGAAAATTTAACCTATAGAGTTGAAGAAATTGTCCAAAGTCCTTGGTCTAGACCCATGATTTCAGTGGTGTAAGGAACTCTTAGGGAAGAGATTTCCACTACCAAGGCAACTGTCTTCCAGTTTATAATCTAACAGAGTTAGCTGGGACATTGAGGGATTGAATGACTTACTTAGGCATCCCACACACAGCCAGTATGTATTAACCTTAGAACTTGAACCTATGTCCCCTTGATTCTGAGGTCTGCTTTCCACTTTGTCCAATTTCCCACGGTCATATATGTAGTAAATATTAGAGTCAGAATTTGAACCTAAAACCTTTGGGTTGTATAGCTTCACAAGGTAAGAATGGCAACTTCTCCCTATGAGACTAAGCTTCTTGAGGACAGAAGAACTTGGATAAACTCTAGGCAAATTTTGAAAATTGCCTTCCCTATGTGTCATTGCCCGCAGAAGCTTTGTTCCTTCATGATAATGCATGATTTTGACCTATCACAAAATTAATTCCTATGGGCCATGCATAGAGAATGGAATTTTGTGGCATAAATTTATAGAGTCATTTTTTAAATAACTCTTGTTATCTTTCCCCTATGTAATATGCCCTCCTTACCTTGTCCACCTTTGGTTCTGGGCCACAGTGGGAGCAGGTAGGAATGGGAGGGGGCCGAAGATTGTGCTTTTCCTTTTTGTTTGTCTCATAATGCCTAACATAGAACCTTGCACATAGTAGGTATTTAACAAATCAGAAAAATTTGGATTTGATTCCCACTTTGGACACTTAGAAGCTATTTCACCTAACCCTTAAAGTCACTTCAATATCTCTTTAAGCTTGAGTTTCCCCACCTATGAAATGAAAAACAATGGCACTGACTTCACAGGATTGTACTGAAGGTCAAATGAGATAATACATATAGAAAGTATTTTGCAAACCTTAACATACTACATAAATGTGAACTATTTTATTATTCTTGTTGTTGTAAAGCTTACTTAATAAATGAATGGGCGTGACGAAATGTCCATATTGGAATCTGATAGCTTTCTCTTTTTGTCATATGCAATGGTAGTAGGTTCAAAAATAATCCTTGACCCCACCAAAGCCTGGTCATTTAAATTCTATTTCTGAGGGACAAGTAGGTTCACAGCAGGTTTCATTCAACTAGCATACAGCAGAGAAAAGTATGGTGAGTTTTTCAGTGTTCAGTCACAAAGGTGAATTTTCTGAATAAAAATCCAGAAAAACAAATTCTTGCTGAGACAAGGTAAAAATCTCCTTTCTGTCTTTTCAGACTAAATCAAGTTGTTATTGTTAGAAGTGGTGGGAGTGGTGAATAGAGCAGATTTCATTTTAAGTGTGAGGGTCAACATTGACAGGATTTTTAGAATGGAAATATACAAAGTAACTAGGTTCAGTTTGATTTCTCAGTTTCTTCCAGTAATGAGGCATCTTCTCCAACATTATCTTAGCTTGTCATTGTCTCCAAGTTCTGCTTTTACCAAATCAATATAAGTGACTGGGTTATGATCCTAGGTCCATGCTAAGTAATAATCCATAGTTTTCTCACATAACTTGAAATCCAGGTGTTTTTCCAGAAAATTACACAATGTGCCCTCAAAGGGGACCTTCAGAGCTCACCCACTCTGACCTTTTGATTTTATCAATGGGGAATAATAAGACCTTAAGCAGGGAAATGACTTGCCAGTAGAAAGCAAATGTTAGAACCAGGACTAGACTGAAGCTCTCCTGACTTCTGATCCAGTGATTTTACACCCCAAACACGGTCTCATTTTAGCTAACGTCAGGCTAACACAAACAAACTTATTTAAAACAATCTTGTACTTAACATATAGAGCTTTTCTAATTACTGTCAGTTGGTCTGAAGTGAGCTTTCTGGTAATAAGCAGTGACCTTTTCAATTTCTCAGTTGGCAGGAAGAGCAGATTGTTTGGGGAAAGACTCTCCAGTTGGAGATGTTAACTAAGTACATAGAAAATGATCCAGTCTTCTGAATTCAGAATATAATGGTCAGAGGAGTGCAGTGTTCTTGTCACTCTGAACTATCAAGATAATGTATTTCAGAGAACAAGGAAAGTGTTAACAGAAGAAGCAATCTACACTACAGTGACCCTAGGACACTTAATGTGTCACTTGAAGAAAAACAGATGTGAGGAAATACAGATTTATTATGCAAACAACTAACTAGCTTGTAATTAGTCTTTTCATAATAGGAGTGGGGGGAAAGTTACAATAGGATTCCCTCCAAGAGCAAGCTTCCTTGGTGCATTTACAGGTTGATTTACAGAAATTCATTCCATATGCTACCTGTTTGCACATTTATTTTTACAACATGAGATATACCTGTGCTCTCTGGGGAGAGAATTGGGATTAAGAGTGTACTTTGAGGACATTTAGCCTACCTTTAGAACCTTCATGTCATGGAGGCTAATCAGTCACAAGGTTTCAACATTTATTTTTATTGCCCTCCATGAACAAGCTAATGGTAAATAAAAGGAGTGAAGGAAATAGGCTGCATCTCCTGGATACCTTTCCACAGAAATACCACATCAACAATAGACTGATAGATTGACTTAGGACTCTGTCAGCCTGTGTGATAGGAGTGACATCCTTTGCTAGAATGACCAAGATGTGACAGTGCACATCCATATGCATTGATGAGTCATTGCCTTCTAGTGTAATTGTGTTAATAAGCATCTTCCTCACCAGCCAGTCCCACAGTACTAGATTCATTGGGTCCCTGGCTCTAAGCAATTGATATACAGATACTTCCTGTCTTTCAGGCTAATTTTAGGCACTTTTAACCGCAAGTTGAAGCTTTTGTCATGTGAAGAGTCTTTTGGATTTAGATTGGATCTTGTGGTTAGCTCACAGTTAGTCTAGAACTGGGGTTCTTAATCTGGAGTCCACAGACTCACTGGGGGACTGTGGATAGATTTCAGAGGTTCTATATCTATTTCTATATCTATATCTACACAACACATATATATGCATGTTTCATATATTATATATAAATATATGTTATGTATATATTTCACGTGTATGTGACTATAGATATTGATAGAAATAATATATATTAATACATCAATATACTCCATATATTATATAAAATTTCATATTCTATGTTTATTTAGATGGGGAATTTTTCATTTTTATTTTCACTAATTTCTAACTTAGCATTTCCTTAAGTTATTAATATAGGCAACAAAACATTCTTGAGAGAAAGGGGTCCATAGACTTCATCAAATGGGTTCTTAAGCAGGTTAAGAAACCCCAGACCAGAAAAAGAAATTCCCCTCCCCATCCAAGAAAGAAGTAAAAGGAGAGAGAGCCAGAGATAGCCAGTCATAGCCAGGAATCATAGCACAGGTTTGTATAATCGGAAATAATCAGCTTGTCCTGAGATTCTTGAAAAGGGCAATGGGAAATATGGCATGAACAAGTATGAGAAAAGAGATTCAGATTTTTGTTTAAATGCCAAAGTTTATTAGCATTTGATAAAATTGTCAGATACCAAAGACCATTGAATATTGGAAGGAGGAAAGTATTAGGGGTTTGTATGTATGTGTATTTTAAAATTTTTTTATCTATTTGGACTAACATCTATAAAAATAGATTATAAGAACCAGAAGGGTCTTAATCTATGCCTCTTATTTCATTGATATGGAAATAGGCTCTAAGGCATGTTAATGACTTCCCCAAAGTCATAAATTAGTAAATGGCAGAAATAAGGACTAAAACTCAGTTCATCTCTTAAAAAAAAATTTATTGGAATCTTTTGTTTTTACATCACCTATATTTCACCTGGAAACTCCTGCCCCTTCCCCACCCAACCCCTTTTAGAAAGCTATTTTTTATGCAGGAATTCTTTTTTTCTTTTTGCCTTCTGTTTTTGGAGGGGGGAAGGTAGGGCAACTGGGGTTAAGTGACTTGCCCCAGCTAGTTTTCATGTTAAGCGTCTGAGGCCGGATTTGAACTCAGGTCCTCCTGATTCCAGGGCCATGCTCTATTCACTGTGCCACTTAGCCACCCCAAGTTTCCATCAAGTTTGTAAGGCTTCTAGTACAATCCTTCCAAAAAATGGAAAGGTTCAGTATCAGTAGGCTGGTCAACTGAGAGTCAATTCTTTGGCCATGGCAACCAGTAAAGGAAAGACAGCTGCAAAATGGTCCTTAGTTCTGTACAATAACAGTGGCAGAGGACAGCAAACAGGGCAGTGTGCTAAGAATCATAACCTTTTAAATTCATCTATAAACATTAACTTAGCTGTTATTACTCTAAATGTGATATTCAAATCCAGTAACCAAGAAATAAATTCCTCCAGGCACTGGAGGAATTGAATTCTATCAATTTTGATATCCTTACTATAAATGAAACTAGAAGACAAAAGGAAATTGTAAATTAATGAAAGGATGAGTCATAGGTTCTGGTTGCTTATGTGAAATCATTTTTAAATCTTCTGTCTGTGTACTTTCAGGTTCCCAAAGATCAAAAATCAATATTAAATTAGAGGAAAGGACATGAGCATAGGGCACAAAACTCAGACAAATCCAAAATAGCCTGTTAAGATAATTAGTTGAAACTGAAAAATGGGAAATGGACAAAACAAAAGATATTGACACAGACTGTTATCATTTCTTGAAAAAAGTTTAACCATTATACATCCCTTGCCACAACAATGATACCAAAAGAGCCTCAAATACCTCAGTCAGAAGATATCTGATCTCTTTTGTCAGGCATAAAGAGATGGCAGCCCATGAGGGAAATGCTGGTTTAGGATATAAGTTCATTTATAATCTCTTACAGAAGGAGGATGACATAATACTAATATACATAATACATATATAAAACATTTTTAAAAGCAGTATAAGGGATGTTATCCTGAGAATAGCCAAGGTGAAACTAGATGCAGAATACCAAAAAAAAAATTTTAAGGGAAAGATTTATTAAGATTTTAATAACAAATTTGTCTAGTCATTATGAGCTAACATCATAACCCCCAAGGTGCTCCATAAAGTAGTAGAATTGCACTAAAGAAAACACAGGGAAAAGCAACCAAACCAGATCAATTATACACAAAATGTATACAGCTGTGCTGTAAATGACACATTTTTTAAGGGATTGAGAGATCAGTTCTCAAAGTATCTGAAATAAGGGAGGATGCCAAAGTTCTGGTAAAATCTTGGATGTTATTGTTGCCAAAAAAAGAGAGATTCAAAGAATACCAATTAATATTGATTCATATGCTAACTTACCATACAAAATTTTTATGAGAATAATCTACACAAGCATTGAAGGCATACTTGATGCGGGTATAGGAAGGAAGTAGATAGGCTTCTAGACAAATGATATTCTATAGCAAGCAATGGTTTTAGTCATGGAATTGATTGATAGATAATGAAATAATGAAAAGGCATTTTATTCAAAGAGCAAAATTCTTCCTTAAAGGCTTTCCTTTGATAAGATGTCTTCCATGCATATTTTAAAATAAACAAGGTTATTTGAAAGATAGAAAGCTAGAGAATTTTGTTTGACAACCCTCTGATTATTAATATAAAATGAGAACTAATACAGGAAGACGGGTCCTCAAGAAAGGTCCTTCCTGCCAACATGAAGGATGCCCATTATAGAGTCAAAATAAAAGGAAGGAATTTAGTCCTAACCTGGGCCCCATGATTTTGTTTTTAAAATATTTTCATAACTTTTTCAACATAATTAGTTTCATTTGTAATCCCGTGTGTTTTATGCATTTAAAAACATTATTCTTAGAACAGACCCATAGGTTGCCAAAGGGGTCCATACACAAAAGTTTAAGGACTCCTGCTATAAATGATGAAGTCCTTCAGATTCTTTGTTTGCATTGTACTGGTTGCATCAGATCCCTGAATGTTGTAAAGCCTCCTACACAAATTCTATAATAATTTAAAATATTTCAGTATAACTACCCATGATGCAAAAATCAAGTAGATAAAGAATGGCTACTATTCAGGCAGTTGAATGTATAAACCACTGAGCTGCTCTTGAAGTTAAAAAAAAAAACCTTGTGCCTACCTTACCTATTGATGACAATCTGGATGGGGAACTGATCAGGAATAGAGGATGAATTGCTTTTGGAAAAATGCATAATTCTTTTCATGACTCCAAGCTTCTCCCTGAAGTAAAGGCCCATTTTCTTAATATCTTTAGATAATTCCTTATGGTTCCAAGTCATTGAATGCATAGTCCCCAAAGAATTTAAGTTGGTCACCCAAGGACAGTAGATAAGCTTATGGAATGTGCCAATGCGCACATGTTGCCAACTAAAAATTGAGCAAAAGAAACATAAAGAATGCCCAGAGGGGTATATGACTAGAAAAGAAGGTAGGAAGAGAAAAGAGAGATATTTTTTAACCTAAGTGTAAGACTTAACATTTAACCCTAGTAAATTTCATCTCATTAGATTTGATTCAGTGTTCTAACTTGCCAAGATCCTTTTGAATACTAAGCCTAGATATATTATTATGATAAATAAGTGAATGATAATTATTCATTATAGTTAAGTCAAAAATTATTAGCTGCTCTGATTTTGGGAGACAGGTGGGAGAAGAGAGGAGAGACGGAGCAGCTAGGTGGCACAGTGAATAGAGCATTAGCCCTGGAGTCGAGGACCTGAGTTCAAATTTGACCTCAGAAACTTAACACTTATTATCTGACCTTGGGCAAGTCACTTAACCCCAACTCCTCTGCCTTCCCCCCTCCAAAAATACAAAAAAAAAAAAAAGGAGAAGGGAGGAGAGAGAAAAAGAATAGGAGGGAAGGAAGGAGAGACTAAAAAACAATAAAAACCATTATAAATATCTTCACATTATTAATATCTTTACAAGATGAAAGGGCACAGATAAGCTGTGATTTTTCTTGTGAGAGGGACTTCCCAAATTAAGGAAAGCATAAATCCATTAAAGTATCAAAATGTGGTCAACTAGCATTACTGATGCTGAAATATAAATAGGCAACCTAGCATAAGGTAGAGCCAAGTTGGATTATTGGGGATTTTTGAAGGAAAGGAACAGACCATTCTGCCATGGTGAACAGTGTCCTTTTGAAACTAGTGCTATCCACCAGGCTTTAGCCTACTTAGGGGAGCGCAGATGTTTCATTTGGTTACAGAAATGAAGGATGCCTTAGGGGTTGAGAGGGTTTGAACAACCAAAATAAAGGATTAGTGGAATTGGAATTATACCACTAATTCCAACAGCTTTGAAAAACATATTTGCCCTCCAGCCACTGAATTTTCCAAGCAGGATACTGAAAGGAATGAAGAGTTTATTTTGTCTTGTGGAGCCAGAGGCAATTTCAGCCCTTACATATCCATCCATTTTTTGCTACATATCCCTAGTCAGATGGTAATACACTGTATAAAGGCATGTTATAGTCTCTGATCCACCCTGAAGGTCTTTGCTGAACTGTTGAATCCAACCAGCAGAGAAAACTGGTGGCAATTTTAACTTGAGAAATGCTTCTTCGTCACTGTGGATACCTAGCCTAGAACCTTGGATACAGCCAACAAGTTTTGGATACTTGGATATGGGTTCACAAGTATTGGGGGGAGGGAGGAATACATTATATTAAATTTAATTTTTTCAGTTAAAACCTATTTTTCTCCCTCTTGTCCACACTTCATCCCACTGAGGGGGAAAAGACTCTTGTAACAAGCATATAGCCAAGTAAAACAAATTCCACCTTTGGTCATGGCTAGATGGCTAGATGGTTGAGTTTTGGGGTTTATGGGTGTGCAAGACCCCCAAATACCGACATGCCAGGTCCTGCCAAATGAATTCGACTCAAGCTGTCTCTCAGCTGAAGTAAAACAAAGTTTATTAAAGATTCACAATATTGAGTAAACTCTTAAGGAGCCTAAGTATTTGTGCACTTGTGTTGACAAGTGGGCCAGAACAATCTGACACAGACTGAGTCTGAGCTAGATTGAATCTGAGCACCTTCATGGAAGCAAGATGGATCTTACATACAGAAAGACTGTGGGAGGGATTTAGAGGTGGTCTAGAGAAGGGGTTTGGGGAGGGTCTTGGGGAGGAGTCTAAGGAGGATCTTGATAGGACTGAGGTCAGACTCCAGGAACCAAGAGAATGGGATTTTGATGGGATCAAAGGTAGGAAAGAGATAATGGGGGGTTAGGCTAGGTTAAGGGTAACAGAGATTCACTTATATTGACCATGGAAGGCTTTTGGCCTCTAGGGAATGCCAGATCAAGGGGAAGATTCAAGAGGGTTCTCAGAGCCCATATCCCAATAATGTCCGTTCCCTCCCTTCCAGGAAAGGGATAGCATGCTTTATCATCTGTCTTCTAGAATAATGATAGATCATTACATTAATCAACATTCTTAAGCCTGTCAGAGGGGCACCTAGGTAGTATGGTAGATAGAGTGCCAGGACTGGAGTCAGAAAGATTCATCTTCAAGAGTTCAAATCTGGTCTCAGACATGTACTAGCTGTTTGACCCTGAGAAAGTAATTAACATTATTTGCTTCAGTTTCCTGATTTATAAAATGAACCAGTGAAGGGGGCTAGCTACTCTAGTATCTTTGTCAAGAAAACCCCAAAAGAGATCATGAAGAATCTGATATGACTGAACAACATAAAAGGATTTCAGAGTTGTTTGTATTTATGATGTTATTGTATAAATTGTTTTCCTGCTTCTATTCAATTCAATCAATTCATACAAGAGTTCTCAGCTGTTCTCTGAAACTGTTTCCTTCATCATTTCTTATAGCACAGTAATATTCTGTTACATGCATACACCAGCCATTCCCCAATGGATGGGTATCTACTTAGTTTCAAGTTCTTGCTACAAAAACAAAAAAGAGCTGCTACAAATATTTTTGTACACGTGGATCTTTTTTGTCTTTCTTTGACCTCTGAGGTATAGGCCTATGATGGATGAAAAGCTGTGTCTGAGGTGTATGAAGTAGAACCTCAGAGCTATTTTAAGTTGTATTTCTCTAAGTATTAGTGAAATAAAACATTTTTTTTCATATGGCTATTGGTAGCTTGGATTTTTTTCCTTAGAAAGCTTGACTTCATATTCTTTGGCCATTTATCAATTGGGAAATGGTTCTTATTCCTGTAGCTTTAACCTATTCTTTATATATCTCTGAAAGAGACACTTATCAAGTAAATGATACAAAGATTTTTTTCCCTTCTAGTTTTAGCTGCATTCGTGTGTGTGTGTGTGTATGTAGTTTAAAAAAATTCTAATTTTATGTACTAAAAATGGTTTGTTTTCTCCTCTGTGATCCTCTCTATCCCTTGTTTGGTCAGGAATCTTCTCCTATCTATAGTCTGACAGTTAATTTCTTCCTTGTTCCTCTAATTTATTTATAAAGTCATATTTTATGTCTAAGTCATGTAGCAATTTGGACCTTATTTTGGTGTGTGGCATGAGACATTGGTTGGTCTATAACTAGTTTCTACCAGATTGCTTCCTAGTTGTCACAGCAGTTTTTGTTAGACACCGAGTCTGCCCTTGTAGGGCAGGCCTAATCTGTTCCACTGATTGACTCATCTGTTTCCTAACCAGTACCAAATCATTTTGATGATTACTACTTTGTAATATAGTTTGAGATCTGATATTGCTAGGCTTACTACTTTCTCATTTTTTCATTATTTCCCTTGAGAGTCTTGACCTTTTATTCCTACAGATGAATTTTATTATTTTTTCGAGATATATTCCATACATATTTGCTAAATTTAATTGAATCCACGGAAAAAAACAAGGCTTAAAAAAAAAAGTTTAATCTCCAGGTCACAGCTGGCTTCTAGAAGAGTTGCCCAGGCCATTAGAATAAAGGGATGGATATATCCTACTTCCTTTGTTCCTTTCGACTCCATCCTACCTAGTGTCAGTACTACAAGGTCTGCTCTGCCACTGGCTATAGGAGTTGCTATTGTTTGTCCTTTGTCCTTGAAGAAGACCAGAACATTAGGAGGTGATGTCATGACATGCAAGTGAATTGAATTTAAGTGAGGGAGGGCTGTGTAAAGTCACCAATCTCACTTTCTTCTCTGGAGCCATCTGGGTCTAGTGGCCAGGTATGGATCAGTATGACTGGATATGGCCCTGGATGCAGTGGGAGTCATTGGTCTTTTTAACCTAAAGTCATTAACAAGTTTCTGTTTGACTGAGGCAATGCCTTTTCAGTGATTAAGATTAGGTAAGAAATGAGGCAGAGAATGGCTTCTTTACCTAGTTAAAAAAAAAATCAAGCTGGGCTATGGGGGACAGAAGGAAGAGAGAGACACAGAGATACAGACAGACAGAGACAGAGACAGAGAGACAGAGAGAGACAGAGAGAGAAAGAGAGGTGAAAATGTAAAGCATGGGACAGAGAAATTCAGTCCAATGATAGGATTGCAGACTTTGGGAGGAGGGAAACATTGGACATAATCTAGTTCAACCCCCTAATTTTACAGATGAGAAAATAAAGACCCAGGAAATTGAAAAGACTTCCCCAAGGTCACACAGGTAGTAGGCAACAAAGCTGAGATTTTAATCCAGACCCTCTGACTCCAAATTCAGGGCTCTTTCCTTTGTACCACATTGCCTCCTAAATTCGGTAAAGCCAAGCTGCCATTTGAAAGTTCAGGGTAGCATCCCAAGGGGAATTAAATTCAATAAACATTTGTTAAACATTAGCTATAGGCAAAGCCTCTTCTTGGAACTTCAAAGATAAGGAAGCCATCAACTCTGCCCTCAAGGAGTTTACTGTCCAGTAAGGGAGATAAGACTGTGCATGGCTACAAATGAGTTTATGCTAAGTAAGAGGAATCACAGTGTCCTCTGAAAGCACATGGGCTTGGGGGATCACTTTTAGTTGGTGGGGAAGAGTGAAGGCTTTACTGAATGAAGCTGGTGGCATTTGAATTGGACCTTAAAGAATTGGTAGGATGTTGGTGAGCAGAGAAGAGAGGTGGCAGGCAGTTAAAGGGAAATGCCAAATAGTACAAGGAACAGACTTAGTAAAGGAGGGGTATTATGGGTCACATTGGGTAGACAATAGGCAATTTGACACACACAAAACCATAATGCAAAACAGAATCTAAATGGCCAAGAGAAATATATTCCTCTACTTTACATGATTGATTCATTTAAGGAGCAGAGAGGCAGCAAAGTAGTGGATAGGGCACTGGGCTTTAAGTCAGGAAGAGCTGGGTTCAGACCTTGCCTCATACACTTGCAAGTCATGGGACTCTGGGCAGGTCCCTTAACCTCATAGTGTTCTAGCCTCTTTATCTGACTTGTTGGTCTTCCAAGGTTCCTTCTAGCTAAAAGTCTATGGTAAATGCTTATTAAGCATCTACTCTGGGCAAAAACACTGTGATAAGGATATAGACAAAATGAAAAATAATGCTTGGTCATATGTTGTTTTTTTATGCATCAAATAAATAGCACCATTGTGCATTACATAAACATAACACATACATGCACACGTGTGTCATGCACACACACAAATATCTGAGCATGTCATTATAATAACAAAGGTACATGTACTTTCTGCACCTGCCAGGGAACCATTGAGTAATTGTAACAATACATTTGTATTTTTTTTTTTTTTTTGCTTTTCAGAGGGGAGAGGGGAGGTCAATTGGGGTTAAGTGATTTGCCCAAGGTCACACAGCTAGGTTTTGTATTAAGTGTCTGAGGCTGGATTTGAACTCAGATGCTCCTGACTCCAGGGCCGTTGCTCTATTTACTGCGCCACCTAGCCGCCCACTGCATTTGTATTTTTGATAGTCTTTTTTTGGGTACATGCAGAATGGTAAAGAATAGGATTAAGAGGAAACTTGGTATAATGGGAAATATGTTAGACTCATATAATAAATTATTCAACTGTTCCTTGCCTCAGTTTCCTCATCTGTAAAGTTGGAATCATCATCACAGTATCAGAACTGGAAGACACCTCATACATATAGTTGAACCCACTCATTTGACAGATGAAGAAATGGAAACCGAAAGAAATGATTTGCCCAAAGTCTCCCCATTTGTCAGTAACAGAATTAGGACAAGAACATAGGTGGTTTTCTGATTCTTAATCTACTGTTTTTTCTACTATGTTCTTTCATAGGAGATAAAGGGAGGAATGATCAATTTTTCATCTCTTCTTTAGAAACAAACTTGGTTCTTACATATTTCACGGTTTTTTAAAATATTGTTACATTCTTCTAATAGCACCATTATAGTCATTTTGTTTATGTTTTATATATCTATGCTCTATCACCATTGTACTCATTATGTATATTGACTTCTATTTTTTAAAATGCTTATGTTCTTTCTATTAACATTGTTATAGTCATCATATATATACTGTTTTCTTACTTTATTCTGTATTAGTTCATATGTGTCTTTCCATGTTTTTCTGAATTTTTCATGTCTTATTTCTTTTGAAATAGTAATATTTCATTATACTCAAGTACTAGAATGGTTACCCATTCCCCATTTGATGGACTTCCATCAAGAAAAGATTTTATTAAGCACCTGTTATGTTGTTAGGCATTGAAATACAAAGGCAAAAAAGGAAATAGTTCTTATCATCAGGAAGGTTACATTTTACCAGAACAAACATTACCTTTATA
This sequence comes from Gymnobelideus leadbeateri, assembly GCA_011680675.1. Classification (NCBI taxonomy): domain Eukaryota; kingdom Metazoa; phylum Chordata; class Mammalia; order Diprotodontia; family Petauridae; genus Gymnobelideus; species Gymnobelideus leadbeateri. The sequence goes on along the minus strand of WOXC01003564.1, from coordinate 969,145 downwards.
TTTATGCCAAAGAACATTGGCCACATATGAATGAATTTATACTTGAAGACAGTTAAACATGGAAAGGTCAGATGGGAAGTAACAGTTATGTTATTGACTGAATACTTTTCCCTTCATCCAAAAGAAAACCAGCTAGAGAGAATGGATAGGTTGCATCTATCAAGGAGACTTGTATGATTTTAATACATGAGTGGGAGACATCCTCATTAGATATAAGCTTTTAATGTCTATATTTTGCCCTAATGAATCAAATACTTTAAAAATAGTCAATAATTAAGTCCTTCTTCTTCTCTTCCCTTCCTCCCCACAATAAAAGAGGGCAGCCCTGACATGTTTCTGTTGGTTTTGTTTTACAGAATAGGCTACCAGATCCCGATGTTTGCAGGATTCTGTATAATGTTTGTGTCAACCATCAGTAAGTACATGTTTATTTGTATCCAGGATTGGGGTGTTATACATCAGATGCTAGGCTAGAGGCAGGGATTCTATACAAGCAGGGATCCCAGAAATAGATGACTATTCCTCCCAGTTTCTTTCTGTCCCTCACTTATTGAGCTGTTAACTAGCATCAGATCATCCAGAGATGGTTTTAATTGGCCCTTATGCCATTGATAGGTGGCCTCATGCCAATCAGTAACAGGGAACTCAGAAGAATGGAATATAATGAAGGAATTCTATTCCCCAAACATTCACTGATTCCATAGAAGAAGAGTTCCTGGGCAGCCAACTGTCTTAGGATATAAAATGTTATGCCAGAAAGCATGTTGGATTTAGGATCAGGAGACCTGAGTTCCAATCCCACTTCTGACACTTATTAACTGTGTGATCACAGTGAGACATTTCACCTCTTTGTAATTAAGGATTCTTGTCCATATGAAATTGAGGATCGGAAGACTAATACTATTTGTCTCACCGGGCTGTCATGGGGAGGAAATGTGTTTTGCAAACACTAAGTAAATATGAGTTAATATTATTAGAGCATGTATTACTGCTATAGAAATGTTGGCACCACAGGGGATACTACTGAAGCCTCAGGTTTCTGCTTGGTGTATTCCTTATCCCCTTCTAAGTAACCAGGGATGAGGTTTGAGGGGAAGGCCTTCAGCTGGTGCTTGATATCCCCAGTACCCCTTCTGGGTGTGTCATGGATCCCTTTGGCAATCTAGTGAAGCCTAAGGACCCTTTCTCAGAATGTTTTTAAGGCATAAAATAACATACATAGGATTCTAAAAGAAACCCATTATATTGAAATAGTTATCAAAATATTTTTTAAAAAGATTCAACCACTCCAGGTTAAGAGCCCATGTTCTACATAGACTTAGCAATTGGAGAAGAAAATGCAAGTGACAGAGTGTTATTAGCACCAAGCATGACCACTGTCATGTTTATTCAGTACTTTGAGAAATTATCCCAATTTAGAATGTTTTAATTCCCACTGCAATGAGATTTTAATTGGTTTATTTGGTGCCTCCCCTCTGCTCTTTTGGTAGTGTTTGCTTTTTCTGGGAGTTACACATTACTTCTCATAGCAAGATCCTTACAAGGTGTGGGGTCTTCTTGCTCTTCTGTAGCTGGTGAGTATGGAAACATCTGCTTAATTCAATGAACTGCAATGTGTGTCAAATGCCTCCTCCCACCCCCACCCCCCCAGTGACCATCATTACCTACTTTCTGCTTACTTATTTAATTAGTGAGGAACAATCCAATTCATTGTGACATTAGTTACAAGGTGTCTAAGGCCTAATCTGTCTGACATTATGCCAGGAATGCTGTTCCATCTTGACTGTTTCTAAAAGGCCTCAGGTCTTGTCTAATATCAGCATATAGAGAGAAAACCAGGATTCAGGATCAAAGATGTAAAGTTGGCAGGGGACTTAGTGCTATGCTTGGCACATAGTAAAACCTTAATTAATTCTTGTTGATTTGCATATTGACTTTGGAGCTCATCTAGGCCAACCCCTTCATTTTATAGAAAGGTCAAATGGGTAGCAATTGACAGAGCCATGATTCAAACTCAGTTCCTCTGATTCTCAGCATGGCACTCTATCTTATTCTATTGAACTGTACCAGATCAGTAAATCAACCAATGAATCAACAAGTATTTATTAAGCACTTACTATATACCAGGCACTTCACTGGGTGCTGGGGATACAGAGAAAGGCAAAGGTGATACACACAGAGCATGTTGACTAAAGAAGACAAAAATTCCCTTTATTACATTGCATTGATTTTTTAAAAATTTTATTTAGGGATGGGTATGCTGGCCAGCGTTTACACGGATGATGAAGAAAGAGGCAATGCCATGGGAATTGCCTTGGGAGGACTGGCTTTGGGAGTGCTAGGTTGGTAAAACTAAAATATTTAAATGACCTAGGAGAAAATGATTGCTTGAATGGCCTGAATGGAGCTGTTCCTTTCCTTCTCTCTTCCTCTGTTAATCATGGAGCTGCCTTAATCAGTTTCACTAGTGGCATGATCCTTTCCCCCCAACCTTCCCCCAGGGAAGAGTCAGTGGACCAGGGCTTAGCTGGTTACACAACCCCTGAGTGTATGATTCCTGGACCAAAGTGAAATCAAAGGCTGGATATGTTGTTAATACTGAATCTAGAGATGAGTTTCCCCAGAAGATATACTGGACACATGGAGGTTGAAGGACAGAGGGAAGGTGTTGGGCTATAACGTGGAACTCAAGGAGAGAATTTTCCTTTCCTGGTTGATTGGGAAATGGGTCTCTACTGGCATGAAGAGAGAGGGTCCACCAGGAAAATAAAATATTGCTCCTTTGAGTCACAGTACATCCTTTTGAGTCATTCCTTTATTGCTTAGCAATAAGGATAGCAAGCTAACTCTGATTTCCTTATAAAGAGAAAGAGAATAAGATTTCCTCCTAATAAGAACTGACTGATGTGACCCAGAAAATGTAACTCACATTGACAGTAGAGTTCTTATTCCTCTTCCTTGACCCATCCTCATCTGGAAGGGGTTTGATAGTATCTGGGTGGAAGTGATGGGGAAGTGTGTGTATGTGTGTCTGTCTGTGTTTGTGTTTGTGTCTGTGTCTGTGATCTTATCACTTGCTGGCTTCCACGAATGGGAGATTCAGGATTTCAATTTCTTTACTCTTCTCTCTTTTCCTTTGAGTTTAGAAAGCTAAAAAGTATACCCTTGTCGATTTCTAAGTAAATTATATTTTCCTTCACATATCCCCTTGAGCTCACAGAAGATGCTTTTCCAAGTCTAAAGACCTAGTCTAATAGATCTGTTTCTGATTCTCTCTGACTGATCATCCCTTTCAAGGTTAGGCTTTAAAAGAATGTTTACAGTTTTTGCCCGTGTCAATCTGATCCCCAGAAAAAATCAATTGCTAGGACACTTTAAACTTACGAAATGAATGGGGCTATTCTGTGGCAATCCCGGCTAAGTCACTCCATGGAGACTAGGAATCTTCCCTTTCTTCTTTCTCTTTCTCCTAGTGGGGCCACCCTTTGGAAGTGTGATGTACGAATTTGTAGGGAAGACTGCTCCTTTCTTGGTCCTGGCTGCCTTAACTCTGCTGGATGGAGGTTAGTAGAGACAGCAGCAAGAACAGCAGGGATTAGGATCTTCAAAGCTTACTTTCTGAAGATGGTCTTGGTCTTTTTTTTTTCTTTGCAGCTATTCAGCTGTTGATTCTTCAACCATCCAGGGTTCAACCAGAGGTAAGTAATGCTCCAAGAGCATCTTTACTAACATACTGGGAATGTGACTTCTGTTAACCCTGACTTCTCTCTTTGGCAGAGTCAGAAAGGAACCTCACTAGTCACCCTGTTGAAGGATCCCTACATCTTAATCGCTGCAGGTAGTTAGTGTTTTCAGAAGGATTTTTCTCCTCACCAAAAGTGCATTTTACAAAAAACTCTGTGTGTGTGTGTGTGTGTGTGTGTGTGTGTGTGTGTGTGCTCGAGTTATCCAGAAAAAGTGGCTTCATAGTTTGAGGGACATCTTTGGAGTCAGGAAGACCCACTTTAAAGTCCTGCTGCTGAAATAAAGATCATAGCTGCGTGACTCTGGCTAAGCCACATGATCTCTGAAGGACCCCAAGCAACACTAAGATGTTAAGCTACTAAAGCAGATCAGTATCCTGGGCAGTTTCTGCATCAGCCCTTCCATTAACTGCATCAGTTTCCCTAACCATATATGGAGTGACAGACAGACAGAGGCAGAGAGAGAGAGAGAGAAAGAGAGAGAGAGAGAGAGAGAGAGAGAGAGTCAGAAAGAGAGAGGGAGACAAAGGGAGAGAGAGGGAGACAAAGGGAGAGACAAAGAGAGAGACAGAGACAGAGAGAGACAGAAAGAAAGAGGGAGACAGAGAGAGACACAGAGAGAGACAGACAGAGAGACAGAAAGAGAGGGAGACAGAGAGAGACAGAGAGAGACAGCAAGGGATAGAAAAAGAGAGGGAGAGAGAGAGAGAGAGGGACAGAAAGAGAAAGGGGGAAAGAGAAATATGTATATGCATACTCCTACATATGCACACATACATGTGTATATATGTATTATATGCATTATGTATACATATAATCAAGTTTTAGTAGTTTTACACTGCACTAAGACTTTTGGAAAACCATATATATGTTGACAGATAGATGGACACAGACAGAGATAGAGCTATATGGAGAGGTGAAAAGGAAGAGGAAAAGACAGCTAATGGTATAATGCAGGGGTGAGGAACCTGGAGCCTTGAGGCCACTTGTGGCCTTTTAGGTCCTTGGGTGCAGCCTTTTGATTGAGTCCAAGTTTTACAAAATAAATCCTTTTACTAAAAGGAATTGTTCTGTGAAGTTTGTATTATACTGTAATGCATAAAGAACTAGATTAGGAATCAGGAAGACTTGGATTCTAATCTTGCCTCTCACACATACTGGCTGTGTGATCTTACGCAAGTCTCTTAACCTGCCTCAGTTTACTAAGCAATCCCCTAACACTATAAATTGCAAAGCAGGTGTTGCCTTGGGATATAGAATTTCTCCATTGGAAATTCCTAAACCCATGAAATCATGGGTTTGGCAAAAAAAAAAGTGTGAGTATATTTTATATGTATGTTTGTGTACATAGATAACCATGTGTCGGAAAAATTTTCTACACTAAACAGCCTGTGAAACTCAGCCCAGATTATCTGTTTTCTGACTAAGGTATCCCACAAATGTGTAACTAGAACTATTCAAAGTTATAGGAGGGCTTCAGATACATACACACACACATTTTGCTTAATATATAATACCTGCATGCCAAAGGCCATTGCTGTCTATCCCTGGAATTCTCTGGAAATGAGCAGTAAGTCTAATTGCCGACATTTTAGCCTGCCAGTCTAATTTATCTTGGCATATTTGAATCAAGGCACACAACAGTCCTTGAAAAGTACTAAATGGTATGGTGAGAGGAGTGATATTCTAAGGAAAATAAAATATCTGAGAAACAACAGGAAGACTGACTTTTTTTTTAAGGTAGACTCTGGTTAAATTAGGTTGCTTCCTTTTGTCTCTAAAACAAGAAGACTAAGAAAAACAAACCAAAATAAAAAACCTAGGGGATTTTATGACTCCTGCAAATAGTATTGGGTTAAGTAGCTTTTCACGAAAGATTTTTCTTGTTCACATTTTCCAGGGCTGAAAGTTGGTTTCTCTCTATTGGTACCAGTTATGACAAAAAAAAAAAAAGGTTGATTATCTTATATAGGAAGAATTGGGGCTAGCAGATAGAAATTACAGGGAGGGGGTGGCTAGGTGGCAGTGAATAGAGCACTGGCCCTGGAGTCAGAAGGATCTGAGTTCAAATTCGACCTCAGACGCTTAACACTAGCCATGTGACCTTGGGCAAGTCACAGTCCAATTGCTTTGCCTTCCCCCCTCCAAAAAAAAAAAGAAATTATAGGGAGACAGATTTAGACTTACTATTAAGAAAAAAACTTACTGATAATTAGAGCTATTAAAAAATGAAATGATTGCCTTGGGTGGTCATGAGCTCCCTTTCACAGAAAGACTTCAGATTATGCTGAGTGATCACATATCAAAGCCACAGAGAGAATTCATACTTCAGCTAAGAACTGAACTAGATGTCTAATGTAATCTCTCCTACTACATCAGGTCAATGTTCCATCCAATCCCAACTGGTTATCTTCCCTGACGTCAACCTTGAAGCACTGTCCAGTTTCTCAGTAGCCATTCCTAGATCTGCTATTTATAAATTAGTCCAAATCCTTTTAAAATTCATTTAGTCTCCTGTCATAATGAGTTCCTTAAACTAATTACCAGCTACATGAAGTAAGGCTTTGCTTTTATGATGATTTTCATGAACAAGGGCTAATTACAATGATTATTCTGTGGGATAACTGGCAGCTAGAATGCTTCTTCATTATTTGTCCACAGACATATTCTGGGGACATTAGGGAAGTTTCCTGACCTTGGTTTTTTCATCTGTGAAACAGGGCTATGGAATATTTGCATTTCTCACAGGAGTCACAGGCAGTCCAATAAATGCTTTGTGTAACATGAAAACTCCTTGCTAGGCACAGTGCACTCTGAGGTTGGAACAATAGATGTGGGCAGAACTCCAGGCAGAAAGGGGACACCTTGAGCAGTTGCTGGGGAAGCAGTTACCTTTCTGCTTTTGTGCTCTGGGTCATATACATTATTTGCCCCTTTCTTCCAGTCACAGGAAGAAAAAAAAGGTAATCAACACTAAATGTCAAACTATTGACAGTTCCAGGTACTGCAGCTTCCATGTGGTCAAGGGAAGGGAGATACATTTGTATTTTTATATTTGATCATTGTTTGTACAGATGGCCTTTAAATGTCACAAGAATGACAAAATCCTTTGCTTTTTTTCATTATGTAAATACTGTAATCTTTACTGCATTGATTCTATGAGAACTGAAGTCTAGTCCACAGAGGGTGGATGGTAGTGCTGCCTGATGCAATCAATATTCTTTGCCCCTCTAATTGGGTTCAAAGAATAGTACAGGAAGCTCTTATTTGCTCCAAATGATTAGAGAATAAATAGGGTGTTCTTGTTAATTGAATATTTTGATTCCCTGAGGGTTACCATAGAAACTTAATAGATCCATCTTTTTTTCAAAGAATTAGAATTTCAAAGCATTTACTACTTAGATTATTTTTGTTTATTATAACTTTATTCTGTATTTGTCCAACAACCTCCCATAGGGGCTCTACTCAAAATAATAGGAGTTTTTTTTTTTTTATCTTAGAGTCACCAGAACTGTAGGTGAGCTGTCAATCTGATGTCTTTCCTTCTATTAGACTGTATGCTCCCTGAAGGCAGACACTGTCTTTTGCTTCTTTTTGTATCCCCCTTGTTCAGGATAATGCCTGGCACATAACAGGTGCTTAATAAATGTTTGTCAGTTGATTGATTGATTCTTCCTCCAGGATTAGCAGAGGGGATTGATCTGCATTATACTGATCAAAAAGTACACCCTGGACACTGCTTTAAAGAAAAAAAAAGAAGAAGAAATTTTGGAGTCATCTTAGGGCATAAGGATAAGCATGAGAATTGTGATGTCATTGATAAAGAGAACTCCCAGGTGGTGATGCAGTTTCCTCTAACAATGCACATCATCATCTCTTCTGCAACTTTGAATCATTAGAGTGTTGTCTACAGCATAGACAGCTCTGTGACTTACCCAGGGTCACACAGTCAGTACGGGATAGAGGCAGGTTTTGAACACAGGTCTTCCTGACTCTGAGGCTGGTTTTCTATTCTCTATGTTGTTTTTTTCTGACAGCATTTTAATTATTTCTTTCTCAGAATAGTGCAGAAAAAAGGAATTTGAGCTGATGGCTCTGAATCTGGATGAAGACAGTCTTGTTCAGAAACACTTAACCTTTCAACACTCAGCTTACATACCATCTCAGTTCAGTTTAGTAAATATTTGTAAAGCACCTAGTATGCACACTGTTAACTGCAGAGATATTAAAATATATATCAAATAGACCCTGCTCTCAAGGGCCTTATCATCTAGTGAGGAAAAAAAGACATATACATGGATAATCTTGATGCAAAGCACCATGGGATAAGTGCAAAGGGAAGACTCAGGCAAAGGATAGGAAAGCTTCCTAGGGGAGGTAGCATCTGAGTTAGGTCTCAGAGGAAGAGAAAAACTCCAACAGAGATTAGGAAACTGTCTAAAGGTACGGAGAAAGGCAAGGTCAGGATGAGAGATGACCAAGAGCATATTTTGGGGGAACCATGAAGAAAGTGTTGTGGAAGGCCTTGAATGCCAGAATCAGGAGGTTATGCTTTGCTCTGTAGGTCCAAGGGGAATCACTGAAGGTTCTTAAGTATCAGGATGATGCATTAGGAAGATTACATGGGGCAATAATGTATAAGATGGACAGTAGAAAGCCTAGGAATAAGAAGATACCCATCTGGAAGTGGTGTTTTTCTCATGTGATCACAGAACATTTTATGTGTATTTTGCATACTGATCATATTCTATTTGAATTATCATTATGTGTCCATGTCTTGTCACACATATTAGATTTGAAGTATTGTCTTGCCTTTTTCTATCTTTACAGTACAGTAACAGGTATTTAATAAAAGTTTATTAAATGAAGGGGTGAAGGAGACTTAAGTAGAGATCCCGAAGCCCAAATGAAAGCAGACTCTCTTCTTTATTCAAGGGTCCATCTGCTTTGCCAACATGGCTATTGCAATGCTTGAACCAGCATTACCGATCTGGATGATGGAGACCATGTGTTCCAGAAAATGGCAGCTGGGTAACGTATTAGAGTGGGCTTTTCCATTCTTAGGGCTCCTTCCTTTGGGGTAGTCATGCAGAGTTCCTTGCATGAAAATGACAAGCTGACTGCTTTTATCTGATACCTCAGGAAGTAAAGGTTTATATAAGCAAGGGGGTTTGTGGTATTTACCTGCTCAGGGTTCCCTCTGCTCATTCTAGATCTTGTCTGGAGCAGCTAGGTTTGAACTAGAAATGCCAGAAGCTCACACAACAAATGACTGAGTCAACATTTTCTCTACATTTCTGAAGTTACCTGAAGACTGGTCACCTAGCCTCTGCTTGAAGACCTCCAAGAGCATGATGGCACCCAGGGGTTGGTGGGAAGTCCATGGCATTTTTAAAAATCAGAAGACCTGGGGCAGCTAGGTGGCGCAGTAAGAGCGCCGGCCTCGGAGTTGGGATGAACTGGGATCGAAACCGGCCTCAGAAAATGAGCACCCACACATAAATAATGACTAACCGTGTAACCTTGAGCAAGTTACTTAGCCCCAATTGCTTTAAAAAAAAAATCAGAAGACCTGGGTTGAAAACCCAGTTCTGCCACTAATTAGCAGTTCAATCTCTGGCCAGTTCCTGGGGGCTTCCATTTCCTCATCTATAAAATAAGGGGAAGCTAGGTGGTACAGTGGATAGAGCACTGGGCCTGAAGTTAAGAAAACCTGAGTTCAACCAGGTGGGTATTAACTGTGTGATCCTGGGCAAATTACTTAAACCAGTTTGCCTCAGTTTCCTCATCTGTAAAACAGGCTGGAGAAGGAAATGGCAAACCGCTCTAGTATCTTTGCCAAGAAAACCCCAGATGTGGACAATTGGAACAATTCAACAACAACAACAAATAAGGGGGTTGGATTAGATAAACTCTAAAGTCCCCTTCAGATTTAAATTTCTCTAATAGACATTAGAGGCTTCCTGCTATGATGGAAAGAACACTAGATCAAAAGGCAGGAAGAGTCCAGTGTACTTGTCCAGGCTATGTGACCTTAGGCAAATGACTTAAATTCACAGAACCTCAGTTTCCTCATGAGTGAAATGGAACTAATAATTCTCACCCTTCCCAACTCACAGAGTTGTGAGATGTGAGATTACATCTATAAAGGAGTTTTTCAATTAAAACAGTGATCTTCAGGGCTTCAATCTGAAGAAATATGGCCCCTTGCACAAAGTGGACCAAGACCTTTAAGCCTGCTTTGGCAGTCTACCATAGCCTATAGACTGCTTCTCAGAATGTTTTGTTGACTGTTCATAATTGAAGGAAATGCTAATTGCAGGTGAGAGCAAAGATGTAATATTTTTCCTGTCCAAATTCAGAGACCCCCTGAAATCTTTCCATAAATCCTTGGGAAGGGGGTTAATAGACTTCTATAGAAGACATTTAGTACTTGTTGAGTGAATGTTGAATGGATGAAAAAAATGACCCTATTGGTAATGCTTTCAGGAATTCTAGGCCAGTGGGAGAGGTATTTTGTGGGCAAGGAAGGTATTGTCTCTCACATCACACTTCTCTAATTTGGCATTGGATCAGTCTTGTTCAGTCGGCCCTGTAAATATTCATGAACTATGTCAGTTTTGGGGTTTCAGTAGATCTGCAAAAGAAGACTGAAAAAGTGGGCTATGCTCCAAGAAGACAGGCCTCTGTAAACAGACTACAAGTTACAGTTGATTTGCCTTAAAAGTCTTGCTGGGTTGAAATGGTTTGGGGATATTTCTGATGACTCCACTTAAATGATTTAATAACCTCACTAATTGAATATATCCCAGTCAGCTGTTGGCTACTCAGGCAGGCTTGCTTTCCCTAGCTCCATGCTATGACTTGGGGCTTTCAATAAAAATAGGTATTAAAGCCTTCAGGAAAAAAAGGCGGGGGTGGAGCGGGGTGTCTGGTTTAGACATCAGGCTAACAGGTAGGCTGCTTGAATTTATCAAGAACAGGACCATGTAGGGACCTTAACAGATGTCCACATGCAAATCTGTGAGGCAAGCAGAAGGAAGGACCTACACATAGGGCGAGAAACGTCTGCAAAATACCATGTAGTAAAAGCCAGAGTCCCCATTAGGAAACAAATCCAATAAATCTGCTTTCTTCATGTATTATCTGCACGGCTTTGGGAAATGTCTCGATTCATTCATTTCAGGCTCTATAAGACTTGAACTTGGCTATTCTATTCAGCTCAGTCCTCATCATGCTAAGCCCCCATTACATTTTTCTGCTCTTCAGTTCTATTAAGAGCAGCAAACACATATGTGTCCACCATTGTGCTTGGAATTGGGGGGATGTAAAGATTATATACCTTAAACTGTAAGAGACCTTATCTAGTGCAACTAACTCATTTTACAGATGAGGAAACTGAGGTACAGAGAATTTAAGTGGCTTAGCAAAACTGAAAGTAAATGTAGGACACAGGATTTAAACCTAGGACTTTCTAACACTAAACCCAACATATTGAGTTCCATATAGTCTTTATCATTTTAAGACACTGATCATATGACTTAGATGCTAATGATTTGCCTCATAATCAGATCAATACAATGCTATGAATAACAGCATCTCATCTGACCCTAATAACTGTTCTGAAAATACTTTAATCCCCACCTCCACCTCCAAAAATTTTTTTAGGGGTTGGATGATATTATCAGTGTATTGAGCTCTTGGTGAGGAATTTGCTACCAATACAGACCAGATTTCTCCTCTGCAATCTATAGTCTGAGAGCTGCCCAGGGCACTAACAGATTTCGTTAAGCAGGTTGACAATCAGGCCGTGTAAGAGAATCCAGGTTTTCTTGATGCTGAGGTCAGCTCTGCTTCTACCCACTACATTACACTGCCTCTCAATCTCATTTTGCAAATGAGGAACAGCTAAAGTGATTTGTCCATGGCTAAGTACATTAAGCAAAAGCATAGAGGCTGGGATCTAGGTTTTCTAAATCAAGTTCTTTTCCTAATATACCACACTGCCTTTCATATATTAACTTGGCCATTGCATCTTGTTGGATAGGGGGAAAATATTCTTTTTTTTTTGCTTTTTTTGGAGGGCAATTGGGATTAAGTAACTTGCCCAAGGTCACACGGCTAGGTTTTTGTTTGTGTGTGTTAAGTGTCTGAGGCCGGATCCGAACTCAGGTCCTTCTGACTCCAGGGCCAACGCTCTACTCACTGCGCCACCTAGCCGCCCCTGGAAAATAATTCTTGATGCATGAAATTACATTTCATGTTTTGTCCCTGTAGAGCTCTCAAGTCTTGCATGATGATGTTTAAAATTTTAACTTAATGGACTGATTCCCTTGGTCCCACCATGTCAGAATGGTCAGTGGCTTCCTTGGGGTATTCACTAGTGAATGACTACAAAAATTTTAAAAGAATCCAGTAGAACATAAGCTCCTTGAGGATAGAAAGCTGTTCATTTTTGTCTTTTTATTCCTCACGTCCAATAGAATGTAGATATGTATTAAGTGCTTGAGAATTATTTGCTGAATTAACCTAAGGAAAAGACAGATATTCATTTGTGTGTGTGTGTGTGTGTGTGTGTGTGTGTGTGTGTGTGTGTGTGTGTGTGTGCGCGCGTGCACTTTTTAAAGTACTGGCAAGGAAAGTCAAAGGTATAGTGATTTGATTTTGGAACTGTAGGTTATACAGTTCTTGCTTAGTTTTTATTGCCTTTGGAAAGATTCATTGTTTAATCTTTATATCTGGGCTGGTAGGGTACACAAATCAGTATCAGGATGGAGGGTAGAGTGACTTTATCTCTAAGGGAGCAACCTCAAAGGTAGAGGTGGGCAGACATTAGGGCCCATGGGCAAATTCATTGGAAGGAAAGCAGGGTTGGACTTGATTAATGCAGAGATTTTAATGAAACCTTTGAAGTCCTTACCAGTCAAAATGCATGACTCCAGAGCAGGATAACTAATGTCTTCTCTCCTAACAGAGTATTATCCTGAAGTTTCCAAAAGCCACTTAAGTTCCCATTAAAATTTCTGTAGCTAACACACAGAGCCAGACATTCTGCACCAAGCTTTCAGATCTCAATAATTCAGAGCTGCCCATTTTGACCTTGCGTGTAAAACTTACCACCTTTAGCAGACCTAAATATAAAATTTTCAGAAACAGATTATGCAGTTGATAGTGAAATAAATGTCTTTCATTTCTATAGCATCACAAGGGCTTTGTATTTGATGGAGAAATGGTGTGGGGCCCAGGCTAGACATGTAACAGACCGGATATTAGATGCTTGGGTGCAAGGCTACAGGGCTTCATGCGATATGCTCTAATCAAAACAGCTGTGCTACATTTATTAGTTTTTCTAACATTTGACTGAAATCAGCACTGATAAGGTGTCCCTTTCATAAATTTTCAGGCGTTGCTTTCCTACCAGCTAGTATCTCTTATCTTATTGGAACCAATATTTTTGGGATACTTGCGCACAAAATGGGAAGGTAAGATTATTGTTTTTTTTTAAAAAAAAAACCCATTGTACTTATAAAGGAGTTCCTTAAATTTTTTCAAGTATTTCTAGCTGATCCCTAAATGTAAAGATTTCTCAATCTAAGTCCTTTTAGAAATCTCAAATGATAGCTTTGAAAAAAAAATAACAAATAGAATCCAATCTACTCTCATCGATCTCTGGGGGCTTTTTCCTTTCACAGGTGGCTTTGTGCCCTCTTGGGGATGATTATTGTTGGAATCAGCATTTTATGTGTGAGTATGATATGGCATCTTTAAAATGAAAACTCAGTTCTGTGAGTAAGATACAAAGCATTCCGCTGTGGGCAAATATTAGTAATTCTTACCAAATATTTTTGTTTCGTGCTATTTGTTCAAAAGTCAGTTTTTTAAAGAAATTTTACCAACATTTTAATTTTCATGAACTTATTACCTCTGTGCTGATGACATCCAGATAAATCTACCCCACCTAGTTCTTCACCAACTATATCTGCATCACCAACTGCCTATTGGATATTTCAAACTGAATGGCCTATAGGCACCTGATACTCAATATGTTCAAAACAGAACTATTTATCTCTTCTTTCAAGCTAACTCATCTTCTGAACTTCCCTATTCCTGTTGAATTTGTCGTTCAGTTGTTTTTCAATTATATCTGACTCTTTGTGACTCCATGTGGGGTATTCTTTACAAAGTACTGGAGAGGTTTGTCATTTCCTTCTCCAGCTCATTTTACAGATGAGGAAATTATGGCAAGCAGGATTAAGTGACTTGCCCAGGGTCACACAGTTGGTAAGTGTCTGAGGCCATATTTGAATTTGGGAAGAGGGGTCTTCCTGGCTCCAGGCTTAGTCTTCTGTCGACTGCACCATCTGGCTACCTAATTGAAGGCATTTTTCTAATCTCTCAGATTTGCAATCTTGGTGCTATCTTTTACTCCTTCCTCTCCCTCACCCCCACACATCTAACTGATTGCCAATCATATCAGTTCTATCTCCACACCTCTAACATCTGGCCCCTACTCAGTACTGTACTTATAGTGCCAAAAACTTGGTTCAGTTTCTCAAATCCCCTCACCTGGACTATTGTAAATCTTCTAATTGGTCTCACTGTTTCAAGTCTCTTCTCCAATATACCTTCCACATAGCTGCCAGAACTCTTTTCCTTAAGCACAGATCTGACTATATAAACTCTAGTGGCTCCCCCTTGCTTTGAGTATCTATTTGGCATTTTAAATCCTTCACAACCTAACCCCATCCTACCTTTTCAGCCTTGGTATACACTACTCCCCTCAATACACTCTGCCATACAGCCAAACTGGTCTTCACACAGAACAATCCATTTCCCATCTCCATACCTTTGCTCTAACAGTCCCCTGTGCATGGAACACACCTTTTCTTCACTTCTTTTAGAATCCCTTGTTTTCTGTGACACTCAGCTCAAACACTTCCTTCTATGTGAAAATGTTCCTGACTCCACCGTTGCCCCAGCTGCTAGTCCCCTTCCTCCCCAAACTACTCCATTTATTTTAGAAGTTTAATAATGCCTGTGTTGCCATGGAGATGAAAGACTTAATATTCTGTATTATCACACAGATATGCATACTGCCTACCTTAATAGTATATAAGTTCTGTCAGGTCAGGGGCTGCTCTTCTTCCAGTGGTTAGTACTTAGTAGATATTTAATAAATGTTTATTGATTTGCTACTGAATTTTCTTTTTCTTTTTCTTTTTGGGCTTCCTTTCTTCTTTTATTAACTTCTGTTTTACATCATTCATTTCCACCAGATTTTGAGTTACAATCATTTTCCCCCCATTATTCCCCTACCCAACCTCCCAGAACAGTAATCCCACAAGATATTGCTTCCTCCACTCTGCTCTCTCCCATACCTTCTCCCATACCCCCATCGACTTTTCCATTAGAGGAAGGTGAGTCTTTGCATCCCAATGCCTGCACATCTTATCTCCCTATTACAAGCAAAAGAGGCTACTGAATTTTCAATATAAAAATGATTATGAATGATACTTTTTATGGCAGAGAATGAGGAAATACTGAGCTAATCCTCCCTTTCTAGGATTAAATAATTATTGCTATTACTAACACAGAGTTTGATTGTGCTGGTTGGAAAACTAACTGGAATTAAGTTGATCTTTTAAATCTTGCTTTCTATGTTTAAGGAGCTGAAAAGTGTCTTAATTTATAAGACCCTTTCTAGCTTTCAAATGCTGTGATTAGGAAGTTGATAACTGTGTGACCTAGGGCAAGGAATTTCACCTCCGTGGGCCTCAGGTTACTTATCTGTAAAATGAGAAGGGTAAGCCAGAGGACTGCTAATGTTCTATGACTCAGATTCTTATTCTCTTTCCCAATTACCTTATCAGTAAATAAGCATACCAGGTGTCAAAAGAAATAAAAATAAGCTAATAAATAAAATAAATAAAAATAAGAAACTAAAATAAGCCTAATGGTATAGAATGAAATCACATGATTTTAAAAAAATATGTAACCAATTTTTTTTTGGAGGTACCATTTGCAAAAAACATTTATGGACTGATCGCACCAAATTTTGGAGTTGGTTTCGCAATTGGTAAGTCATATAAGCTTTGTGCCAAAATAAAACATTTACCGGTTACCTGTGCTTGGAAATATTTATTCTCATTCTGACTGATAGCAGCCTAAAACATTCTAGAAGCTTAAGATTAGATGGGCAGCAGCTTAGGCTCAAATATAATGTGTAGTTTACCGATATTAAAGGGACCTACTTCCAGATTTTAGTCATTTTCTTTATGAAAACCATTTTTTGCAAAAGGCTGATATTTACAAAAGGCAAACTGACACTCTGCTGTTGACTCTGGATAAACAGGGTATAATATCTTCCACAGAGCACATTTGTACACTCTATACCTATCTGTGAACAAACTTACTTATGAGTCCCAGTATCAAATCGCAAAAGCGTCATGGCAAGATTTAGAACTAAAACATACATTGACTCACAGAGGGCCTAGTCAATGAATATTTTTGTGGTCAAAGGAAGCCAATTTTGTAGCATTAGCATTATAGAAATTAAGATTAGAGAATTCCTGTCGCTGATAGTTTGGGAGAATTTTATACTCGATGGGTAGTATCACATAGAACATTCATGATAAATCTAACTGCATTGAAATAAATCCTGGGGAAAAGCAGAAACAAAAGATTTGGACTATGCTGTTGTCTCATTTTTCCACCTGAAAATTCATTACTACCAATATGACATCTGTTATATACTAGAAATGCGACACCTGGGTGAGGATGGCACAGAGTTGAGGGGACCCCTTCCAGAGCTGAGACCAGGCAAGCAAGGCATATGCACAGGGAGATTCAGAAAGGAAGGGAACTGAGGAATGAGAACATGGATACCTTGGGAGCTTAGCAAGAGCTCAGAAAGAAAAGATCCGGGGAGCCAATAAGAGGTATAGGGAAGGACAGAACAAAGCAGAGGAAAGGCAGAGAATAGGAATAATGAGATAGCTGACACTTCCATAGAGCTGTAGGCTCTCCAAAGCACTGATATACACATTATTCTCACTTGATCCTTACAAAAACCTTTGGGAGGAGGTAGTATTATCAGACCCATTTTACAGATCAAAAGAAATAGAACCACAAAGATGCTGTGGCTTGCTGAAGATCATGCAACTCACAAATGACAGAACTGGGATTCAAATCCAGGACTTTTATCTCCTAGAATCTAGTGTTCTCTTTACCCCATTACCACCCCCTCAAAAAAAAAATCAGAATCATTTTCCGTCACACTGAAGTCTCTCTTCATGATGACCCCCCCCCCCAAAAAAAACCCTACCTTTTGCTAGCCCTTGTCACCCTAAGGAATTAACCATCCCATAGCATATGCCTTATTAGCACTCTGTAGTCCCCCACCTCTCTGCCAAGAGGAGGGAGTCTACTTCCTTTTCTTCCTGGCACCAGAATTGGTCATTGTAATTAATTGGCTTCCTGTAGTCCTGCACCACACCTCTGTTGACAGGAGTGTATCAGCCATTGCAAATGGCGTATTTAGAATTAATGATTCTCATACACTTTGCTGTAATCATTTGGCTTTTGTTCTTTTTTGGTTCTACCTTCTTCCTTCTCTTTGTATCAGCTCATGCAAAATTGTCATGTGATAAGTTCCTCTGAATTCCTCATATTCATCATTTCTTATGGAACAATCATATTGAGCTAGTGTGGAATAGTAGTAAGGCTGGTGGACTCAAGAGTAACAGTACTGGAATTCACATCCTGGCTTTGCCACCTGACTCTTCCCCATAGGGCTGTTGCCATATCGCCTTTCTTTGGACATCCTAAGTCCCTTCCATTTCTAGGTGCATGATCCTTTTCCATTGCATTCACAAGCCCACTGTGGTCCATGATTCCCAATTAATGGACACCCGTTTCATTTCCAGGGTTCTTGTTGTTGTTAGGTGTGTGTGTGTGTGTGTGTGTGTGTGTGTGTGTGTGCAGTTTAACACAAAAAGCACGGCTCTGAATATGTCATATATAGGATCTTTCTCTCATTGACCTCCCTGGGGTATAAGCCCAATGGTGGGTTGGAAAGGTCAAAGGACTATGAACATCATTCTTTCCACTAATGACAAAGGACAGCAATGACTGAAGCAGCTTGTAGTTGCAGCATTAGTGACTCTTGCTTCCTCTTGCCTTCAAGAGAGCACAGCCCTAGCAAACCTTGCCTGAAAACCTATTTTAGTATCAATTTTTAAAAAAGCTGACAGTTCACATATGTTGAAGTAAACAAGCATTTATTAAGTACCGACTGTATGCCAGAAATTGTGCTAAGTACTTTACAAATATAATCTCATTTGATCCTTACAACCACCTTAGGTGGAGGGTTCTATTATCCCTTTTATAGATGATGAAACTGTGACAGAGGTGGTTAGTTGCCCAGGGTCACACAGCAAGTGAGAATCTGAAATCAAATTTGAGCACAGGTCTTCCAAGCTCCAGGCCAAGGCTCTATCTACTGTACCACTTAGCTGCCTCCTGATGTTAAAACCCATGACTTAGCTGTCCCCTGATGTCAAATCCCAAAAGGTAAGATTACTTTGTATAATATGTTTCTCTGAATTATTGGCAGGAATGGTGGATTCCTCAATGATGCCCATCATGGGCTACCTGGTAGACCTGCGCCATGTCTCTGTCTATGGGAGCGTATATGCCATTGCAGATGTTGCCTTTTGCATGGGGTTTGCATTGGGTAAGGATGTATTTTTTTCCCTAAGTACTTAAAATGGATCAAATTATGTAATAGTGTAAAATATAACTTTAAAAATTGTGCATCTTGTTGAGTACAACATATTTAGGGAGCTCTCCGATTTTGTATTTCCTAAAAGGCCCTTCTGTTGGTGGGGCCATCGCAAAGGCAATTGGGTTCCCGTGGCTCATGACAATTATCGGGATCATTGACATTCTCTTTGCCCCTCTCTGCTTTTTCCTTCGAAGTCCTCCTGCCAAGGAAGAAAAAATGGTAAGAAATGTGATGGGATATTTTAGAATTTAGATGGGATATTTAGATATGTGATGGGATATTTTCTGATTGCTAGCATAAAACCCTTATAGTGGAAGGAATGCTAGAGGAGCAGTAAGAGTTGGGTGATAGTCTTTGAGGGAATGAATATTTTGTGTTTTGTTTTGGGGGAGGTGGGGGGAGGTCTTTGTGCACTTAGCACAGTGTCTGATACACAGACGGTGCTTAATGTTTAATGACAAGAACTTGGGAATGGAGGCTAGTGCTTTCCACATTGCGAGCTACTACCAGCAAACCTTAAGGTACTATGTACATATTAGCTGCTGGCTTCTTTCCTGTATTTCTTCCCTGAGATTTTGTAGCTACTCAGTTTAATTCTGAATGTCTAAACGTCAACACTGGATTTTTTCAATTGTTTAATAATCAATTTTTCTGTGGCACTGCTCTCTCCCTTTCATTGCCCAAGATTATTTCCTGTCATTCTCTACTCCACTTCTTCCTGCTGAGACACAAGCAGCAGCTGTTGATTTGCAGACTCAAATGATGCCATTATGCCAGCCTCCAATTATGGGCAGTAAGTGGCACATCTCAAGTCTTTAATGACTCATCTTGCTAAGCATATATTTAGATTTTTGACAGATAAAGCTGAAAATGGCTTTCTGGGAACACTATAACACTGTTCTTCCCCCCCCCCCCCCTTTTGCTGTTATTCTTGTCCTCTTCCTCCAAAAAAGTATTTTTTTAAAAAATGAAATGTGGTATTGGCCCTCCCAGAAAGTGTGGCATAACAGAGCCCTGGCTTTTGGGAGTCAGAAAGATCTGGACTCAAGCTCTGCCTGGCATTGGCAATCTGTGTGACAAGGGCCTCTCACTTCCCCTGCACAACTCTCTGAGACTCTTAAGTTACAGAGGAATTGTTTGGTGGGATAAGTTTCTCCATCACAAGTACCTAACACCAATGAAGTCACAGGTGTGGACCAAAAATAAAAATAGTATTGGCCCCAATGTGTGGTAGGTAGGTATACAGATTAGTCATTTGCAGTGAGAAGCCAGCAGTGTGATGGAAGGAATTCTAACCTCCACAAGTTTATAGGTTGTCATTCAACAAGCATTCAAGCACTCCACATCAGACCCTATGCTAAATGCTTTAAATATTATCTCATTTGATCCTCACATTGCCCTATGAAAGTTACTATTACCTCCATTTCACAAAGAAAATTGAGCCTGATTAGAAGAATGACTTGCTCAGTCACCCAGCTAATAACTGCTTGAGGCAGGATCCAATTTCAAGTCTAACTCCAAGATCAGCACTATATGTACTATGCCATGCTGACTCGGTATATAAGTCGGGTATAATACCTTTGCAAAAAATCTTCCTAGGCAAAATAGGGAAGTCAGTGTGGCCCAAAATGCCCATACTGGACTTATACAACTAGGAATCCAGTCTTGTTGCTAACATTAAACCCTTGTCTAAAGAGGTTAATCATTCCCCTTTTGGACTTTAGTTTCCTCTTCTGTAAAAGAAAGGGATTAGACTAGATAGTTTCTTGAAGCTTCTCCCAGTTCCATGATTCCACAGTATTTGGTGGTGGTTGTTCAGCTATGTCCAACTCTTCATGACCCTGTTTGGGGTTTTCTTGACAAAGATTCATTAGTGACTTGCCATTTGCTTCTCCAGTGGTTTAAGTGACTTGTTCACGATCACATAGCTAGCACGTGAGGCCACATTTGGAACTCAAGATGAAATCTTCCCAACTCTAGGCCAGGCACTCTATCCACCGGGCCACCTGGTTGCCCCACTACATCTAACATTCTAAGAATAGTATAACACTTAACCTTAATTTGCATTCCCAAGATAATATTGTTGGCTACCACCCCTCATTTTGATGATCTAATAAAGTCAGATGAAGAACTTTCAGGCATAATAAACTTTTTTTTTGCCAAGTCTTTGAACTATTTTCAAAAGATAGTAAGTAAAAAGGTGAAATTACGAGGGGAGAGAGGAATATAATGAGAGATGGGGAGAGACAGAATGGGATAAATTATTTCATATAGAAGAGGCAAGGAAAAACTGTTACAATGGAGGGGAAGAACAGGAAGGCAAAAGGGAATTGGTCAACCTTATTCTAATTGAATTAGGCTTAGGGAGGGAATGACATACATATTAAATAGGATATCACACCCTACAGGAGAGTAGGGGGTAAGGAAATGAGAAGGGGGATGATGGAAGGGAGGTCAGACCAAGGGGGAGGGAAGTTAGAAGCACACACTCTTGAAAAAGGACAGGATCAAAGTAGAGAATAGAACAAGTGGGAGGTAGGATAAGAGAGAGGGAAATATAGTCAGTCTTTTACAATATATCTACTATGGTAACATTTTACATAGCTACACATGTACAACCTATACTGAATTGCTTATCTTCCCAGTAAGAGTGGGTGACAAGGGAGGAAGGGAATGAATCTGGAATTCAAAGTTTTAAAATCAAATGTGTAATATATATACATGCATTATTATCAATATTATTTTACATGTAAATTGGAAATAAGATATACAGGCACTGGGGCACAGAGATCCCACCGTGCCCTCCTGGAAAGTTGGAGGAGGTACAGGAAAAGATGGGAGAGATATTGGAGGAGGGGATATCCAGTGGGAACACTATTTTGGGGTGGTGGGTAGGGGAAAAACAGGGAGAAAATTTGTAACTCAAAACCTTGTGGAAATGAAGATGTAAACTAGAAGTTAAAGCATTTGCTATAAAAAAATAAAAGGGTAGTAAGTAGGTGGTGCACTGGTTAGAGCAATGGACTTGGGGGTAAGGATGTGTTTGAATCCTACCTCAGTCACTTATTAAAGCTATGTAACCCTGCGTATGTCACTAGTTTCTTCTCCAGTAAAATGGGGATATTATCACTTACCCTCACACAAGATTATCATGAAGAAAAACTGAGTCAACATTAGTGTATTACAACCTTAAAAAGCTAAATGTTATTATTAGGAGCAGATCCTTGGTTTGGGCACTCAACTGACTGCTAGAGGTTCCAGGCTAACTGGCTCCTTATTAAAAAAGAACTTTCAAACAATACTTCTAAAACTCAGAATTATAATTGTAAAACTATGGTCTACAGAACAAAAAACTCAGAGATAATACTACGTACTTTTTTTAGGCAATACTCATGGATCACAACTGTCCAATTAAAACAAAAATGTACACACAGAACAACAGTCAGTCATATCCAACAGTTGATGATGAAGAATCTGAAAGCGACTGACAACTTCAAAAGCCGTTTAAGTATTCTGTTGTATACAATGCAGTGTTTCCTGTGAAACAGCTCATCTTAGTTGTACTGTATGCTAATGGTGTAGTAAAGAAACCAAAGGTTAAAAACATTTTTTCCCAATGTTATGAGATTGTTAACAGCCTTATAAAGAAAAAGAAGCTTTTCTAGGGGTTTGTATAGTGTTGAAAAGTTTATTTTATGTATTTAATTTTATTAAATATTACACAATATATTTTTATTAAACTGTAGCGTAAATCTGTATAAATAGTTGAATCTTAATCAAGTATAATTTTTTAAACTTACATTCCTGAACACTTGGCAAAAGATTCTCTATTTTCTTCACTATGGTAATGTGTATAAACACACAGCACATTATCTAGTCTGTTCCAACAATACAAAAATCATTCAATGTCCAAAGAATAGAATCAATCCAACAATTATTTCAAAAAAGTTATCTTGAATGATAGCGCTGAATTGTAATTGAACTTGTAGTATACACACACAAGCTAAAAATTGGCTGGGGAAATTAAAATTCTTTGCAAAGTGCCATTTTTGAAGTCAAAGTTGTTGTCAATCACTTTTTTGGCATATATGTGAAGTGACACTGGCATTATTTTTCCATGTAACAAACTATACAGCATTTTGGGAAAGAGGTAGTAATGTAAAGTTATTTTTCTTCCAGATGATTTTGGTGGTAATCAGAGTCAACTAAAAATAAATTTTGATAAAAAGAGAAAAATAACCAGCAAACATACACTGGTATTATTTAAAAACTTCCATTAATGCTTATTAGACTTTTGTTGGACAAGGATTTCATGGAGGGCGGTTCTAAATGTACTCAGCTTATAGACAATTTAGAGGGTTCAGTTGTGGCTCTACAAATAAACTTTCAGAACAAAATACTAAAAAGAAGCCTGAATAGTAACTATTTGCTTAAAAAAAAAAACTAACAAAAACCTCAGATATCTTCGGTTTCTTTTAGTCTCCTCCTAGTAGTAGGATATTAAATTTTGGGTTGCTTGTAACTTAAGTATTTTCTACACATCTGAAATGTGTTTTATATATAACTGATCTTTTTGGGAAAATATAATTTAAAATGGAGGTGAAATAAAAATGGAACGATCTATGTCCAAAGCCTCAATGTAATGAAGTAAGAACAATTAGGTGCAGTGTAGGGTCTATTCACATATCTGTTTACAAAATTGTAAGACATAAAAATAAAACCGAGCTGTCTAAAAACATTCAACAAGTATCAACATTCATTTCATGCAGTGTACTGTGGGATTTCACATGTGAATTAAACCATGTGCCTTTTTCCAAAGTAACACTACCTTTTGTGTAACAGTGGAAACTTGTTTACATACGGTTTTATAAAATGTGCAAAGTATATTTCGAGTACTGTATGTCCATGTTGTGGTATACACCTGAAACGATGGTAGTGGCTCATTTGACAATTTTGTGATTGTAAAGCAAACAAAAGTAGCAAACCTTAGTTACTGGTTGTTCTAAAACTATGTTATAGACAGATCAAAGAGCAAGTAGTTAATGAGCAAAACATCTCTCTGATTCCATTATTTCTTATTCTCTAGGAGAGTTGCCAGTTACACTCACTCCCAGTTAGCTTATGGAGATCTTATCAAGGTAGTTCTATTTAATTAAAAGTTCAGTTTCTATGTGTGACATATTCGAATATAACAAGTTACCTGTCATTTCTGATGTAGTACAAAACAGCACAGGCAAAGCTTGGTTGGGGCTAAAACTAAAGGTCATCAAAAATTCTCTAATTGCACATGTCTAATTGGCTATATACAGGAATGGGCCCCAAATCCCCAGACAAGGAACCATACTTCAGCAGATAGAATTAATTTTCTTAAGAGAACTAACTAGTCAACAGGACTTCTATTGTTCAGTCTGGGAATAAAAGATGGACATTGAGGAGTATGAAAAATTCCAACTAAGAAAGCAAAAGAAGTTAATTAAAAATAATTCTAGTATTTCAGGTTAGTAAGACCTGAAGTAATTAGGAATGTATCCATTTCAGGTTGGTAAGACCTGAAAAGGGTACATTCCTAATTACTTACCAGAACAAAAAGATGCACATATAAAATATGTTTACGTATCATAATTATGTATAAGCAAAATACCTCTCTCCCCATGACTGTACTTGGAACAAAAGTGGGTATCACTATGTAATTAGTTAAAAAATCGTGTTGATTAAAGAAAGTACAAGATGCTCACAAGGCAGCAGTGCATGTGTCCTTTTTCAGAGGGATGAGTGTACATATTAATTCATGTTTTTGTCAACATGAAATAAATGGGCTCTGAATTCAATACTATGCCTATTTGCATTTGTTTTGGACACTGGGGCAACTGGAAATTTTTAAGTGAGTTATTTCATCTCGGCCACACATTTCCTTCTGGACTCTCCTGCATTGGGTGTTTGGATTTGGACTGGTTTATTCCATGGTCTGAGGTTTCATACAATGTGATCATTAAAATCTGATCTCTTTAATGAGCAGCACAGTTAAGACAAAGGTTGATGCAAAAGACAGTTACACATCTGAATCACCATGTTTACTGTCAATATATGACTTGGTACAAAAAGATCAGTGAATATTTATTAGCTGCTGATTTTCTGATTACAATATCTAACTTCTAATAATAAAAAGTTATGGATAATCTGAGGGGCAGATGGAAATATAAGTTTTTAATTCAAAATAGGGTATTTCTTATAGCTAGAATAGCATAATATTAAAAGTGAAGATTGGGGTTGGGGGAATGATGCAAAGCTTTTGAAGTCTTTTGGATAAACTCTTTAGATACTAACATTCAGAACAGGAAAAAAAAAACCCAGGCTATTTGTAGCCAAACATCTAGTATTTAGGAGTCCCTCCCCTGTTATAAAATGTCATCATCTTGAAACCACAGGAATCTATCTGCATACCTTAATTAAGAGTTAAGGAATATAAATATCATACAAGATTACTATTTGGAGGCCAAGCAAATTAAGAATTAAATTACAAATATCCTGAATCCAAAGATTACATGGCTTATCTGAAAATGTTAAAATTTCACT
This sequence comes from Gymnobelideus leadbeateri, assembly GCA_011680675.1. Classification (NCBI taxonomy): domain Eukaryota; kingdom Metazoa; phylum Chordata; class Mammalia; order Diprotodontia; family Petauridae; genus Gymnobelideus; species Gymnobelideus leadbeateri. The sequence goes on along the minus strand of WOXC01003564.1, from coordinate 944,044 downwards.
TTTATTGATTTGGGTTAAATAATACCTTAGAGGGGCAGCTAGGTGGTGCAGTGAATAGAGCGTCGGCCCTGGAGTCAGAAGGACCTGAGTTCAGATGTGACCTCAGACACAACACACACAAACAAAAAACCTAGCCGTGTGACCTTGGGCAAGTTACTTAACCCCAACTGCCCTCCAAAAAAAAAAAGCAAATACCACCTTAGAAAAATTAAGCTAAATATTCTCCTTACTTGCATACAGTGGAGGTATACATAAATCCTCCAGAACTTTCTAGATTTAGACAGTAATATATTGTACATATTAAAAAAAACTTTAAGCAGCTTAAAAATGATAGCTTTATTTAAAGAAATCAGACTTTATAAATGTTTGTTTTCATGACAAAATTCTAGTAGGAAGCAGTCTCTGAAATGTGCAACACCTACCAACTCTCTAGATGTCACAAAAATAAAAATATTCTTGTTTTCTGTGGTAGTCTTTATTATTTTTTTTTTTTAGCTATTGATAACATAGCACGGCAGCAAAGATTACACATCAGTAATGTAATGTATTATAATTTTTCCCTCCGGAACCTCATGTCATATAGCTTAGGTTAACTGAATTGTTGCTTTAGCCTCTTCTCAAATATAGAACGACAGTCCCCTTCACCCAGTGTATATAAAAAACATTGCACTACATTAAATCTATATTTTACATATATCATTAGCAGCATTATATAAATAAGGTTTTATTTAGGCTTTGCACAGTCACTGTTCTACATGGTCAAACACTTTCTAAACTTGCATGGATTTTTAGGAACCCAAAGTTTTCTGTTATTTCTACAGTTCCCTTAAACCAGGCAGAGATCTGATGGAATTCTTCGATGTTAATTAAAACTACCACGGTATTACCATAATCAGTTACTAAAGACACCCGCAGCCCTGTTGGTCATTGATGGTAAGCCATTTTTAGAAGCCAAAACTATATAGGACAGAATTTCATTTTGAATTTAGAGTAATTTATAATACACGTGAACTTTTAAGGAAATTTGCATCTGCAACAGTATATATGTTTTTAGATTACAGAACAGTCCTTTTAAAAAATTGGAATATCTTTTTCACACACTTGGCTAACAAAGAATCTCATGTCCTTAAACACCTTGCAATTATTAAAAAGTTTCATGAAATGAAAGCAATTGTTCATTGTGAGAATGAAGTAGCAGCCTACAGATTTCTGTTTCCCCTTTTCCTTCTCCCAGATTGTTGTCTTATTAGGTTAAAAACAATCATCTTGCATTTGTATACTTTCCTTTTAAATGTTCTCCTCTATACAATATTTTCCTCACAACAATCCTGTGAGGTAGATAGGGTAGGTATTATAAACCCATTTTACAGATGGGGAAACTGAGGCACAGAGAGGTTATGTGACTTGCCTAAGGTCATAGAACTTATTAGTTGAAATGCTTGGACTAAAACTCAGGTTTCAATTCCTGGGCCAATGCCTTTTTCACTAGATCATTCCAATTTCCTCCAGCCTTAGAAGCTATCATACACAAACTATTTGTAAATTATTAACTTGTTTTATAGCCAGTTTAATTTCCATTAGGTTCTAAAAACCAATTCTCTTGTCAAGTACCTACCCACAAGGAAGAAAATATGCATATCTGATTCCTATGTATGCAAAAAGCTAAAACATTCTAAATATTTTAAGAGCAGGGAGGGATAGAGAGACTGGGGGGGAGAGAGGGGAAGAAGGGGAGACTGGGGGGAGGGGGAGAGGGAGAGAGAAGGAGAGAGAGAGGGGGAGGGGGAGAAGGGGAGAGAGAGAGAGAGAATACATATACACTGCCCATCAATTATATAGCAGTGAGAATGGATAATTTGAGTCCAGAATCATCTCATAATTTCCTTTTCAGAAAAGTGGCCCCAATTCTATTTATCTATGTTGTATAAAAGCAATCTGAATGAGAACACCCATTCCATTGGTCTAAAAGCAATCTTGTGACCTGGGAGGCAGGCAATGGATCAAGCCTGCTGCCTTCTTCTATGTGAACATAAGCCTGTTTCTAAGACAAAACACAACCGCCGACCCCACTGCTCTATAGTCTTCTGGAACTTGGCACCCTTTTACACACTTTATCTTCTGCAGGACACAGACTTTTAAGCGTCTGAATGTTTAGAACTTTAAATGCTTTTTAGCACATACACTAATCTATAAGATTTGAAAAGTTAAATATCAAAGATCTATTAGTTATATGTTTCATAACTTTAAAATTCTTAAATGGACAGGCAAAAAATGTTAGTGACCTGGCCAGAAATTTTTGACTAAATGCATCAGTGTTTGCTTTCATGTAATGCTTGGCCAACCTTCCCCCTCCACCCCCCAAAAAACCAATCCAAATCCACCTCCAACATATATCACCCATTGCTTCCTTACCCCCCTCCCCCCATGGAAACATCCTATAACCAATTTGAGACAAAAAGAAATGTAACATGATCAAAAATTTCCAAGCCTGTTCCCTCAATGATTGCTGTTTTAACAGATGGGGCATGCAGCAAATTCATAACTATCACCATGATATAAATTAAAATGTTTTAAGAATTCCAACAGTATACTATTTAACACTAATTCATAAACAAAAAGGAAAACATCAACACGAAATGTTAGTTTCCGTAATAGAAAAAGTTAGAAATAAATTAGTAAAAATAAATTCCCAGTATTAACCTCCAAAACACATTGTAACACAATCCAAATCAACCAACTTGGCCAAGTCAAATGGTCATACATTTTGCTGGGAAAAAAAAAAAACCCAACCTTTTTTTTTTGCTGTTAAGACAGGCAAATAAATGTTTAAATGGGAGTGTATCTGATGTATTTTAGTAAGTGTAATTTTTTCCCCGCAATTGTTTGGAAGGTTAAATAGGCAAACAGTCTACTACAGAGTCTCTGAGGGGTCAAACAATTCATCTGATATGCTGTCAAAAGGCTGAGTCTCCATTAGTTCGCATATTTCGCTCTCAAGGTCTTCTTCAGCATCTTCTGTAGCCACTTTTTTGGTTTGGTATAAAGAGAGAGTTTCTAGTTCTAGATCTTCAATTCCTGCTCTGTAGTGTATCATGAGAAGTGTTAGAGCTTGCAGTCTCTCACCTGATTTAATCAAGGCAGTCGAAAGGAGGGCTTTTTTCTTCGAGTCAGTTGCCTCTTTCTCTTCTCTAGCAATGGAATTGTTGTGTTCCAGCTCCTGGTCAATCTCATTCTGCAGTTTATCTAACATGAATTCTAGCTTCTGGAATCTTTCCTCATTAGGCAAGCCCCTATAAAGGTCACGACCAATTTCTTTAACTGCAATGAAGACACTGTCATCTAGGCCTCCTTCTTTCCTTGCCAATTTGATTCCTGTGTTGTTTACCCGTTTGGAAGGGCTATTTGGACCACAAATCTCTGTATCGCTGCCTTCATTATCAGAAGTATTTGGTGTTTGCTTAGGGGAGGGTTCTGCCAATTCGGCAATTTGTTCAACTTGGTTCCTTCTAACGCTCTGACGCAAGTTTAAGATCCGAGAGCTAGTGTTCCATAAATGCCGTGTTATACCTGTACTTTTACCGACTGATTTATTAGAAGACATTCCTAATATATTTTCTTGTCCTTCTAACCGAAAGTTTTTTAAGATTCGGTCCACTCGCTTCTCAGGTCCTACACAAAGTGGAGTTTCAGCAAAGCATTTTTCTTGACATTTTTTGTGGCAAACATAAGCACAAACTACACACTGGGAAGCTGCTTTAGTCCAAACCTTCTTCTTACAGTAGTCACACCACGTTGGATTCTGGAACTGAGTGTCTTGGAAACAATGTTTATTTTCTGCAAAATTCATCTGTCCGACAAAATACTCATCTTTATTAGGGTCAGGAACATCCTCTATCAAATTGTTTTCTTTTTCCTTCTCTACAAGATTTATGTATTGTTCATGTTCTCCTTCATTCAAATATTTGAAATGTACAGTAATATCACCAAAGCAAAATTTTTCATTGAATCCCTTTTGCATACTCAGATTTCGCAATGCAGTTCTAGTAACCATAGCTTTAGGTTTCGGAGGATTCAATCTGAATTTTGTAAGATAATCCCAGTTTGCAGTAGCTAAACACCCTAAAGCAATGTCTTCCAGTTTTATACTAACATGTCCTAAGCAGATGAGACCACCTACCTTGAAAGGATCTCTGCACCACAGTGCAACATTCAGGTACTTATGGCATCCTTCTATGTCAAATATACAAGTTCCCTTCTTTCTTGTCCATTTACCCACTTTATGATGATAAGGAATTTCTGCCGATTCCCATGTTTGGTCATCTGCACTGTCCTTATTAGCACTTTCCGAAACTGGATCTTTTACCACTTCCTGCTTTAGCATGGATGTCTTAGACGAGGATGTGTCTTCCGTAAGATTAATATTTATTATTGACTTTTCTGAGAGTTTTTCTAATTGTGGAAGAGAAAGTGTTTTCTCTGTTTTTTCAACAGGTGTATCTGATTCTGCCTGGCTTTGAGTATCAGTAGATGGTGGAACAGATTTCATTTGTGGCCTTGGTGACACAGAAGGTTTAAGAGATGTTTGTGATGCTTTTGTTGATTGCTGTGCTGGGTCTAAAGTTTCAGAAACCCTAGGTGTTAATATTTTGGGTGCATCTTTGTTTACCAAATTTCGTGGTGTCACATAACTTATTGATTTACGATTTAACATTGGTGAAATAGATCCACTAGGCTTAAGAAACTGTGCTGAACTACGTTTGGGACTCGGACTTACTGATGCAACCTCATCTTTCGACTCATTTTGTACCTTGACATCGCATGCCAAATCTTCAAATTCTAAATCTATATCTTTGTTATCAACATCCATTAAAAGGCTACCTATGTCTTCTTCATAATTTTGTTGACATGAATTTGGCAGAAAACTATTATCTTCTAATGATGTGAAACTCTCCTGCAGCACTGGTCCTTGATTACTCTGACCAACGGGCCTTTCATAATATACCATCACTCTATCACCTGCTTGTTTGATGAGCTTTAACACTTGGATTGTAGATGTGATTTTAACTCCTATTTAAGACAGAAACAAAGAAAAAACCTCAGTAAGTTACTGCCACAAGAATCATTTAAATCTACAGTAAATTTTATAGTCAACTTTTATTTACTTGCACTGATGGGGGGATGTATGTGTTGGGATAATTAAAGAAAATCTATTTGACTTTGGTGTATATTTTTCTGAAATGGTAGATTTAGTGCCATTGCATCTAATATCAACATGCAAATAAGCAACAGTTGAGAATGTATACTCTTTCAAACCAAAAGACACACTCAGAATTATTTTACTTCTTAAAATATATTGAAAGCAAGGGATAAGTGGCCAAAGGATATTAACAAAAAATTCTCAAAAGAATAACACACTATTAACTGTCATGTGAAAAGTTTGTTCTAAATCACTAACAATAAAACACACATCAAAACATCTCTTGAGGTTTTATTTGACACCCAGAATGTTGGCAAATATCATAAAAGATGGGAATAGTCATTGTTGGAGAGGCTGTGGGAAGACAATCACACCAATACACTGTGGCAGATCTGTGTTGGTAGGACCATTTTAGAAAAGAACATGAAATCTAGAGGTAAGATGGTATAATGGACAGAGCTGGTCAATGGACTAGGTTCAGATCCTACCTCTGACAGATACTGGTGATGTGGCCCTATACAAGTCACTTAAACTCCCAGTACCCCACATAATTCTTTAAAACCATAAGTTGAAAGGCAGATGACTTTCTTTGGTAAAACAGTTTGTTTTTTTAAACTGGCTATGACAAGAAAATCTATGTTCCAAAAACAGACTAAATTGACCCAGAAATCCCATTGTTAGGCATACATAGGAAGACAGAGGCAGGAAGAAATGTGTCATAAACAATAAAGTATCTACAGTAGAGCTTTTAGGAGGAGCAAAGAATTGGACACCAAGTAGGTGCTGCGGAGAATGGCTAAACAAATGGTGGTACATAAATATAATGTAATGTGTGTGCCATAAGAAATAATATGAAAAACTAAACAAAAAAAAAACCAAAAAAAAAAACACATAGGAAACTAAGTGAACTTTATAAGTAAACAGACCCCCCCCCCCCAAAAAAAAACATTGACAATGACTACAATAGACAAAGGGGTAAAAAAAGGAAGAAACTGAATGTGTAATTGTAACAATCAAGATTATTCCTTATAGAGATGGGAAAACTTTCTTTTCCCAGAGGGTGCTGAATATTGCATATATAGTCATACCAGCCTCTGTGTGTGTGTGTGTGTGTGTGTGTGTGTGTGTGTGTGTGTGTGTGTGTGTGTGTGTGTATGTGTGTGTGTTTTAGTACTGCTAAGAGAGGGCAAGGGGGGAAAACAGTCCAGGGGACTCAGCCCCTGATGGCAAGTTACCATCTGTGTGGCCCAAGAGAAGGTGGTTAGGTAATTGTTGCATTGGTATTTGATACGTAATATTTGTGTTTGTGGTTTGAAAGAGTATAAATTCTCTACTGTTTGCTTATCCATATTTTGATATTAGATACAATGGCACTGAATCTATGATTTCAGAAAGTGCTCATTGGTATTTAAGTCAGCATGGGGAAAAGACAAGAAGCTATCCCTTTGGTGGAGGGATACAAAGTACTTCATGGACTCAGAGATGAAGAGTAACTTACCTGGAAAAAAACTGTTAACAAGGTATTATGGACTGGATTTAACTTTCAAAACCAGTTTGATGAAAGCAAATATAAAATTAGTTTTCTTAAAAGATAAATTAGTCCCTGCTTGTCATTAGGCCTTACTCTGCTTAGTACCACTGCTTAAACAAAATAATTTATTATCTTTATTGGTAGGAGAAAAGTAGCAGAAAGGTTTTGAAAAATTGGGCATACAGGTACTTGAACAAGGTGACACCTTCTTCCTCCTAGCTTTCTGTTGTTTATCCTAGTGTCTCAGGACCACTCTGAATAGGCCACAGGAATAGCGTATCCCTCTAGCATGTGAGTAGTGCAGAGAACTAAATGGGTTTGAATCTTGGCTCTGCCATCCATGACCTGACTTTGAAAGGCAAGTACCCCGGAAACCTCTGAACTTAAATTTTCTCATGTGTAAACTGAGGGAGTTGGACTTAACGATCCCTGTGTTATAGGATATGGTCACCAGAGTGACCATACTCTTCATCTCTCTGAGTCCATGAAGTACTTTGTATCCCTCCACCAAAGGGATAGCTTCTTGTCTTTTTCCCATGCTGACTTAAACACCAATGAGCACTTTCTGAAATCATAGATTCAGTGCCATTGTATCTAATATCAAAATATGGATAAGCAAACAGTAGAGAATTTATACTCTTTCAAACCACAAAACACAAATATTACGTATCAAATACCAATACAACAATGGTGTATTGGTCACTATAAACAAGTCATACTCAAGTTTTAACTTTTGTCAGGTCAAACTACATACTTTAGGCCTTTAGCAGATGTTTTCATATGAAAGTATGGGCTAAACTCTGATTCAACAGGTAAAAATTCAACAAGATGATTAATGGTCACTGAATAAGATTATAAATAAGGAAAATGAGATAATTTCTAAATTAGATAACTTGTACTTCCTGATATAAATAACATGGCATTCATTCATTGCTATGGCAAATATAGTATTAGAATATAAGTTCCTTGAGGAAAGGACTAATTTAACTTTATATTTTTCTCAACAACTAGTACAGGATGTTAAATTTAATAATGCTAACAAATAAATGTTAGCTAAATAAATGTTTATCTACGTACATATATACATGGTACTCCAAGATAACCTATGTGAATGTTGCATCTTCTGCTAAATGGTTAGTCTGGGAACAGAGCTAAGGCCTAGAGCCAAGAAGTGCTATACCCATTTATTCTCCTCATAGAAAGATAATTGCCTTATTCTCCCATATATTAGTAGTGGTAGTGGTGGCAGCCAGCAGCAAAAGCAATTATAATACCTTGCATCTGCACGGCATTTTTATATTGGTAGTTGGATATATTCTCATTAAGTTTATTGGCAAGAAGAGAGTTATGGGGGGTTGGGGTGGGTGTGCCAAGTGGGGGGGGGTAGGGAGAGAGAGAATAGGAGGAAAATGACACTACAGGAGAAAAAAACAAGTGTAGTCAAAAGCTGATGAGGTGAAAAGGTGGGAGGGAAGGGAGTTGTGATAGTGTAAATATCAATCCATTGGCTTAAAACCTTACTAGTTTAAAAGTTACTTTTCTAAGTCAAAATCATTTAAGTTCATTGTAAAGAATAGCAGAAATTACCTCCAATGGCTATAAGTCTGTCTCCCCGCTGAAGATCTGCAAGTGAGGCAGGGGAATTTGGTGCCACAGTCTCAATTACGACGTGCCCACCATATCCATCAGATGACTGAACCAGGCGAAGTGTAAGTCCAACACTTTGTAAGTTTCCTTTCACTAACTCAGCCTTGATAAAGAGAAAATGTTCAAGAATGAATATTGATACAATGAACTTATTAGTAATAACAATTCATGTTCACACAGCAATCCAACCTTCTGTAGCAAGGAATACAAAGAGGAATTATCCCATTTGCAGATGAAGAAACTGGGGCTCTGTATAGAGCTTCAAATACATGGAATTTCTGATTGTACCTCCAGTATTTTGAGGCAGGAAATATATATAAAAGTCGTGTGTGTGTGTGTGTGTGTGTGTGTGTGTGTGTGTGTATTTGCGCGCGCACATGCCCACGCACGCACTTGAGCAGATACTGACTTCAACTGAGAAGGCAGAATTCTGGCTAAAGAAACACTTCGACAGATTCATTGAGCTGAGGGAAGGGAGGACTTCACTATAGCAAGAATGAGCCTTGACCTGGGAGGTAAAATAAGTGGGCCTAGGATAACCTGCACAAACCATCAAATTACTTTTTGGTATAATTACCTTCAATGAACCTTCTTAACCTACAGAAGAGGGGGGTTTTGAAAGGCACTAACAAAACGGGTGCCTATCTTCTAAGGGTCTGCAGTGTTGGGGTGTGGGTGTATGGGCGTCTATACATACACAAACACATATAAATATGTATGTGCATATTTACTCTCTATGAAAGGTTATTTGGGATCATGGCTGCCTAGCAATTTAAATTTTAAAGAGAACAAGCTGTGACAATTAACTACTAATTATAATTTAAAAGTAGAAGGATAAATTCTTCCTAAATTGCAGATTGTATAACAACAGACACATACAACTTTAACAAAGTAGTCCTTCCACTTCCCCTTGTACTGACATTCTGACATCATGGTTTTGAGGGTTGGCCCTGTTACTTCATTGGCTATTTGACATCTTAGAGCCTCCTTATTCATAAAATGTGCAAAATACCTACCTTGCCAACCTTCCAAGGCTGCAGTAAAAATTAAATAAAACAATGGATGTAAAGTACTTTGAACTATCAATAAGTGGTCCACTTTTTTCGAATAAAAATAACAGATAACTAAAATATTGTGAAGGTCTTTAAATTCCAGGCTGAGGGATTTTGAGGACAAGAGTAACATGGTCAGATCTGTGTTTAAGACATACTAAGCAGAAAGTGGATTTGAGGCAAGAAATGTAGGACAAGGGTACCAATCAGTAGACTATCGATCGCTCTTATCCAAGTATGTATGTATGTATGTATATGTGTATATTTAAGGGATGCTTTTAAATTAAGTAAACACAGTGAGATTTTCATTCTCTAAAATGCTCTCACAGTATGGGGATTAGGGTTGTTTTCTGATGAACTGAAAGTTAGAGGAAATTTCCTCTTGGTTTGCAATTCTGTTGAAAAATTTTGAGAAGATTTATGGGTCTACTACTGTTTTAACTTATTTCAAGGACAGAGTGTAACTGATGGAATCCTTTCCCCCTCCTACCCTCCCTTAATTGACTGAGGATCTTCCAGGTCTCAAGAGATGTCATTCTTTAGGAGAGAGTTTCCATTTTAGACTGCCATAAAATTATAAAGCATGCATGGTTAACTGGGCTGAATATGCCCTGACCTGAAGATACACCCTGAAACTGAGGGTGGGGCGAAGCAATTTGTCTGATTCAAATTCAATTTTTATTCTGTGCTTATTTTAATGTTATTTTTGTCTTTGTAAATAAAAACTACATATTTGAGAGGAAGCAAGTTCCAGTCAATCCTGGTTAATTGAGCTTTTAATTTTAAAATGTGATACATAATTGTGTTGACACAATAAACACTTGCCACACATGTTCAAACAAGCTCACGTAAAGAGTACAATCCATCCAAAACAATTCATTAGACATTTAGGTAAAGAGAGGTGGATGGATTCTTTAATTATGACAGCATAGCATGAAAATTTTCATCAAGATTTTATGGTAAATTAAAGTAAAAGAAATTCTTTAAAAAAAAAATCACCTTGTAAAGAAGTAATTCAGTGTTCCTAGACTAAGAATCAGGAAAATAAGGGTTCAAATCCTGTCTTAGAGACTTACCTGTGTGACCTGGGCAAGTCATTTAATCTCAACTGTAAAGAGGGAATAAACATAGCTTGTACTTCATAAGGTTGTTGTGAGGATCAAATGAGGTAAAAAATGTAAAATGTTTTGCAAACCTTTAGAGTATCACACAAATGTTCACTTGTCTCATCATTTTCTTTATTCAATCTAAACAGAACTTTACCTTTTTATTGCATTCTACTTGCAATTAAAAACAAAACAAAACACCTTTTTCCAATTTCAAATGATTCCTGATGTAAATTTCAGCTGAAAAACTGCAGGTTTCCAGAGGATTACGTTTTCCAGAACAATGATTCAGTTTAGAGGAAATGTTAAATGAAATTCTGTTTGATCAGTTTTACTTAGATGCTGCTAGTGAATTCTCTAATGTAGAACTTGAAAAAGAAATCAGACTTACACTATGGACTGTACCCATTGTCAGACAAATTAATTATCTTGATTTTTTTCCATTTGTCATAGTGAATTCATACATTAATCTAAGAATCAATAACTCTACTACTCTCATAATTTTAAAATGGCAAAAAAATTATGGCTGAAGGCTTGGTAACATGACCTCTTTCCATGACAGAAAACATTAGGTTTATGTGATCACCTCCTAAAAGCTGGAGGGCAGGGGAAAGGTTGACAAATCAAAATAATATTAATTAAAACCTTACTTGGCCTCTGAAAAATTTTCTGCATTAAAAAGTAAAGTCACATGGTATAGTTCTTGGCTGCTGGTAAGCTCCCCTCATAATCAGGAAAGAGGTAAATAACAGGTGGCACATATCCAAGAATTTTGTGCTTTTTTGCTTTATTCAATGACATTCATTTATTAAGCTTCTATCATTTATAAGGTACCAAGAAAGGAGAATTGGGCAATGAAGATACAAAAGCCAAAAAGAAACCATTCCTATCTCAAGGACCTTGCAATTCTATTTGGAAAACAAAACATGCCCACCAATGTAAGTGTATACAAAGTAATTTCAAGAGGGAGAAGTCACTAACAAATGGGAAAGGCTCTTAAAGGCCTTGTGTTGGAGCCTTTAAGGAAGCTAGGGATCCTGTAAAGGGAAGAGACTGCATTCCAGACATGGGGGATGACTGTAAAAGGCAAGAAGTGGTAGAAGTAACGTCATGTAGAGTAGAAGATACAACTAGTAGGACAATCTAATTAGAACAGAGATTGTGAAGCGAAATAATAGGAAAGAAGACAGGAAAAGGCAGATAACTAAGATATTGTGGAGGTCTTTAAATTCCAGGCTGAGGGACTTTGAGGACGGGAGTAACACGGTCAGATCTGTGTTTAAAACATACTAAGCAGAAAGTGGATTTGAGGAGAGAAATGCAGGGCAAGGGTACCAATCAGCAGACTATCGCTCTTAGCCAAGAGGTATCAAGGGCCTGAGCTAAGATGAGAAGAGCTGTATGGGTCTGAAATGGGCTCAGACATGAAAGATGCTGTACAAGTGCAAGTCCCATGACTCGGCACATGATTCAATATGGGGGTGGGCTGGAATTGAAGGAAATGAGATAGATGAGGAAGACTCCAAGGTAGCAAGACAGTGAGCCGGGATGACTGGAAGGATGATGGTGTCCTCAGCAGAAGGTTTCAATGAGTGGTCAAGGGCATTTAGGCAAATATACTAAGTGGGAAATTGGTCATGGACTTCAGAAGAGGGATCAGGGCTGGATATACAGACTGGGGAGTCCCAACAGGCAAATCAAACTCCAGATCCAAAACTGCAATTGTTATTTTTTTCCTTTTTCCAAACTCCCCTCTCCCCTCAACTTCCCTATTTCTACCGAAGGCTCCACCTTCCCTGAAGTGAGCCAGATTCAAGATCTATGGTTAGCCTTTTACTCTTCACTTTCATTCCCCCTCCTTCCCCACGTCATCAGTTCCCAAGTATTCACCCTTCTTTCCCCACAATCTATTCCCTGTTTCATCTCCTTCTGTACTCCTAACTACAATCACTCCCGTACAGACCCTCATTACCTCTTTCCTGTTTTGATGATTGCACTAGTTTCCTAATTGGACAGATGGCATCCAGCTTATTTTTAAGCCATTCTCTGCACAGTTGCAAGATTGATATTTCTTTCTTTCTTTCTTTTTTTTGGAGGGGGGAAGGCAAGGTAATTGGGATTAAGTGACTTGCTCAAGGTCACACAACTAGTAAGTATCAAGTGTCTGAGGCTGGATTTGAACTCAGGTCCTCCTGACTCCAGGGCTGGTGCTCTATTCACTGTGTCACCTAGCTGCCCCAAGACTGTTATTTCTAAAACAAAGGTCTGAGAATGTTAATCCCCTGTGTTAAGAAACTCCAAGACCATTTTGGTTTTTAGCACAAAGGTAAAATATGAATTCTAGTTTGTACTTAAAGCCCTCTAAAATCAGACTTTTTGTCTGTCTTTCCAAGATGATTACCCTCTTACTTTACTTCATGCACTATTTTAGTCAAACTGGCCTGCCTGCCTGCTGCTCCCTCTCTATCATATCCTGTCTCCTGCCCCTATGCTTTGAAACATGTTGGCTCTATCTGGAATGCTTTCCTTCTTCTCTGCTACCTCTTCAACCCCCTGACTCAGTTAAAGGCTCAGTTAAAAGTTGCATCCTATAGAAAGCCTTTCCTATTTCATCAGGTGACAGGGGCTGGTAGGTGGCACAGTAGATAGAGAGCCAGGCCTGGAGTCAAGAAAGACTCATATTCCTGAATCCAAATCTGGCCTCAAACACTTATTAGTTGGATAGCCTTAATATACTAAGAAAAGTAAGGTCTTTGGGAGAACAGGAGGAGGGTCTTTGGGGAACGCATAAGTAACTGAGGGGTTACAATTGCATAGGAAACTAGGGTAACAAATCAGGGTCAGCAAAGAGAGCCAGAGGAAGTCATGTCACAGCAAAGTACAATTAGGTAGTAAACTCACAAGATAAAAAGAGGTCGTAATCCTCAGTAGCACCAGACCAAGAGAGAAATGGAGAGAGTAAGACAGCCAACAATTGTGGTGAAGAACTCCCATGGCCACTGTTCCTACCTGTCAGTGGCTGGTACACTAATCTAGCAGTCAATTATATCTAATTTGGGCATAATTGTTTGTATATATGGATTTTGCTACTGGTCATCTCTAGAATATATTCAATGAGAATAGGAAGTGTGTCCTATAATTATTTTTACCTTCTCAGACAAAGAACAGTTGCCTTTCACTGTGACTCTAATTACGTAACAAGGAAACCCAGAACTGCATATGAATTCCTACTCTCCAGGGGTGCTTCTAAACAATCCATTCTTCTAAACAGTCCAAAACTTTCCTTTGTTAGGATAAAAGAGAAAGGAGAAAACACAACACATGCTGGGGCTTTCCTTCCTAGTATATGCAAGTCTGACTCCAATCCCAATCCCCTGATGGTTTTCTCCAGTCAAGACATGGTTACCTGAATAACTCCATTCTGAAGTACCCACCTGCCTTCCTTTTGAACTCCCCATCTGTATAAAAGCTCAATTATATTACTAATGCTAACAATATATAATTAGCTTCACTTCTATAACTCCTGAGGTTTTCAAAACTGGCTTTCTGCTGGCAGAAACTCTTTCACAAATCTTTCAAAGTTCTTACCCCTTCTGAATCTTTGAAAAACACTTTTCAATATAAGTTGGAAACTACCCACCGGTTTCCTCACAACGACTCTGCAGCATTCCCAATTCACAAGTCCACATGTGACAGATACATGTCCAGTCAGGAAGCAACCTAATTAAAATAAGCAAGCATTCCAACAAGGCTGTCAAAAATTTCCATCAGTTTCTAATGACCTTCCAAATGAATCTTCCTAAATAAAATCCTTTTTTTGTCCAAGTATTTCCCATTAGAATGAGAGGCAGCATGCTATAGTGGAAAGAACTCGGAATTTATTTCTGCCATGTACTACCTGTATGTGGTTGGGCAAGCAAGTCAGTTCCAGGGCTCTTTCTTCATCTGAAAAATGAGGGCGTTGACTTTAGAAGTCCCTTCTAGTGCTAGATCTATGATTCTAAGACCTGAGTTTGGATACTAGATCAGTATAATCTACCTACTTGTGACCTTAGATAAGTCATTAATCCTTAACTTCTGTGGGACTGCCTCCTTCTAAAATGAGGAGGTGAGATTAAATGATCTTTAAGGTACACCCCCATTCCCTAGGCAGCTAGGTAACACAGTGGATAGGTACTGGGCCCAAAGTCAGGAAGACTCATTTTCCCAAGTTTAAATTTGGCCTCAGACACTTGTTAGCTATATGACTCTGGACAAGCCATTTGCCTCAGTTTCCTCATCTGTAAAATGAGCTGGAGAAGGAAATGGTGAACCACTCCAGTATTTTTGCCAAGAAAACTTCAAATGAAAGAGTCATACAAGCTCTAAATCTTATGATCCTGAAAGCAAAGGAGGGGAGGTGGAAGGGGAACACCTTCATTCCTGTCAAATAGATTGGAGTCCAAGAAGCATTGTATACAGCTAACTAATGAGAGGAAATGCCTAACTGAAAACCTACACAGTTCAACAAATGGAACCACTGAAAAGGATGTTCAAGAATCAACAGCTGGCAACATTGTATTTTCAACTGATGGGGAGTTACAAGTAGGGATGTGAAGTTTGGGACTTACTGCCAAGAGCTATGTGGGTGTATGTAGAAATAAATCAATTCCAGTGAAATTAATTTACAAAGAGGTCTGGGAAAGAGAGGGAAGTGATCCAAGAAGCTAACACATAGGTAACAGATGATCCATTTAAAAAATCAAAAGTTTTATTTTGTTATGTTAATATGTACTTGGAATTTGAGGTCAGAATTTTCTATAAAAACCCCAATTTTGAGATACCTATCTTAATAGTGCTACAAATAAAGACACAAGAAATATTTTTCACTAACCTAAAAATACCAGGAAGCAAAAATAGCTCTAGCTCTACTTAAGCAAATCTGTAAAATTTTATTTCTTAAATCTCTATCCTTTGTTTATCTATGTTAAAAGATAATCATGTAATAATTTACCAGCTAGGAGCATGAGTATTTTGCTACAAAAACAGATAAAAAAAATTTTTATGATCAAGTACCTAACTTTATATATATGTGATCTGATTTTATTGTTGACCTGTCATACAAGTCTACTTCCCATTCAGATAATCATATATATATATAAAATGCAAGCACTTTTCTTGCTATAACAGGGAAAGCCTAAAAATAGCTACTATCTTCATATAACTTTTATGTGAAGTTTTAAAGTGTCCATAAATGAGATCTGCATCTCCCTGAATTCAACAAGGAGCCTTGACC
The DNA here is from genome assembly GCA_011680675.1 of Gymnobelideus leadbeateri. Classification (NCBI taxonomy): domain Eukaryota; kingdom Metazoa; phylum Chordata; class Mammalia; order Diprotodontia; family Petauridae; genus Gymnobelideus; species Gymnobelideus leadbeateri. The sequence goes on along the minus strand of WOXC01003564.1, from coordinate 928,236 downwards.
AGTAATCTAATCTGCTCCCCCCAGACCTAAACTACCCAGGTAGGTGATGCTTTATAAACATTAAATTAATTAAAAATATGAGGCTGTCTAAAAACTAGAGACAGGTAAAAGAGGGAGTGATTTATTCTATCTATTGAGAGCATACAAACTGTTAAGAGATTTAAGAGAAGACTTATCTTACTCTGGTTACAATTACCATGGCTAATTTAAGAAAGGGACATACAATTCCCCGTGCTGGAATTTGTCAGAGACACTTGATTGTAACTATGCCTTTTAACAACAAACAAAAAAGCCACCTGAGAAAACTTTTTTCTTCATTATCTTGGAATATTGATCCAAAACTAGTTTTTTAAAAGCTACTTTAGTATTTTTCTCATTCTTTCTGATTTTAAAAGCAAAGTCTTAATTGCATCTACAAAGCTAAAACTGAAAAGTGATAAAAATTCATAAATCAATGAGTTAGCTCTTCCCCCATTCTTTGTACTTATATCTTATCAGATATTAAGACAAATCTAACTCAAATAAGAGAGTAGTTTTTAGAAAATTATTCCTTTTAAGTCAATGAAGTACATATTGATGCCTAACTATTGGGATTTTTACTATAATTAGAAGTAATGATAATTTACCTTTGTCACTACTTACCCAGCTGCCTTTTCCATAATTTGTCACTGGCTCAGGGGAAGAGCTCTGAAATAGTCAAGAATTTTTGTTTTAATCCACTAGATTTGGGGAATGGGGGGAGGGGGTACTGGGTCTCTAATTTTACTGGTATAGGGAACTTCCAGTGAGGAAATGCCCTTCACCAAAGATCAACAACTATGATATAACATAGTCATAGAGATTCACTTATAACATTGAGAAAGTAAGCAACTTAATGTCACAGTCTGATGTGTCAGAGGCAAAATATGAACCGAGTCTTTCTTACTGACTACATCAGATATCATCTGTATCATACTGCCTCTCATTCTTTATATTGAATAGCTTAGTGACAGGTGTCTAACATGAAACTGTAAGATTTTTTTTTTTACTGATAATGAAGTTAAAACTAAGTTTATACTTGAAAATCATTAAATGACTATATCGTGGCCACAATTCTCTTTATGAATGCTCACTTTTTTTACATGATGGATAACTAGAGAACATACAATTGTTTCTGAATGGTTGATGATTAGATCTGTGATCATCCCTTTACCAGGCTGCACTCTGGACTTCACCAAGCCTCAGAAGTCTCTTTATCTACACTTCAGCCCTGAAATCCACATCTCTCACCCATACAGCCCCTCCCACTGATGGACTGGCTCCTCCTAGAGCCTTCATTTGAGGAGGGAGCCCAGGCCAGACACCACTTTATTATTCTTCAGGGTACTGAATCTCTCCTTTATGACATTCTTTGATGGTGCTATTTTCCTTCATTATAATGTAGGCTCCTTGAGGGCAGGAACTATCTTTCTGCTTGTAATGTGATTTGTAGTTTTATCCCTAGTGACTAAGTCACTAAGTTAGTCAGTGAATAAGCATTGAATGCTAGGCACTAAGCTGGGCACTGGTAATACCAAAATAACAACAATCCAATGATCCTCAAGTCTGTGACAATTTCCCCAGTAACTGAGATTCTAACAGTGCTTTTTATAGTGACTGTCTTATAATAAATAATCCTGTAGAGGATGTATGTCTAAGCCTTCTTATCCTCCCTCTTTACAGAAGAGGCACCTGAGTCAGCTTAAAAGGGCTGCCTTTACCCAGGGTTACATAAATCAGTGAAGAGAAGAGTGAGAATTGGAACAATCTTCTCTAGTGAAGCACAGGCAAAGCAAGAAGGGTGATTAAAGTGCAAATGCACTCAGCAATGCACAAGGTGAACCAAAAAGGAAGACAGTGTACCACAGGAGCATGAATGGAGGTGTAGTCCAAGCTCCACTGGCCATAAGTTATTAGTCAGTCAATTACTGTTGTTCAATTGTTTTAACCATGTCAGATTCTTTATGATCCTGTGGGACTTCTATCCGTGGGATTTTCTTGGCAAAGATAATAGCATGGTTTGCCATTTCCTTCTCCAGTATCAAACAGAGGTCAAGTGACTTGCCCAGGGTCACAGAGGCAGGAAGTTTCTGAGGCTGGATTTGAACTCAGGTCTTTCTGATTCCAAGCCCAGTGTTCCACACACTGTGCCACTTAGTTGCCCCAGTTAGCTAATACTATTTGTAAACTTCCACTAAAATTCTTTTCTTATCCATCACCATGCCAAAAATCTATGGTGTGTGGGTCTGCTGACAGAAACCTGTTGCCAAGACAGGCCTGGCAATGCTTGGGGAGGCTTCCTGCTAAGGGAACAGAGAAATGAAATTTTTGCTCAAAGCAGTTGTTCAAGACTATCTACTACTTCACATGGCATTTCTGATACTACTTCATCAGTGGGTTTTGAGGATCAAATGAGAAAAGATATGTACCTTAAAGCATGGTGTGTTTGATTATTACCATTTCTTGTGACCTCAAAGATCTGGATGCTTAAAGTCTATCAAGATCTAAGTCTTAGATACACAATTATTTAAGAGTTGTTGCTTTTAAAGCAAATTATCTGAGTATCTTTACAATGACTTTTGACCATAGTTATATAACAGTACTTGTTACCCCTACAGGATTCTTAGGAGTATTTCAGTAATTTAATTTTCTTAGCTGTAAAATGGACTAGTAAAATGACTCTATGGTCAGTTTTAACCCTAAATCTACTATATTAAATATATAGGTATGAAATATCATAGCAAAAGTAATGTTCTTCTTCCTCTAGTACAAGTCAACATTTTTATGTGATATGCCTTCTATTAAAACTGTTTCAAGTTCAAGTAAACCACAATTCAGAAAGAATGTAAACTCCTTGGTGACATGGACTGGTACTGCTTTTTGGCATCCCAGGAAACTACTATGGTACAGTGCTATCAGTGCTTAACAAATGCTTATATAATTAAACTAAACTCCCAAAAGTAACTTGAGGTAGTGTCATACTCCCAGGAAGTGACAAGAGTCAAGATTCAAACCTAGGTCCTCCTGATCTGAGGCCTAGTCACTAGGCTATGCTACTTCTTCACACAGACCACTACTATGGCCAATAACAAAAAACTCAAACCAACAATACTAAATAATGGGGCTATACAGACTAAATTACAACACACTATGAAAATTATGGTGGCAAAGTATTTTCTATAACTGAGTGTCAGTATTATTTTTCTGAAATGCTAGAAAAAGAAGGAAGAAAACTGTTTAGCAATTTCAAGAAGTGCTGATAGATGTTAACTAAATAGCAATTATATGAGCTGAATAGCAGAGTTAAATACATAAAGTACAGTGGACAGCCTGCACTTAACTTCACCAATAATGTCAGAAGCAGGTAAAACCATTTCCAATCTTATGTGCATCTCTCTTAAGGAGAGCAATTTTGTAAAGATACCAATGTCAAGAGATTGGCTTTAAGTGCTCTTACATACTGACACCCTTTTAGCCTTTATTTGATCCAACTGTGAGGCTATATTTCAGCTTAGCAAAAATGAATTTTTGGACATTGATTTTTATCCCTCTCTAAAGTGACATCACTTTGTACAGTGCGTGGGGAGATGATGCATCTTAATATCAATGCTGTGTGACTCAGTTTTACTTTTCAAAAAGTTATCTTGGCAAGATTGGTTTACAAATAAACACAAAAAACCAAGAAAGAGCAAACAAGGTTTTCAAACAACAACAACAACAACAAAAACAAAACAAAACAAAACAACAACTCTAAATTGGCCAAGCATGGATTCCAATTTTGAGTGTCCCTTCATCAGATAAGTTTTTGCTAAGGACATTAACATCATTTTCTAGTTTTCTTGGTCAGATAGATAGGCAAAGAAAGAAAAAAAAGTGACAAAATATATAATCTACAGCAAATGACAGTATATTACACAAGCAGAAGCTTACAATCGAAAAGCCTCTTAAATCCAGACAATTATCCTTTTCTTTCAAAGAATACAAATTCTTTAGCTTACCAGCCTTTTAATAACATTACAATTTTCAAAAAGCTTGATGAGTGTTATACAAACTACATATAATCTATAATTCAGGGACAGAGATCTATGATTCTGTTGGTCTAGTGCAGAGTGTAGGCCTAATGTAGGTCTGTACCTCCTCTGAAACATATAGTCTTAGAGCACTGCCCACAGCCCTGGGACCCTGGGAGACTGAGTGACTTGCCCAGAGTAATACAAGCAATCAGACAAATCAGTCAACAAGCCTTTACTGAGAGCTTACCATGTGATAGGACTGTGCTAAGTGCTGGGGGTACAAAGAAAGGTAAAAATAGCCTTGCAATTGCTCTCAATTCTAACAGGGGAGACAAAATTATGAATAACTAGTTCCATGCAACATATATCCAGAACAGATGGAAGGTGATCTGAATGGAGAAGGATTAGCAGCCAGGGGGACTAGAAAAGACCTTCAGAGGTAGGGCATGAACTAAGCAATGAAGCCTGGGGAATGAATGAAGAGGTAGTTCTGAAGGGGGAAAGCACTCCCACTATGAAGAAAGACACTCAGTGCAAAGTGTGGAGAAAGGAGATGGAGTATCATATATGAGGAACATCAGGTAAGGCTAATATTACTTGGTTATAGAGGGAGAGAAGGATAAAAAGATGGAAAAGATAAGGAAGGCTTGGGTTCTGAAGATCATTAAATGTCAAATAGAGAATTTTCCATTTCATCCAGGAGACATGGTAGTAAGGAGTTTCTACAGTTTGGCGAGGTAGAAAGGTGACAAGATAGGTGTACACTTTAAAAAACATTACTTAGGAAACCGAGTGGAGAATGTATTGGAATGGAGAGAGACATAAGGCAGGGAGACCAATCAGAAAAGTACTGAAGTACTCCAGGGGACCTCCACCTGCACTAGGGTGATAGCTGTGTGAGAGAAGAGAAGACACAAGGGATAAGAGTGAAGGTAGACGTGATGACTTGTCAGCAGACTAGACATGTGGAGTCAGTGAAAGTGAGGATCTGAGGGTGATTACTAAGCTTCTAAGATGATTGGGAACCAGAAAAGGTGGGCAGAGACAAGATGGCGGTGTAGAAAAAGCATGTGCAAGGTGCTCTCCCCCCAGATCACCTCCAAACCATGTAAAAGGGGACTCTGAACAACTTCTGGAGCCCCAGCACCCACAGAACGACACAGAGAAGCTGGCCTCCCACCGGGGACAGCCCAGCAGCCCTGCAGGGAGCAGCCAGTGCAGTGCCTGACAGCACAGCTCTCTGGCAGCTGAGCTGAGGCCCCTGTGAGCCATGGGTTTAGCCCTAGGGTGGCCAGGCCAGCAGGCCACTGGAGGGACCCCAGAACACCAGCAGCTGTAGCAATTCCAGAATTATCAACACAGACATGCCTATGACAAAGTGAGAGGTTAGCGCCATATGGACTTTGGGACCAGTATTTGGGGAACACGTCGGCTTAGGAGACATGCCATTTTGCAGTTTCAGTGGCAGCTCGAGGCCCTGGCCTGCAAAGTGTAAGGAGATCCAGCGATCAGTCTTGGGGGTTAATCGCTCTTGCTTTAACTTGCTTGGATCTGGATTGTGATCTGGGTGGGGGAGGTCTGCTTGGAGGTCAACTTGCCAGAACCAGAAGTTGTGAAGACCCCAACATTCGGGATGGAAGCTCCCCTGTCTGGTGGCAGAGTCCTACTGTGGCAAAAAAGCCCAGAAGTCAAGTAATTAAGTGGCAACATGCCTAGGCAAAGGAAACAAAACAAACAGAAAAACGCAACATTATACTCCTATTTTGGGGGCAAAGAGGATGGAAGCATGCAACAGGAGGACTGTGAGGTCAGAAATCCTGCTCCAAAAGCCCCAAAGGAAAATATGAGCGGGTTACAGGCCACAGAGGACCTTAAAAATCAAATAAGAGAAGTGGAGGAAAAATTGGGAAGAGAAATGAGAAGGATGCAGGAAAAATATGAAATGAGGGTCAACAGCCTGACTGAGGAAAATAACACCTTAAAAAATAGACTGGCAAAGGAGGCCCAAAAGGGCAATGAGGAGAAGAATGCCTTAAAAAGCAGAATTTGCCAAATGGAAAAAGAATCTCAAAAGCTCACTGAGGAGATTCATTTCTTCAGAGTTAGACTGGAGCAAATGGAAGCTAATGACTTTATGAGAAATCAAGATGCTGTTAAGCAGATCCAAACAAATGAAAGATTAGAAGGCAATGTGAAATATCTCATGGGAAAAACCACTGACCTGGAAAATAGATCCAGGAGAGACAATTTAAAAATTATTGGACTACCTGAAAGCCATAATCAAAGAAAGAACCTAGAAATCACCCTTCAAGAAATTCTCATGGAAAACTGCCCTGATGTTTTAGACCCAGAGGGCAAAATAGAGGTTGAAAGAATCCACCAATCACCTCCTGAAAAAGATCCCAAAAAGAAAACTCCCAGGAATATTATAGCCAGGTTCCAGAATCCCCAGATCAAGGAGAAAATACTACAAGCAGCCAGAAGAAACAATTTCAATATTGTGGAAACACAATCAGAATAGCCCAGGACCTGGCAGCTTCTACACTGAGGGATTGAAGGGCATGGAATATGATATTCCAGAGGGCAAAAGAGCTGGGATTGAAGCCAAGGGTCACCTACCCAGCAAAACTGAGTATTTTGTTTCAGGGGAAAATATGGTCATTCAGTGGAATAGAGGACTTTCGAGCATTCTTGAGGAAAAAACCAGAGTTGAATAGAAAATTTGACATCCAGACACAAGAAGCAAGAGATGCCTGAGAAGGTAATCAGGGAAAAGAAATCAAAAGGAACTTATCAAAGTTGACCTATTTACATTCCTACATGGAAAAACAATAACTGTGACTGATGAAACCTTTCTCAGTATGAAAATAATGGAAGAAGGGTATATGGGCATATGAATACATATGTGAATGTGTGTATATATGTTTACAGTTATACATGGATAGAGGGCATAGGTTGAATTTGTTAGGAAGGGAGGATACTTAAGGGGTGAAATTATGAGGTGAGAGAGGAAAGTGGCAAGAGGAGATGGGCAGAGACAGGGTAGGGTAAACTATCTCATGTAGAAGAAGTAAGGGGAAGTGGCTGCAGAGGAGGGGTAGAACAGGAAGGCAAAAAGGCAAAAACCATATTCTCATTGAATTTGGCTCAGGGAGAGAATGACATACATACTAAATGGGATATCTCACCCTGCTGGAGAGTAGGGGGAAGAGGGGGGATGATGGAGGGGAGGTTGGAAGTACCCACTATAGAAGAGGGACAGGATCAAAGTAGGGATGAACCAGGTGGGGGGTGGGATGGGTGGGAGGGAATTATAAGCAGCCTTTTACAATATATCTACTATGGTAATGTTTTGCATAGCTATACATGTATAACACATACTGAACTACTTAGCTTCCCAGAGGGAATGGGTGACAAGGGAGGAAGGGAATGGATCTGAAATTTGAGGTTTTAAAATTAAATGTTTCAAACATATATAAATACTATTATTAATACTATTTTGCATGTAATTGGGAGATAAGATATGCAGGCATTGGGGCACAGAGACTCACCTTGCTCTAATGGAAAAGTCGAAGGGGGTATAGGAGAAGATATGGGAGAGAGCAGATTGAATGAGGAGATATCTTGTGGGACTGTTATTCTGGGGTGGTGGGTAGGGGAAAAATGGGGGAAAATAGTAACTCAAAATCTGGTGGAAATGAATGATGTAAACCAGAAGTTAATAAAGCATTTGTTTAAAATAAAATTAAAAAGATGATTGGGAAGATAGTGATAGACTCAATAGTAATAAGGAAATTGGGAAGAAACAACTGTTTTGGGGAAAAGATAATGAGCTCTGTCTTGGACATGCTGAGTTTAAGATAATCATAAATAGCTAATAATTACAAAGTGTTTACTATGTGCTAGGTGTTGTACTAAACCCTTTACAATTACTGTCTCATTCAATTCTCACGACAGCTCAGGGACGTAGGTGCTATTATTATCCCTATTTTATAATTGAGGAAACTGAGGCAAACAGAGGTTGCCCAGTGACTTGCCCAGGATCACAAGCTAGTAAATAACTGATAGAATTTGAGCTCAGATCTTCCTGACTCCAGGTCTGGTGCTCTATCCATTGCACGACCAAGCTGCCCTAGATGCCTATAAGACATGCAAGATGTCTAAAAGGCAACTGGTAAGAAGTGTTACTGAAGCTCAGGAGAATGGTTAGAGCTGGTTAGAAACACACAGACAAACAAGAGAAATCATCTGCAAAGAGACAGATGATAACTGAACCTGTGGGAGCTGATAAAAGTATTACAGAGGGTCTAGTACAAAGCCCTGGAGAACACCCACAGTAGTGGGAACGACGTGGATGAAGAAACAGCAAAAGAGAATCAGAACAAGACATAAAAACAAGTAAGAGGAGAATCGGCAGAGAATAGTCATTACAATCCAGAAAGGACTGAATATCCAGGAGGAAAGATGATCAATAGAGTCAAATGCTGCAGAGAGACTGGGAGGAAGGAGAGAGGGAGGAACCTTTAAACCTAGATCCTTTCTGGGTCCAAAGACAGCTCTCTATTATACCATGCTGTCTCTCTCTGTAACTTATGATAAAAAAACGAACACGAGGGTGGCAATGTTTTCAGGATCACATCAATACTATCACACAAGCAATCTTAGAAATACAGTGACCGCAATAAATAATAGACCAGATACAGAATTCCCCTGAATAGAGGTGGTGTGCTTAAAATGAATTCTTCTATAAATGAAAAAAGGTACATAAGCATACTTTTTTTCCCCCCAGGGAAAGAGGTTCCAGACCAATGATATTTTTGGTGTAGGAAAACTCCCTCTACTAATGCAGATGGGCAAGTGTCCTGCAATATACAGCTGTCTGAGACACTGGAAATTAGAGAAACTTGCCAGAGGGCACAGTCAATATAAATCAAAGGCAAAACTTGAACCCAGGTTGTCCTTCCTCAAAAGGTCAGCTTACTGCCCACTACTGCCAAGAAATGTCACGAGTTAGAAAATACATCAATTATGGGTCACACCTAGGTTAAGAGTAGTTGAAACAATTATTTTCAACTAATTTCAATTGTTATGAACACAAAGCTATCTGTAGGCCAAAAGGCAGACTCAAAACGAAACTCAAACAGTATGAAACCCACCTCTGATTTAAAGTATTTAAGTTGCTTATGTAACCACTGTCTTTCAGCAACTGACAACTATTAAGCAATTGTATGTGGCAGAGAGATTTTATGCAGGTTATGGCAAGTTTGAAGTCAAAGTTATCTACTAGACTCTAAGGTCTTCCACTCAAGTCCTACCCCAGTGTCTCACCACAGCATAGAGGTGACTGAGAGGTCAAAGGTTATGCCAAGATGACACAAGCACTGGCACATCCTACTAACTAGAAAGGCTTAGAGTATATATCTAAAGACCGTTTTTGCGTCAGATGATTGCTTAACTCCGTGGCAACTCAGGAGGACGATCTACTTAAATCAAGAGGGTTTGTAGTTCACACTGCTGGCAGAATCATGAATTCCTGCAGAATCTCTATGGCACACTTGAATTCAATGCACTTACAATACTTAAAAAAATTTTTTTTGTTTTAATTTTTGCATCAAAATTAAATTAAATGAAGATAACAGAATGTCTCACTAAAGGACAAATAAATTCCTATACTTTTTCAGTTCACACAGCTCCAACTCACCCTTTCCCCTTCAACATACCCTGATAACATGAGAGGAAAAATAGAGAGAATTAACTAACCATGGTTATACCTTACTTAACCCTTAATTCTTTAACCTCTTCCCTGGATTAGAGGACCCAGAAAAATGTTTTGGTCTTGTTCTATACCACACAGAGATAATTTGAGTTGGAGAGAAGATTGGCTGGGGACTCACACAGAAACACAGTTAGAAGCCCCAGACTAGTTGATCTGGATTTGGAACACAGAAATTAGTATTAGACAACTGAAGTTTCAAATTCAAACTAGTGTTTCTGCTAGGTTGACTACAGAGAAAGAAGTAGTCTTGGATAAGGCTTTTCATTCTCAAGGATCTTAAGACAAAAAATGATGAAAGAGAAAACAATATTCTTTTCTGACTGAATTTTGGTTTTCATTCTACTAAATATCTCATATAGTAACTTCTATTTTCTAAAAAAAAAAAAGAATATTTCAGCTATATTATAGTGCTCTTTTGGAATACAGATATCTCTGTAAATTATACACGAAACTCCTAGAGGGCTCTCTAATCAAAGTAATTAAGAGTAACTATGCTCCTAGAGAGATGAATTAAGTTTACCCATTACTTGAAGGTCTGATTATTACTTTTGGGGAGGTGAGAAGAAAGGTAAAAGGCTAACAAATTCTATGGCTAATGAATTTGATATTTTTAGGAAGAAAAGCAGTTATGGTAACATCATTAAATATCTGAGAACAAGGATTTAGAGTTTAAGAGGATCTTAGAAACAACCTAGGGTCTGAGTCCACTTTACAGATGATGTTTTACCACTTAAGTAATTATAAATGAAAGGTGAAGATTTCCAATATAGACAAGAGAACTTGATAAGCTCAGGTGCCTGAAAATTGGCACTGTGTGCATAATATACGTAACAAGAAATTTATTATTCAATGATTATGACCTTGTGGTCATTTCAACTGAATACCCTGCGTCAGATCTATTTGTGTATAGTTATAGGGCACAAATTGCTGCCAGGCATTAAAACAGTAGCTCACTGTCACTCTCAATTAGATGTAGATATAAACAATACACCTAAGGTCAGTTTCATATTGTTACCATTCATCACTTGTAAAAGTTTCTGCCATAACTGTGAAGACCTTTAACTGAATTAGTATAATATTGAAATTTGCAACACAGGAAGAAAAGGCAAGTATATTTTATACACTTGGCAAATAGCACTGCTTCTGTAGCAACTTCAAATATTTAAGCAGAAAAGGGGCGGGGGGGGTATCTGTTGCTTTGGAGGTGTTGGAACCTTTGGAACACATTTGGAGGGAGACAGGAACAAAGATTTCCAGAAAACTAATAAATAAATCACTGATATAAAAGCAAAAGCTCTTTATCTGGCCCGTTTTTAACTCATAAGATAAAGCACTTTAATTTGAAATACCCATGGTAAGGTGAAGGAGAAGAAGGAAGGAGAGGAAGGGATATAGCTGGGTCCCAGTCACTAGATAGACCAAGATACACTGGATACCTGGAAGGGCAGAACCAACGCAGGCCATACCCAATGGGAAGTATCTCAATTCGGTGAAGACAATAAGAACATCCCAAAATGGGGGATAGCCTGTGCAAAGGCAGAAAGCAGGAGACAGACTGATATGTGCAAGGAACAGCAAGTATACTAGCTTCCTAAGACAAAGAGTGCATGAGGAATAATGTGAAATCAATCTGAAAAGAGAAACTAGAGCAAGACTATGATGGATTGTCAATGCCAAACAGACGAATTCATATTTTATACATGAAGAAATAGGGAGCTACTGATACTTCATGAGCAAGGGATTCACAGTCAGATTTGTACTTCCAGAAGGCCAAGGGACTATTAATCAATCATTCAATCATTATTCTAAGCAGATTGTTTTCTTCTTTATTGAAACCTTCTAGACAGAATGAATTAGGTTTGGTAAGGTTGGAACAAGGAGTATTTTCTGGGTGGAGGAAGACTTGAGCATGGTAGACACAGGGCACTTGGAACTTGGGGGTGGGGTGGAGGAAGGCTTAGTAGGTTAAAAAAAAAACAAACCCCAAATAGTGCAAACTCTCCTCCATTCGCTGCTGATGTAAAGGGCTCTGAGTATGGAATATTCTATCAATTGTCAGAACAGGTATATTTGCTTCATTTTGTTTTGAACTATCTTTAATATTTTTTTAATCTTTCTAACAAAAAAAGGTTCACAGGGTAAAAAAGAAATATAACTGGAAATGACTGAGATGTAAAATCAAGAGTGTGAAGAAAATAAAAGGGAAACTTAGCACTGGCTATTTAAGAATTTTACCCAGGATGGCCCTGGGCTCAAGCAACAGGAATTAAACCTCCCTTTTCCTATTCTACTTGTCACTGGTATACCCCACAGCTAGACTAAGAACCAGGAATGATTTTATTTGTATTCTTATTATGAATTAAAATTAAACTAATTATGAATTTTAAAGGACTGGGGGAAGCGGGGAGCATACAACTTGAGTTGGGAGCTTCACTATCATTTAAAATGCTTTTCCAAATACATTTCAAATTCCAAATATAGAATAATGCATCTGAATATATTTTTTGAAAATATAATCATCAACTAGGAACTGCAGCATTGGCTCCCCCCAGTTCAAAAGAGAACTGATTAAAAAGCATTAAATTAATGCTGAAAGTATGCTGTATCATACAAACTCTACTTTCTTATGTGATCTAAGTAAGAACAATCAAACCATTACCATATTAAAAAAAAAAAGAACTATGAGGAAAATGATACTCTCTGCATGATGTTATATAATATACTCATAATATACTCATGTTAATACTCAGTTTTAATTCTATGGTTTCCATTTGTGCTTTTGACTCTGAACTAATTTAAACTTTGTATGATCTTTATATAGAGATATTGTGATTCTTACAGAGACAGAAGTGATATATTTGTTCTTACCATCTCTTACAATTACACTGAGCCCTTGATTCTATAATACTGAACTTAAACTAAATTTCTATAGGGCACCATAATATAACTAGTTACATGGTGATTTACTGCATATTAAAGAAGTTTGCTACTGCTAATGTATCAGAAGAGAATAAAAATATTCATATTTTCATTATATAACTTGATTTCCCCTTCCTCCTCAAAACCCTAAGAGTAAAAAATAAACGCTAAAATAATACAGTAAAACAAATCTGAAAAAAGTATATACATGTAACCTTAGGGTACAAATTGAATATTTTTTTTTACTAGGAATTCTTTTTCTGGTCATTTTTAAGGGAATTATCTGGCATTTGATTAGTTCATACATATTACATGTTGCACACACCATTAACTGCTTTTTAGTTAAGATGAACATGTCATGAAGTTAGCTAGAGTCAGCAAAATCAAGCTTGAGATATCAACTACAAGTCTGGTGATGGCTAACCAGCTAGTTCCCTGTTTTACCAGTTTTCTACTTCTGCCATATGTTCTTTGACATGCATATAAATTATGTTCCTTTATTGGTATACCCATTCTGCTTATGTAAGCCAAAACCTATATAATGTAGCTTAAAACTCCTGCTGCTCAGGGTTCACTGATTTATAGTTATACCTACTCTCTGAGTATAATAAATATCAAGTTCCCTATTTCTGCATCCTTAGCTCTTATGATTGGCGGTGGTACTTGACAGATCCTTGGACAATTTTTGTCAACTGAAACATATCTCTTTTTTGGTCCTTTAAATTTCATTTTTACTTCAAAAAGTTAAGTTGTATTGTGATGATTAAAAAGGTTTCAAGAGACATAGTTTCTGGGTAATTTAATCATCTTATTAACGAGGCCAGCAGATTATTAATACAAATATGGTTATTTGGCAATCTCTCATAGACCCCTAATTGCAGTAGAATCTATATGCCCTGAGAAGAGAAGGTGAATCCAAGGGGTGCCTACTCAACTCTGATTGGTTAATCAAATGGGAGGTGGGATATCTTGAGGTACTGTGACTTAGGTCACTCAAGTCTTGGTCAAAGAGATATCAATTTCCATATCACCTGTTTTGATAATAAGGAGAATCAACATTTTCCCAGACCCAAGAGAGTAAACATAATAAACAGGAATACTCCAATTAGCCTAAACTCAGAATTTCTTTTACTCTCTGATTAGATCTCAGTTTGGTCAAATCTTTAAGAGAGATTTCCCACAGATTGGTTTCTAGATGAGTGAAGTAGAAAAGGGGAAAAACCTTGATCCTAACACAATAATTATTTATTAAATGAGAGAAATATTCATTTCTCACAGTATAAACTCAGGTGAAAAATTTTAGTTGAATAGCAATTTGACTCATGTCATGTGGCAGTATGCTTGATATAACTAAAACATTTAATTAATTTTGATCTCCAAATCTGAAATGTGAAGGCAGGACCAAAGTTCATTTTAATACTCCTTAAGGAGAAAGAGTTTACTATAAAAACTCTAATGTAAATTAGACAGCAGAGGGATGTTTAACTTGATCTCGAAACCAAACTAAGTACTTTTTTTTTTGCTTTTTGGAGGGCAATTGGGGTTGAGTAACTTGCCCAAGGTCACACGGCTAGGTTTTTGTTTGTGTGTGCGCTGTGTCTGAGGTCGGATCCGAACTCAGGTCTTTCTGACTCCAGGGCCAACGCTCTACTCACTGCACCACCTAGCCGCCCCCAAACTAAGTACTTTAAGGAGCTTTTATTTGTATATATTTTATGTACTAATTATAAGCCAACTTTATTGAAGGTCAGTTAGGCAAGAATTTTATTTTATCTAGGCTTTTGATCTTCCTTTAAACCACTGCAAAGTAGCATGAATACAACAGGGCATAAAGTTTGTTTAAAGTCAAACAAGGCTAAATTATAGTCTACTTTGTTAACTCTTGGGGAGAACTTTTAAATATTTCTTTATTTGTACAGATTTCTTAAACTAAGTTAGATTTTATAAAATGGATATTAATTAGATGGCTGTTAAAATGTAATGTCAAGACTGAAAGACAGTAAGGAATTAAATTGTACATGTTGCTCAACAAAGGAATTACAAACTATGATGATAATAATGATGATTTATTATTACTGTATTATTAATAATTGCTTACATTTAGAGTGCTCTAAAAAGCACCTTTCCTCCATTAATAACTTTTATCTCATTTTATATCAACAAATACAAGTACTGAAATAGGTAAACAAAAAAAGAAAAATGTGACTGTAGGTAATGGACACCAGGACGGAAACAAGTGGATTCTTGTGAGATGTGCTTATCATAAAATATTTTAACAAAAATCAAGCCATTTCTGTGATCCCCTTTGTACTTTTTACATATATTTGTTCAGGTTTTGTTGCTGCTGCTATTGTTTTTGAGCGGCAGTTAATGTATGTAAAGTACAAGTTGCATTCAATTTGTTTCAACAAGCATTTATCAAGTGTTTACTTAGAAGGCGGTATGTGTATCAGGTTCAGTACTAGATGCTGAAAATACAAAAACCACCTCACTCCCCCTAAAAACAAACCAAACAAACAAGAAAAAAAAATCCCAACCCCTTGCCCTTGAAGAATTAATATTTTATTGATACATAATATATCACCATTTGTCCAGTCATTCCTAAATTATTAGGAACACAATTTGTTTCTAGATTTTTTTTCCTATTACAAATAGTGTCTCCAGGAATATTTTTGTAAACTTATTCCTTTTCCCTCTGTCAATAACCTCTTTAGAGAATTATGCTAGTAGAAGGTTAATGCAATGACTGATATAAATAAGAACCTGTGTGGTTTTTCCTGGATGATTCTGTATTAAGGATAATGATAGGATATGAACTTATCATTTTGTTGATATAGGGATCAACCAGTTAGAGAAACTCCCTCTACTACTGGTAGGTAGGCATTTTCTCTGCAACTTAGAGCCTTAAGAGAGATGCCTAAAACAGCGGTTTCCATTTAAGGCATTCTCAAAAAATGTTCAAAGGGTTCACAAACATGGACAAAGGGATTTGGGCTAAAAATTCTTTAATGGCACCTTAAATTGCCCAATTATGTTACAAATAAATTTCTTCCCTCTGTGACAACTAGCAGGTGCATATTTGAAGCATTATAGTTTTCTTTTCTGTAGCCCGTTGGAAACTGTCATGATCAAACTTATAATGACATAGGTACTTGTGCAGCAACTGTATCAAACTCTACTTCTGACAGCACAGTATGGTCTCAGTTTCTCAACCTCTCATCAAATTGTTTCCAAACCACAGTGGTTTCACAGTCAAGAGCAACCAGGCTGATCAGATGAAGGAGGACTGAGCCTGCCCTCACTGGCATTCTGTAACACTGCATCAGAATAACTGTCTCATTGCTCTGTTGTTCTATAATTGTACCTCATCTGCTGTGTAACCATATTATCAAAATGTTATGAATGGTTGTGTTCTTGCAGCACAAAGGTCAGACTTTCTGAAAATTATGGTCACTGGCCATGTACATTAGAAGCTATTCTGAAACCATGTTATACCATCATAAACTTTCTGCAGAAAAAAATCTTATTTCCTCTCACTGAAGCATTAGGGCTATTTTTTAATGAAAACACCCTCCACTCATGTTGCTGCGCTTCTTTCTGGCAGATATTTATGAACTTGCTGGCAACAATGATCAGCCATTTGGCAGAATTTCTACGAGGTTGTAGTCAATGTGCCGGTGGCAGAAGAGAAGAAGATTGCATTTGAAAAAGATTATTTTCTTACAAACATTAATTTAAATATTAAAAAAAAAAACCGTGCAATTATTCTTTAAGTACAACTGTCATTTAATAAAGCACCTATCATGAGCCAGTAGAATGGCAGATGTTTTATACTGTAACTAGCTACATAATTTCCTCTGCTTCATTTGGTGGCTAAAAACAAATATATGAATTTCCATCTTTCATCAAAAAAGCTTGTAAAATTCTCCTACCATTTTTATCATAAATTTATGAGTGAGAACTTTTGCTTTAGTCTTGTTCTAAATAAAAATGCTGAAATAAACTCAATGTAGGACCAGATTTAAGACTGTCTGGTACAGAGTTAAAGATTTCAAATTTGTTTTAAAAGTCCAATATTGAAATTCAGTTTATATGTGACTATAATATTATGTTAAATATCTTCCACTTATTTATTTCATTAAGAATGTTATTTATATTTAACAAGATTTATAAAATAAAGAAATTTAGTAAAGTCTTGTAGATCACAATTAAACATGAGGTCTTCCTCAATTATTTCTTTTAATTCTTATGGAATGTCCTACATTATTTTAAAATATTCATCATTATTTTATAATTAGGGCAGTATAAGTTTATGCTTACATTTTCATAATAATAAGTAAAATTAAAATTTATATTTCATAATCACATAATGTACATTTTAATTTGGAGCTTTTGAGGGCAAAAGCTATTTTAGACACTGTAAGCCCTTAATGAATCCATCTAAAAGAATATTTTGGGAACTATATTAAAGTAGTGTTGAAAGTTCACAACATATTTTTTTGTTGCTGTTGAAAAGTCTTTAGAGAACAAAAAACAATGGGAACCAATGGCTTGGAATGCTGAGAGGTTCAGTGACTTGCCCGGAGTCACAGAGTAAGTATTTTCTGAAGGCAGGATATGAATTCTGATTTCTGATTCTCTGGCCTTCAAAGGCAGCTTTCCACTAAGCCACAGTCTCACATCATCATTATGTAGTATCTTCACCCAAACCCCTGCTGTCGACCATTCTATCTCACAGGATTCCTATGCTCACTTTTTATTTCCCTTCTCTTATGAACTCTGGGGAAAAACCATGTAGCTGTGACTTCTCTCACTCTGTCACAACTAGTCTTTCCTTGACCCCTGCAATAAGGCCTTTCTCCAATGTCTATTAAAACTTCCTTCTCAAAAACCACTAACTCAAATGATTATTTTATTCATGCTTCATTCTCTTTGACTACTCTAAAGCACGCCACTGCTGACATTTCCTGCTTCTTTCTCTCTCCCTATCTTCCCTAAGCTTCAGAGACATCAATGTTCTATCTCTCTACTTGTTCCTTTCCTGGCTCCTCATCTTAACCCCCTTAGAGTAGGTATTTCCCGAAATTCTGTTCTTGCCACCCTTCCTTACTTATATACTCTCCCTTGGTAATTTCATTCACATCTAAGGCTTCAATTAGAAACAATATGCAGATAACTACCAAATCAGAGCTCTTAGCTCTGACTTCTCTTTTGAGTTACAGAAAAATATTTCCAATGGTATACATATCTCTACCCTGGATGTCCCAATGACCCCTCAGACTAACTAGGACCAAAACCAGGATTATTATCTCCCCCCCCCCCCAAATCTCTCCCTTCTAATTTCACTGTTTCTTATAGGGACACTATCATTCACCCAGGCACTCTTATTAAAAACAGGGATGTTATCTTTGATTCCTCCTCTCTCTTCTTTATTTTCGATACCAAGTCCCATGACTTCTGCCTAGGCAATGTCTCTCACACACCAATTACCTGTCCTCTGCCTAACTACAGGTAGAGCAGAACTCTCTCCTTCCCCTAATCCATCCTTAATCCAATAGGTACACTAATGACATGATCATTTCCCACTAAACTGCTCTTCTGGACTTCAGTATCTCCAGAAAGTCATAATCCTGCAAGATGTAATCAACTCTGTAACTCATACCTCTTTAGATCATTTCCCACCAGACTGTAGAACTTCATTTATCCTGGGATGGGGTGGGGATGACCTTTCCCTTTTTCAGCTAATTTATATGTGTTGTCTTATCCCCTTCAACTATAAGCACCTTGAGGGAAGGGCCTGTCTTATGCCTTTCTTTGTATCCCTACTGCTTAGCACAGTGCCTAGCACGTAGTAGGCACATAATAAATGTATAATGACTCATTCTAATCATCCCACCAGTCACCCAGGCTTGCAAACTAGGAATCATCCGATACCCTTTCTTCTCACTTTGGCAGTCAGTTGTCAAGTCCTATTGATTCCAAATAAGAAACATCTCTCATGGGGAGGCTAGGTGGCACAGTGAGTAGAGTGTCAGCCCTGGAGTCAGAAGGACCTGAGTTCGGATCCGGCCTCAGACACTTAACGCACACAGAAACAAAAACCTAGCCGTGTGACCTTGGGCAAGTTACTTAACCCCAATTGCTCTCCAAAAAGCAACAAAACAAAACAAAACAAAAACAAAACATCTCTCATATGTGTACCCTTCTTTACTGAAACTACCACCACCCCGGGACAGGCCCTCATCAGATCACCTCTGGATTATTGCAAAAGCTTGCTAGTCAGTCTTCTTGTCACAAGCCTCTCCCCACTCCAATCCATGCTCCACTCAGCTGTCAAACTGATTTATCCTAAAGCACAGGTCTGATCAATAATCCTCCTATTCAAAATGGCTTTATAACCTTGTCCCTTCCTACCTTTCCCTCCTTCTTATACCTTAGTCTCCCTCTACATATTCTGAGATCCACTAACACTAGCCTCCTTGTATTTACTTGCACAAAATATTCCTTTCTCCAACCTGACTCTTGGCTTCCATGACTTTCTTCATATATGAGATAAAATTCCACCTTGTGCAAGAGACCTTTCCTAATCCTACCTAATCCTAGTGCCTTCCCTCTAAGATCATCTCCAATTTATCTTGCCCACATCTTGCATGCTGTCTTCCCTATTAGACTGTGACCTCCTTGAGAAAAAGGGCTATTTCCTGCCTTTCTTTGTATTCCCTGCACAATGCTTAATAAATACTGTTTGACTAAGTCCAACTACTGACTTAAGTCAAATCTATTTAGATTACTTTTTACTTCTTTTTAAAAAATATTTATTTTTAATTTATGGAATAAAATAAGCATTTCCATAATATAACAGTTATCATGTAAATTTATTTTCCTTTTCCCCCCACCCCACCCCCAGAGATGGCTATCAGACACAAATAGGTGTGTGTGTGTGTGTGTGTGTGTGTGTGTGTGTGTGTGTGTGTGTGTGTAAAATCATTCTATACATACTCTTATTTATCAGTTCTTGCTCTGGATGCAAATAATATCTTCCTTCATATGTCCTTGGTAATTAATCTGAATATTTATAATAGTCAAAATTACTTATTCATTCACAGCTGTTCTTAAAATACTGCTGTTACTGTTTACAATGTCCTCTTGATTCTCCTCTTTTCGCTCTTCAATATTTTGTGCAAGTCTATCTATGTTTTTCTAAGATCATTAAGCTCATCATTTCTTATAGCACAGTAGTATTCTGTCACAATCATATACAATTTGTTCAGCCATTCCCAAATAGATGGGCATCCCTGTAATTCCCAGTTCTTTGCCACTACAAAGAAAGTTGCTATAAATATTTTAGGACATATAGGTTGTTCTCCTTTTCCCCTAATCATCTTTGGAAATAGACCTGTTAGTAGTACTGCTGGATCAAAGGGTATAGGCAATTTAATAACTCTTTGGGCACAATTCCAGATTGCCCTCCAAAACAGCTAGATCAGTTCACAATTCCACGAACAATGAATTAGTGTCCCAATTTTTCCACATTCTATCCAACATCTATCACTTTTCCCTTAAATCATTTTAGCCAATCTGATAGGTATAAAATATCTCAAGGTTATTTTAATTTGTATTTCTTTAACCAATAATGATTTAAAGTATTTTTTCATATGATTATAAATTTTTCTGATTTCTTCATTAGAAAATTGCCTATCCGTATCCTTTGACCATTTATCAATTGGGGAATGATTCATTCTTATAGACAAAGTTCTCTATATATTTGAGCTATAAGACCTTTAGATTATTCCAATCACATCAACCACATGGACCTGGTTTTACTGACTGGAAATTGATCCAGAGGGTTCAAACTTTGTACATCTGAAGGAAAAGTTTTACCTACAATATCTAACCTTTTATGACACCTGGCCAACAAAGATTAAAGTACAACTGTCTTGCCACAAAGGATCTGACCCCCACCCCCACCCCCTGCCCCAATCTGCTACAAATGCATTTCTGTCTAGAATACCAATAATCTTAATATTTATTAGACACATTTATTTCCCTCCCCTTTCTAGCAAGGAAATAACCAAGTGTCACCTCACTACTGTTAAAATTTAGTTTGACTAGATCCGTATCACTACTAAGGACCCTCAAGGAAGACTATATAGAAAGTAACTTCCTATTAAAACCAAGAGAGACTGGGTGAAATCTTTCTCTCTAACACACACACACACACACACACACACACACACACACACACAGAGCTAAATTCTATGTTCTACTAGATGATACTGATGATTAAACCATTAGACCAAATGTTTATATTACCAGAAAATAGCCATGAGAACAAGTCCACCTTTTTATGCTGACTTCTGGTAAGGTTCAAACTATGCAATAGCATTCTTTCTCAATCAAAAAGAACACATACTATATATAATGATTAACTTAAAATAATTTTTTAACCTTCCTAGTTTTAAGATGAAGCAACTAGCAACCCCCTTTTTAAATATGTTCATAAGTTGCCTAGGGCAAGGCCTTGGGGTACACTCAGTGTGGATGCCAAAAGCAAAGGATATTGAAAAGGAGCTAGGACACAGGTAAAAGGACCAAGAGAGAGCAATGTCACAAAAACCCAGAGAATATCTAGAAGAAGAGAACAATCAACAGTGCCAAATGGAGCAAAGAGGTCAGAAAGACCTAAGAAAAGGTCACCATTCTCAAACATACCATGTGTTTTCTGGGTTCTGTGTTCTTATTCACGCTGTTCATCATGACTGAAATTCCCTCTCCTGTCCCCAACCTGCTGCCTCCCTACCCATCCTTTAAGTCTAATTAAATCCTCCACTTTTTTCCTATCTATAATGCACTCGCACAAGTTCAACTTCACAACTCAACAAATATTCACTAAGTCAGTCACTGACTCTGTGTGTTGGACCCATGCAAGTTATGGTAGAGCAAGGAAGAAAAGAACACCTACTGTCAAGAAGTTCACATTGTTCTAAAAAAAGAACAAGATCACAATATAATAGAGGCCATATCTGAGATCTCCTACCTACAGGAGTAGTATTTAAAATGCCAGTGTTTCCCAGTGCCAAGCATGGTCCTCTGCACACAGCAGACGTTTATGAAATGTTCTTGAACTTAACTGTTCATGTCTACCCAGATAAAATTTAAGTTCTCTGAGGGCAGGAACCATTTTATTTTTCTCTGTATCGACAGTGCTTAGCACAGTGCCTGGCACATACTAAATGTTTGAATAAAGTGATATAAAATGTGAGCTTACTGGTCTTTCAGTGTGTATCTACATGAAAGCACCAGTCAACAGGCAACACGCATTTATTAAGCACTTACTATATCCTTAGCACAGTGCTAATAAAGCAGAGTTGGTGGATCCAGGATCATTCGAAGGCAAAGAGTAAAAGACAAAAGTTTCTGCTAATATAACTCCTTCACACACTGGTTTTATTTTTCACCTCTTAACAATTTTATTCCTTTTTCCACTGGAACTCCATTTCTCTTAGCTGAGGTGAAGATTCCAAAACTGAACAAAAATTCCAGCAAACTAAAAAAAATGAGACTGAAAATTAGAATTGACTACAAGCTATATCAGTTAAAAATCTGATGTAGCTGTTAATGCCAAGTTAACGCTATTTTAAAGTGCAGTAATGAAAGTTATCACTCTAAGAACAAGGAGGCAGTAGTCCCACTGCAGCTAATGCTCCTGAAGACCACCTGAAGCAGTGTATTCAGAGCTAGATGCTAAGAGTGAGGATGACAAGCTGAAGTATATCCAGAGAAAGATGATCAGGAGAGTATGAATACTCAAAATCCTACTGTTTCATGAGAAACAACTGAAAGATCTAAGGATGTTTAGCATATTGGAAAGAATAGTTAGTGAAAACATGACCAGTGTCTTAAAACATCTTAAGAGCTGTCACTTGGAAGACAAATTCAATCTTCATTGCAAGGCTCTAGAAAGTAGTATTAGGAAGACTAATAGGCACAAGTAATAGGGAGATCGATTTTACCTTAATATAAACACTGATCTTACTAACAATTTGAGAGTATCCAAAAATGAAATGGGTTACCTCACAAAGAGTTTCTATCAGGGGAAGCAGACAGACTTAAGTAACTACCGTCTGGTATTCCTGCATCACCTGGTAGAATGCTAGTCTTTAATGAGTCATTAAAAACATTTTTAAAAAGCTAGTGCAAACAATAAAATTCCCATCTAACAAATGTTCTTCACTCAAACTTATCTTCCAACCAAAACTAGCTCTCCTGCCTTCATATCTTGTTGATGAGTCAATCAAGCATTAAAACTTAATGAATCTCTGCTATACACTCCTTCACTCTTTCAACTAACTAGTTGCAAAATCCTGCTGATTCTGCCTCTGAAACAATTCTTACTTCTGTCTTCCCTTTCCATTCCCAATGCTACTTACCATAATACCTCTTACTACCAGATACTACAAAAAGTCCTCTCATTCTGTTTCCAACTTCCCCTAAATACAAGGCATCCTATATACTACCACCCAGATTAATCTTTCTAAAGAACAACTCTTGACTCCTCTATAAAGGGTCCCTACCTATTATTCTAGTTTTATTTCCTCTACACGAAGGTTTGATGAAATTGGGTTACAAAGGTTACTTCAGAGGTTTCAGTCATTCTATATCATGAGCAGTCACTCTAAAGTTGGAATGGCTCCCTTCCCCAGTGTGTTAAAACCCTATCCACCCTTTAAGGTCCAGCTCAGAAAATACCTTTTCGAAGTCTGATCTCTAACTGATCATCTCTTCCACCTCTAAACCTTAACTGGGTTTTGGGTCCTAATACAGTAATCATCCCATTACAATCTAGAAAATGGTTATTTGAATACTTCCCCTTATTTACAAATGCAACCCCCCCTTCCATCCTAACCACTATAAAACCTTTTATTTATTTGTCTCTTTCCTTAAGATTTCTCGTGTATTATGTTAACAGTTATTACTATAAAAATCTTCCCTTATAATATCACCATAAGTTATGTATATATCCTTCCATCACCAGTGCCTAATGGGATAGGCACGCCAGTTAAAATCCCTATTTTACAGATGGGGAAACTGGTGCTTAGTGATATTAAATGATGTAGCCAAAGTTACAGAGCTTTAAGAAGGAAGATCAGGATTCAAATACAGGTCTCAGATTACTGTGCTTTCCACTAAGCCATAGTGCCTCTCCAAGAAGCAAGAAGCTTTTTGGATGGTAGGAACAAGGTCTTTGTACCTAACTACACATCACACCTAAAATGTCTAACACAAGTTCCCTATATACACAAAATAAATATTTGTTGAATTAATTCAAGTTTCGATTATTTAGCAAAAGCTGCTTAATCTTTCAACATTACAAACACCTGAACTTAGAACCAGAGCTCAATTTTTAACCAAAAATTTTAATGATAAAAGCAGAAAAGCTATATAGGATTTATTGTTAAAGTTCAAGAGTCTTCAATTTATTCATAAAAAAGATTACAGAATATTATATGTGGTTAAAATCTCAGTGCCCTTCATGTATTTGCAAATATTGTCAAATTGAACAAGAACAGGGTTTTCATAAAAAGTGACATTTTCCAAAAGCTTTATTTGCTTTAATCCTTCTTTTTCCTTTTGATAGGATTAAGCTTGTAAATGGCAAAACCATTCAATATGAACACCAAAATGCTAATTCCAAGGCATTTGGCTTTAGGTAGCTAAATAAGCCCACCAAAATGCCAACTGTGAAGCATTTGGCCTAATGTACTCATAAATGAGTCTCTAAGACACTTCTGATTTTACATTACTGCACAGTGTTTTCTAACAGCTTTTTTCAATGCTATGAATTTGCTTGTACATTAAAAGTGACACTAAAAAGAAATCTATTTCACAAAGTTATAGAATCCTGGAGTTGGATAGGACCTCAGTGATCTAATCCCATCTAAGTTCCCAAAAGAGAGTGCAATCTATGTACTGGGGTGGCTTTGCTGAATTGCTTTTAATCTTTGATTAAAGGGTAAGTTTCATAGGTAGGAGGAAAAATATATTTAGAAATAAAAATGATACAAAAAAAAAAGGAAAAATAATATCAAGGGTAAATAAGTCATGTTCCCAATGGTGAACTTAAATCTATATAAATAAGCACTGTCTTATTGTCATTAGGTACATTCTCTTTCTCTCTTTTTTTTTTTTTAACAAATGCTTTATTAACTTCTGGTTTACATCATTTCCACCAGATTTTGAGTTACAATTTTTCCCCCATTTTTCCCTACCTACCACCCCAGAATAGCAGTCCCACTAGATATCCCCTCATCCAATTTGCTCTCTCCCATATCTTCTCCCATACCCCCTTGACTTTGCTATTAGGGCAAGGTGAATCTCTGAGCCCCAAAGCCTGAACATCTTATCTCCCAATTACATGCAAAATAGTATTAATAATAGTATTTATATATATTTGAAACATTTAATTTTAAAACCTCAAATTTCAGATCCACTCCCGTCCTCCCTTGTCACCCATTCCCCGTGGGAAGATAAGCAATTCAGCATGTGTTGTACATGTATAGCTATGCAAAACATTACCATAGTAGATATATTGTAAAAGGCTGCTTATGATTCCCTCCCACCCATCCCACCCCCCACCTGGTTCATTCCCTACTTTGATCCTCTCCCTCTTTGAAAGTGGGCCTGGGCTCGGCTCCCAGCGGGCTGCACTGTCGGTTCCCAGCGGGCTGTGCTGCCCACTCTCAGAGCACTGTGCTGGCTGCTCCCTGCAGGGCTGCTGGGCTGTCCTCAGCAGGAGGTTAGCTTCTCTGTGTCATTCTGTGGGTGCTGGGGCTCCAGAAGTTGTTCAGATTCCCCTTTTACATTGTTTGGAAGGGGTGTGGGGCAGAGCACCTTGAAGTGCTGTTTTTACTCTGCCATCCTGGCTCGGCCCCCCATTAGGTACATTCTCAATCAACAGTAGTAATACATTTTTATAATGGTAACCCAGGATTTTTATATATTAAAGGGTCCTTGGACTTGAAAATGCTGGGTATCACAGCCAGCTTTTTCATCAAATGCTCTCTATAAAATGAAGTTTATACTACAAGTGTTGATCTTATAATGCTATTTTTTTTCTTTTTTTGCCTTTTGGAGGGCAATTGGGATTAAGTAACTTCCCAAGGTCACACAGCTAGGTTTTTTTTTTTTAATTTTGTGTGTGCATTAAGTATCTGAGGCCGGTTCTGAACTCAGGTCCTTCTGACTCCAGGGCTGACACTCTACTCACTGTGCCACCTAGCCGCCCCATAATGCTATTTTCTAATGCCTATTTGGATTTGTCATGCACTCATAAACCCATCAAAAGTTATATTATCACATATTAGTAATGTTTTATTATTTCTGCACATAAAGTATTGCAAATCACTTCCTTATGATTATAAAGTCCAGTCATGGATGGCATTTGAGGCCTTGCAGAAACATGTTATTGCTGACATTTTCAGAACTAGATCTAATTAAAAACTTACATTCATTTTTCATATCTAATTTTGACACTTCCTTATATCTCAAATAATAGTTTTTGATTATAACAAATGTTGGAAAGATCTCCAAGTATTAAAATAGTTTATCCATTTAATCTCTGCAAATAAAATAAAGGAGAATAAAAAATGACTACAGCTGTGACCAAGCTATGAAGACTTTAAGGAAAAAAGAAAAAAAAGAACACATAGATTCCTCTAGTTAAAACTGTATGCTATTTGTTGGAATTATACATTTCAAAATAAACCCTAATGTTTTGGATCAAAGTGCCTATTAAAAGGGTAGTAGATTGTTTTTTCCCCCACTCACGGAGGCTTGACAATTGGGAAAAAGGGGTGAAAAACAGGGAAACAACGGCTCTAGAGTAAGATAACCAAGATAGGGAAGGGTCCTGAGTCAAAGACATTAGGAAGAGGAACATGAAAGCCATCTTCTAATATCTTAAGGTTCATAATGAGGAAAAGAGATTAGACTTCTTTTGTTTGGACCAAGAGGGCCGAACCAGAACCAAAGGGTTACAAAGAAGGAATGGAAAATGTCAGTCAGGAAAATCTTCTTAACAATTAGAGCCAAAAGGGGAGGCCAAAAGTAAAGAGGCCTGTCTTTGGAGATGGTGGTTTCCTCCTCCTCTGGGGTCTTTAAGGAGAGGCTGGATGATTGTGTGTATGAGCTGAACTAGATGACCACTGAAACAGGTATCTTTCAACTCTTAAATCCTATGGCTCTGCAAAGTGAATCTTCCTAAAATACAGGTGTAAATATTATTCCCTCGTTCAAAATCCTTTAATAGCCTCTCACTCACTAGTAGCTAAAGCCTTAATTCTCCAAATGTAGAATTCTAGGCCACCCCATGACTGCTTAGTGAAGTACAAAGCTCACTAAGAGTAAGGAGACCTGATATTGTAAGATCATCAATTTAGAGGTGAAAGATATCCTGAGAGAACATCTAGCACAAGCTCTTCATTTTATAAAGGCCTAGAGAAGGTTGTAACTTATCCAAGGTCACATATGTAGTAAGCAGGCCTGGGATTTGAACACAGGTCCTCTTCTCATTCTAAATTCACTGACTTGAATTTGAGAAAAATACCAACCTCTTTTAGTCTCAGTTTCCTCATGCCCATTACCTCTAAGGTCCTGGTTCTGAATTTTTCTGATCAATTGCATGATTCATTCATATATAGGCTCATTAATCCCCCATATTGTTCTCCATTCCTTTCCATATCACCTCATCTAACATGTAAATTTTTCATGATGGCTAGTAATCTCTTAATCTAATTAACTACAATAACAAGTCTGTATCACAAATCTGACGGCTGCTTTGTGATATTTTATATTGTAGTCCTGAAGCCATTTAAATGTTAACATTTTTTAGCATGAATGTATAATGTCCTATTTCCCAAATGATATTTCAAGCTTCATTAGATCTAGGACCATGTCTTATATTTCTCTGAATCTCCCCCTCCCCACGATTCACCATGTCTTACATATAGATATAATAGGTGCCAATACCATTACTAGATCTGCACCCCAAAGAGATTAAAGAAAAGGGAAAAGGAATTATATGTACAAAAATATCTTTTAACAACTATTTGTGGTGGCAAAGAATTGGAAATTGAAGGGATGACCATCAAATGGGGAATAATGGCTCAACAAGTTGTGGTTAAGATGATTGTGATGGAATAACATTGTGCTATAAGATATGATGAGCAGAGCAGAGCCAAGATGGTAGAGGAGAGGCAGCAACTTACAACTTTAAAGAATGTCTCAATGGGGTGGCTAGGTGGCGCAGTGAGTAGAGTGCCAGCCCTGGAGTCAGAAGGACCTGAGTTCGGATCCGGCCTCAGACACTTAACACACACAAACCAAAAACCTAGCTGTGTGACCTTGGGCAAGTTATTTAATCCCAATTGCCCTCAAAAAAAAAAAAAAAAAGAATGTCTCAAATCAAATTCTGGAGCAGCAGAGCCAACAAAAGGTCAGAGTGAGACATTTCTCCAGCCTAAGAAAACTTAAGAGGCTGGCAGGAGAGATCTATGACATTGGGATAGGGACTGGCCTAGATCACAAACAACAGGAACATCAGTAGTGGGAGAGAGGCAGCTGTGACAGTGGCAGCAACAGCAGCTTAGGGAGCTCTCAGTCCAGAAACAGTAAGGGAGTCAGACAACTGGACAGAAAGAGAATATAGGGGACCTTTGTTGGCTACTCTGTTGCCCATACATAGTTCTGGGTCACAGGGCAGAGGGGAGCATCTGTGGTCAGTCACAAGGGAGCATGGGCACTGGTTAAAGTTCTAGAGCCAAAAGGAATACTAACACTCATGGCTGCAGGGAAGCAGAGGTCCCTTCCTAGGTAAGACCAGAGCACAAACCAGGAGAACACTGACCAGACCACCTTGGAATCACTAAGAACTTGCAGATCCGCCTCCCCCTACCCAAACAAACTCTGAAAACAGAGACATGAAAAGACCTGAAGTTTGGAACAGTGGCTCTCCACTCCCAGGTGAGTACAGTCCAAAACTTTAACATAGAGTTCAAAGTCAAGAAAACAAGCTGAGAGAATAAGCAAACAACAAACCTGGAGTATAATAAAAATATTGTGGTAACAGAGAAGAAAAAGACACAAAAGCAGACAAAAACAACATGAAAACAGCTACAAGCAAAGTCCCTAAGAAAATTACGTTGATTGAACCCAAAAGCCCAAGAAGAATTCCTGGAAGAGTTAAAGAGATAAGAGTTGTAGAGAAGAAAAAAATATGAAAAGAAATGAGAGTGATGAATTAACATTTGGAAAAAGAGGTACCCCCCCCAAAAAAAAACACTGAAGAAAACACCCTAAAAAACACAAGTAGTTTACTGGTTAAAAAAAAAAAAAAAGCAAAGACATTCACTGAATAAAAGAACTCCTTTAAAAGCAAAGTTGGCCAAATGGAAAAGGAGGTTCAAAAATTCACTTCAGAAAAGAACTCCCTAAAATGGAGAATAGCCAAATGGAAAAAGAAGTACAAAAGCCCACTGGGAAAACTATAATTCCTCAAAAATTAGAATTGGGCAAGTAGATGCTAATGACTCCAGGAGACATCAAGAAACAATCAAACAGCCAAAAGGATGAAAAAATAGAAGAAAATGTGAAATATTCCATCAGAAAACAACTGACCTAGAAATAGGTCAAGAGGAGACAATTTAAGAATTATCGAGCTACTTGAAAGCCACATTAAAAAAGAGCCTAGACATTAAATGTCATGGAATTATAAAGGATATCTTAGATCCAGAGGGTAAAACAAAATTGAAAAGAAGGCACTGATCACTTCCTGAAAGAGATCCCAAAATAAAAACTCCCAGGAATATTATAACTAAATTCCAGAACTCCCAGGTCAAAGAGACAACTTTGCAAGTACACAGAAAAAACGCATACACATTTGATCAAACAGAGGTCTTTTAAGCATTCCTGATAAAAAGACAAGAGCTGAATAGAAAAGATGACATTCAAACAGAAGACTCCAGAGAAGCAGAAAAAAAGTAATCACAAAATAAAAAGAGAAATCATAAGGGGTTCAATAAGGTAAAACTGTTTCCATTCTTATATGGGAAGAGAATACCTTATAACTCTTAAGATCTTTATCATCATTAGGACAGTCAGAAGATATCTAGACAGAGGCTGCAAATGTGAACTGATTACGCTGGGATGATTAAAAAAAAAAAAGAAACGGTGAGAAAGAAGAATGCACTGGGAGAAGGGGAAAGAGAGAGGTAGAATGGAGAAAACTTTCTCACGTAAGAGACATGAATGGCAGATCTTTAACAGTAAAGGGGAAAATGGGATGGCAAGCAATGTTTGAGTGTATATACATATACATACACACACATTCCATTGGTGTACTAAAACTTGTATGTATTTACACACACACACACACACACACACACACACACACACACACACACACAAGAATAACCTAAGGTGACTTTGCATTTATCAAAGGTATAACAGTTACTTATTACTAAATTTCAAAATTTATGATAAATATTTATAGCAGCATTTTTGTTGTAGCAAAGAACAGAAAACAAAGTAGATGTCCACTGACTGGGGAATGGTTAAACAAATCATAGTGTATGAATATAATGGAATATTACTATGCTGTAAGAAATGTATGTTTTGATGAAAATAAAGAACGGGAAGATGAATATGATTTGATAAAGTGAAGAAGTGAAACCAAGAAAACAACATATACAATAATTAAAACAATGTGAACAGGAAGAACTACAAAAAGTCAAGTGAATTTTGCAAAAGTATAGCTTGAAAGAAAAAATAAGACACCTTTAACCTATCCCCTATCAATAATCAGAGGTCCACAAATGTGGTTATTGCACATGTTGTGTGTAATGTACCAATTCCTGCAAAATTTTGATGTGATTGTTTGGATTTTTTTGAAGTGATCAATGCCTTCTTGTCTTTTTCCTTTTTGGAGGGGGGAAGGTAGGGCAATTGGGGTTAAGTGACTTGCCCAAGGTCACCTGGCTAGTTTTGTGTTAAGTGTCTGAGGCCAGATTTGAACTTAGGTTCTTTTGATTCCAGGGCCATGTGCTCTATCCACTACACCACCTAGCCTCCCCGTCTTTTTCTTTTTAAAAAATATTATCTGTTATATAGGATGGTTCTTTAAGAAAGGGATGGGAAAGAATGCTATAAGAAATTTTGGTGATTAAAAGAATATGTATATGTAAATATAATATGTATATTATATATATAGATATATATATATATAATTTTTAAAAAACCATTCCTCCCAAGGTTCCTCTTCTCTAAGCTATAACATTCCTAGTTCTACAAATCAGTCTTCATATAGCATATACTCAAGGCTCTTCAATACAATTACTGTCTTCCTCTGGATCCTCTCCAGTTTACCAATATCTATGCTTCCTAAATTCTGGCATCCAGAATGAATACTATACTACAGAACAGAATACTGAGGGATTGTCATCTCTTTCTTCCTTAGAAGGTATGTCTCGGGGCGGCTAGATGGCGCAGTGAATAGAGCACCAGCCCTGGAGTCAGAAGGACTTGAGTTCGGAGCCGGCCTCAGACACTTAATCCACACAAACAAAAACCTAGCCGTGTAACCTTGGGCAAGTTACTTAACCCCAACTGCCCTAAAGGGGCGACTAGGTGGCGCAGTGAGTAAGAGCGCCGGCCTTGGAGTTGGGATGATCCGAGATCAAATCCGGCCTCAGAAAATGAGCACCCACACATAAATAATGACTAGCCGTGTAACCTTGAGCAAGCTACTTGATCCCAATTGCTTTAAAAAAAAAAAAAAAAAGAAGGTATATCTCTATTAATATAGCATAAGACTACATTAACTTTCTTGGCTGCCACAACACATTACTAATTCGTGTTGAGCTTACAGTACATGAAATTTTATTTCAGACATACTGCTATTTTGTCATCTCAGCATGCTTCCTCTGTCTTCTATTTGAAAAACTGATTTTGAAAACCTGCCTAAAACTTTACATTTATCTCTATTAAATTTCTTCTCATTAGATTTGGCCCAGAATTTTAGCCTGTCAAGATCTTTTTTAAAACTACTGGGGGGGGGGGGAGGGCAGAGCCAAGATGGCGGAGTAGAAACAGCACTTCCAAGGCGCTCTCATCCACACCACTTCCAAACCATATAAAAGGTGGACTCTGAACAACTTCTGGAGCTCCAGCACCCACAGAACAACACAGAGAAGCTAACCTCCCGTTGAGGACAGCCTAGCAGCACTGAAAGGAGTGGCCAGCGGAGTACACTGGGAGCTGAGCCCAGGCCTGCCTGAGCTGCGGTTTTAGCCCCAGGGTGACCCGGCCACCAGCCGGCTGGAGGGACCCCAGAACACCAGCTGCTGTGGCGATTCTAGAATTATCAACACAGACATGCCTAGGACAAAGTGAGAAGTTAGTGCCCTATGGACTTTGGGACCAGTATTTGGGGAACTCATCGGCTTCCTCCCCTGGGGGCTAGAAGTCGCTTGAGGAGACATGCCATTTTGTAGTTTTCTGAGGCAGCTCCAGCTCCTGGCCTGTGAACTGTAGGGGGATCCAGCGATCAGTCTTGGGGGGTAATCGCTCTTGCTTTAACCTCCCTGGATCTGGATTGTGGTCTGGGATGGGTGTGCAGCTTGCCACAGCATGTGGAGGCCTCACAGAGGCCACCCAACTAATACCTCCAGAAGTTGTGAAGACCCCAACGTTTGGGACGGAAGCACCCCTGTCTGGTGGCAGAGTCCTACCGTGGCAACAAGCCCAAAAGTCAAGTAGGTGAGTGGCAACATGCCTAGGCAAAGGAAACAAAATAAACAGAAAAATGCAACTTCAGACTCCTATTTTGGGGGCAAAGAGGATCGAAGCATGGAACAGGAGGAGGACTGGGAGGTCAGAAATCCTGCTCCAAAAGCCCCAAAGGAAAATATGAGCGGGTTACAGGCCATAGAGGACCTTAAGAAGGATTTTAAAAATCAAGTAAGAGAAGTGGAGGAAAAATTGGGAAGAGAAATGAGAAGGATGCAGAAAAGTATGAAATGAGGGTCAACAGCCTGACTAAGGAAAATACTACCTGAAAAAATAGACTAAATCAAATGGTAAAGGAGGCTCAAAAGGGCAATGAGGAGAAGAATGCCTTAAAAAGTCGAATTTGCCAGATGGAAAAAGAATCTCAAAAGCTTACTGAGGAGAATCATTCCTTCAGAATTAAACTGAAGCAAATGGAAGCTAGTGACTTTATGAGAAATCAAGATGGTGTTAAACAGATTCAAACAAATGAAAGAATAGAAGGCAATGTGAAATATTTCATGAGAAAAACCACTGACCTGGAAAATAGATCCAGGAGAGCTAATTTAAAAATTATTAGACTACCCGAAAGCCATGATCAAAGAAAAAACCTAGAAACCACCCTTCAAGAAATTCTCAAGGAAAATTGCCCTGATGTTTTAGACCCAGAGGGCAAAACAGAGGTTGAAAGAATCCACAGATCACCTCCTGAAAAAGACCCCCAAAAGAAAACTCCCAGGAATATTATAGCCAGGTTCCAGAATCCCCAGATCAAGGAGAAAATACTACAAGCAGCCAGGAAGAAACAATTTGAGTATTGTGGAAATACAATCAGAATAGCACAGGACCTGGCAGCTTCTACAC
The DNA here is from genome assembly GCA_011680675.1 of Gymnobelideus leadbeateri. Classification (NCBI taxonomy): domain Eukaryota; kingdom Metazoa; phylum Chordata; class Mammalia; order Diprotodontia; family Petauridae; genus Gymnobelideus; species Gymnobelideus leadbeateri. The sequence goes on along the minus strand of WOXC01003564.1, from coordinate 894,825 downwards.
CAAGGGATCGAAGGGCATGGAATATGATATTCCAGAGAGCAAAAAAGCTGGGATTAAAACCAAGAATCACCTATCCAGCAAAACTGAGTATCTTCTTTCAGGGGAAAATATGATCATTCAGTGGTATAGAGGACTTTCAAGCATTCTTGAGGAAAAAACCAGAATTGAATAGAAAATCTGACATTCAGACACAAGAAGCAAGAGATACCTGAGAAGGTAAACAGGGAAAAGAAATCAAAGGGAACTTACCAAAGTTGAATTATTTACATTCCTACATGGAAAATGGTAATTGTAACTGATGAAACCTTCCTCATTATGAAAATAACTGAGGAAGGGTATATGGGCATATGAATACATATGTGAATGTGTGTATATATGTTTACAGTTATTCATAGATAGAGGGCACAGGTGGAATTTAATAGGAAGAGATGATACTTAAAAGGTGAAATTAAGAGGTGAGAGAAGAATGTAATCAGAGGAGATGGGGAGAGACAGAAAGGGGTAAACTATATAAGAGGCAAGGGAAAGTGGTTACAAGGGAGGGGAAGAACAGGAAAGCAAAAAGTCAAAACCATATCCTCATTGAATTTTGCTCAGGGAGAGAATGACATACATACTAAATGGGGTATCTCATCCTGCAGGAGAGTAGGGAAAAGGGAGATGAGAGGGGGGATGATGGAGGGGAGGGCATGCTGGGGAGGAGGAAGGTTGGAAGCACCCACGTTTGAAAAGGGACAGGATCAAATAAGGGAATGGACCAAATTGGGGGGATAAGTGGGAGGAAAATATAGCCAGTCTTTTACAATATATCTACTGTGGTAATGTTTTGCATAGCTATATATGTACAACATATACTGAATTGCTTATCTTCCCAGCAAGAGTGGGTGACAAGGGAAGGGAATGAATCTGGAATTCGAAGTTTTAAAATCAAATGTTCTAAATATATATAAATACTATTATTAATAATATTTTACATATAATTGGGAAATAAGATATATAGGCACTGGGGCACAGATATTCACCTTGCCCTAATGACAAAGTTGAAGGGGGTATGGGAGAAGATATGGGAGAGAGCAGATTGGATGAGGGGATATCCTGTGGGACTGCTATGTGGATATCCTGTGGGTGGTGGGTAGGGGGAAAAATGGGGAAAAAAATTGTTACTCAAAATCTGGCAGAAATGAATGATATAAACCAGAAGTTAATAAAGCAATTCAAAACAAAACAAAACAAAATAACCAAAAAACAGATGTTGGTGCTTCTCTCTCTGGTAACTAACTGTATGTATGTAATAATCAGACAGCTAGAAGCCCTGTTGGTCTGTTGAATTGTGTCATTTTCTCTGTATTTTTTGTCTGCTTGTAATTTTTGTATGTATTTTCTGAAGTTCAGGGTGCTGATTTTTTCCCCTGAACTAAATGAATGATATTATACATATATTTGATTAAAGAAAGATCGTTAATCCCTTTTGAGTTGCTTTCCTTTAGAAAAGCAGATCAAAGAACCTGTGCTAGCAGCCATCCTGGGTATGCTAGAGTTCTTGCTGTTACAGTGGTGCAGTGGATAGAGTACTGGGCCTAGAGTTAGCAAAACCTAAGTTCAAATCTGATCTCTGACATTTACTAGCTGTATGACCCTAAACAAGTCATTTAACTGTTGCTTGCTCCAGCTTCCTCAACTATAAAATGGGGATGATAATATTACCTATCTCCCAGGGTTGTTATGAAGATCAGATACCTGCATTAAGGACATTGCTTAGTATATAGTAGGTGCCATATAAATGCTATCTATCATTATCATCATCATTGTTGTTAATAACTCCAAGTCACTGAAAACAAAAATAATACAAAAGCACAGGCTTCACTATTTATATGAGGAAATGTAAAATGTATGCCTAAGATTCTTATTAGTAATTGGGTAGTCTGAATGGGGTAGAACTGACTATGATGTGATTCTAAAAAGTAAAACTGTTCAGGAAAAGGTAAAAAGAGTAATTATGTTATACAAATGAGGTGCAAGAAGAAGTGACACAGAGGAATTAGATGGGGAGGGGACGGGTAGTTCTGGAATCCTAATTTCACTGGGAATGGGTAAAAGAGGGAACAATACATCTGTATCTAGGAGAGTATAAAAGTCTTCTAAATTCAGAAAGAAATAAAAGGTTAAGGGGATTGGGAGGGGGAGAGGATCTCTGGTGAGGGGGGGTAGGTTAAGTAATAGGAGGGCAAGGTAGCAGGTAGAAGAAAAGTAGAGAAGTTAGGAGAGATGGAAAATAGGAGATACAAACCTTAAGATCAGGGAAGAAGGAGCAGACATAGTAATCATGATCTCAGACAAAGTTAAAGCCAAAATAGACTTAATCAAAAGAGAAAAATAGGGAAACTACACTATATGTCAGTTATACTAATCAATATTGTTCTAGACTATCTAAAATAACTAGACAGTATAAAGTTGGAATATTGCTGTGGTACAGGAAATGATGGGGACTTAGAAAAATATGGAAAGATTTGGATCTGTGAAGGAAAAAGCTATTGTAGGAGAAACAGAAGACAAGTACAGCACGGTCATAGACACATATGAATGTATATGTTTATATGAGGATGATTATAGATATCGAAGTACATATATGTATATAAGTATGTGCATGTATGTGTATAGATTGTATGCATGTATGTGTATAGATTGTGTGCATATATATATGCATACATACACACACACACACACACACACACACACACACACACACACACATACACAGACATCCATACTTAAATGTAGCCTTAGGGGAGAGGCAGCAAGGGAGAACAAAGTAAAAAGTGCACGGCAGAAAACAAAATAAAACTTACAAGGAAGCAAAGAAAAGATGGACAGCTCTGAACACAATGGGTAGCATTTATTATATAGGCTTTTGTAAAATGGAAATGTATTGCTGTATATTTGAATCCTCTTTTACATTCTGCCATCATGGCAATGCTTTTTTTTAAATTTTCTTATTTTGTATTTAAGCTCACAATGGCTCTTTTTCTTTTCCTTTTGTGTATTTAAGTTTAAAATAAACTAAGTTTTAAAAAAATAGAGAGGTGAGAGAGGAATTTATTGAGAGAAGGGAGCAATACATCAGGGCAAATTATCTCATTTAAAAGAGGCAAGAGAAAACTGTTACAATGGAAGGGAAGAGCAGGAAGGTGAAAGGGAATGGGACAACCTGATTATCACTGAACTTGGCCTAAGGAGGGAATAACATACGTACTCAATTGGGTATCTTACCCTACAAGACAACAGGGTGGTAGGGGATTAGGAGTGGGGAGGATAGAGGGAGGGCAAATTGGGGGAGAGGGTAGTTAGAGGCAAACATTTTTGAAGGGGGATGTGGTAGAGGGAGAAGGTGGAGTGGGTGGGGGGCAGGATGGGATGGAGCGAAGTGTAGCTGGTTTTTCACAATATAACTATAGAGGAGCTCTGGGTAACTAACTACACATGTACAATCTATATTGAATTGCTTGTCTTCCCAGTGGGGTTGGGTGAGGAGGGAAGAAGGGGAAAAAAATCTGGAACTCAAAGTTTTAAAAACAAATGTTTAAAAATTGGTTTTTTTTACATGCAACTGGAAAATAGGATATACAGGTACTGGGGTTAGGGAGGTGAAAGGGGAGGATATAAGACAGAACAGATTGGGGGAAGAGGTATTCAATAGCCTTGCTGTTTTTGGGGTGGGGGGGGTAGGGGAAAGACAGGGAGAGAAAAAATTGTAACTCAAAATCTTGTGGAGATGAATGTTGAAAACTAAAAATAAATAAAATAAAAAAAATAAAAGAAAAATTTAAAAATAAAGGGAAAAAAGGAAAGTCATGAAACTATTCATTGAGGAAGCTGCTTTTTAAGTAGTAATTTAAATTTAAAATGAATTGTAATATAGTAAAATAGTAATTTAAATTTAAAATGAAGATTAAATGTCATTTTGTCTTCACAGAAACCAAGAATTCACTGTGGGTTACGATGGGCTTGTGTGTTGCCTATGTTTCAGGTAAAAGATGGCAAGATCACCTTCCAAAAACACCACGGCATCTCATAAGTCCTCTCACTGCGGTTCCAATAAAGGAATTCCTTTTCAACCACTAGTTTAAAATCTCTCTGAATGAGATGATACTGTGATACTAATGATGACGACTATTTTTCCTTGCAAATGATAATTTTTTTTTAAAGATATAATCATGGGCTTAGTGATACTGCCACCAACTGTTAAAAATATGAATCACATTGGTGTTTCATTATAACATTAAAAGAGAGACCATAAGCCTACAGTTTTATAAAATAATTAAGAAGAAATGCTTTTAAAAAAAGACCACCTTTTTAAAAACAGCGCTCATTTAAGATGCTAAGTATTCTTTTCACCTATACAGTGACAATATACATTTAAGATGTTTTGAAGTTCCTTTATAGAATCCATAGTCAATTTACATACCCAAATCATCACATGATATAAGAGCTAAATTGGTCTTAACATGAATTTCTTGCTGGACATTATAAGTACCTCCTCTATTTCAAAGAAATTTCTTCTATTTCCAATATAAAACCCTGAAGAAATTTTAGAAAGGAAACTACAAGGGAGAGGGGAAAGGAAGAGAGAGAATCTGGAAATTAAATTTTTTAAATGAATATTACAATTTTTTGTTTACGTGTAATTAATAAATAAAATAAAAATTAGCCACAAAAAAGAAACCACATAATTCTGTAAACAATACACAGTCTAACAAATAGTGCTATACTTTGGTTTTAGATGTGCTACTATGAAACATCAAGAAATACATAGGCATTATACATAATACACATAATACATATTAAATAGTTCAGAATAATAGCAATTAGCCTACTAGAACAAGGCGATTAATAATTGATTACTTGGTTAACTTAAAATATGTGCATAAACATAAAGACTTAAAAGTTTCTTTTGTTTTTACAAGGTCTGAAATTCTTATACTTACAAGATAATAAAACATGATGCTACTTGCTACACAAGCAATTAAGAAATGTAAGCCAAGCACTATACTTTTTAGGGCCAGTAATCGATTTTTGAGGACTCTGGACAAACAGTTCTTGTCCAATTTCTCCATTTAAAAATAACAACACTATACTTCACATTTTGAGAACGAATCTCAATATAAGATGATGCTTGTTATATAAGCAAACCAAATAATACGTATTTATATGGTTCATGATGAATACTCTATCTACAATATGATAATAACATTAATATGTAGATATATAGAATATATAAAAAACACCTGATACATATTGTCTCATTTGATCCTCATAACAATCCCTAACACTTAATATGTATTATCTCATTTGATCCTTATAACAACCCTGTCAAGTAGGTGCTGTTATTACCCCCATTGTACAGATAAAGAAGCTAAGGTTGAAGAGATTAAGTGACTTACCCAAGGTCACACCTCTAGTAACTATCTCAGGGTGGATTTGAGGTCTGGTCTTCCTGATTCCACACCCTATGCTCTATCCTCTAAACCATCTCTCTGCAATTATGTATATGCATTCACATACATAGTATAAATATGTTTTATATTAGTAACAGAATTTAGGGCACAAAGGAAAAAGTAATTAACTTGAAGACTGAGTTTGTGATCACTTTATTTTAGTTTATCTATAGCAACGTTTGACATTAAAAATAGTTCTATATAAAGATATTTTACCGTCTTAATAGAACTCCTTTGTTTTTCTTCCCAAACATCACTGCTCAACTCAAGTGTGCAATGAACATTTGTTTCTCTTTCATAGGACCCCAAAATCAGTAACCTGCAATATAAAAATGAAAAAATAAGCATGGGTTATTAGAATGGTTATGCTTATTTTTACAAATCTTTCACACAGTCATAAACTACTCAACACAGTGACACAATCCTATAGTTTCCAGTTTAGGGAAACAGAATGAAGGATTCAAATCAAGTTCTTGTTGCACCCTCTAGTGGAAAAAAGATATACAACCAAAATTAGGCAAAATTCTTACTATAATAAGTATACATATATAGAAACTAAACTGGATCAAAATGTATTACCTACTTTTATAGCTAGGGCAGTGACTCCAATTAAGGTGAGTCATATCAACCATTTATTCAATAAACATGAACTTATTAAGTGGCTACTGTGTTCAAAGAAGGTACTATGCTGGCCACTGAATATATACAAAGGCAAATTAAACAGGCCTCCCTTCCCTGAAGTATTGAGAGATTATTTTTCTCACTTAAAAAAAAAAAAACACAAAAGGCAATCAAAAGTCGGGTTTTTTGGGGGGGATCCAAATTCTTCATAAAAATAATATCTTTTTGGAAGAATCTTTTGGGTATCAGTGTTCCTTTCAGAATAGCTATGCTTTATTCACACAGAAATCATAACAGCTCCTGGACTACTGCCCTACTGGGAGAGTCGAGAGGGGTATGGGAGAAGATATGGGAGAGAGCAGATGGGATGAGGGGATACCCTGTGGGACTGCTATTCTGGGGTGGTGGGCAGGGGGAAAATGGGGGGAAAATCGTAACTCAAAATCTGGTGGAAATGAATGATGTAAAACAGAAGTTAATAAAGCATTTAAAAAGAAAAGGAAAGCAAGGAAAAGAAGAGGAAAGAAAAGAGAAGTCCACCGGTGCTAGCAGCTAAGAGATAAAGGGTAATGTCGGTAAAGACAGTTTCAGTCCAGTGCTGGGGCAGAAGGCCAGATGGCAAGGGGACCTCTGAGGCCATCTAAGCCAACCAGCACATGTACAAGAAACTCCCTGTACAACACTCCTATCAAGTATTCCCCCAGTCTTCACCTGAACACCTCTGGCAAGGGACAGAGAACCCCCCTGGCAAGGGACAGAGAACCCCCTGCCTCCTGAATCAGGCCATTCTACTTAAAGGAAGCTCTGTTAGGAGACAGTAGGAGGGCAGGGCACTGGGCTTGGAGACAGAAGACCTGGCTTCAAATTCCATGACACTTTTACTCCATGTAGGCCTTCGGGCAGGTCCCTGGGCCTCAGTCTCCTTATTAGCAAAATAAGACGAAATTCAAAGCAAAAAAGGTGAAAGCACAATGACACCGGATGACTTCACAATCCCTTTCCTGTTCTGAATCTGTGATCATCCGTATGTCAGCAGCTGTCCTTGTGCAGCCTCTTCCTTCTGGCTGCCCTACTCTTCTGAGCGTGTGGGGCTTGTTCACGCTTTTTTCGAATGTCCCTCCTTTCTTATAGAACTTCCAGTTTACCAGGTCTTTTTACGTGGACGAGGACCCTTAGTCTTCTCTGTATACCTCCAAACTACTGTGTGCAGTGCTTTGCTCTCAAATATTTGGAATGAATGCCAGAGTTAGCAAAAGATCAAAATGCCAAACAGTATCCCAGCATCTGGCATGAGATATGTAGATTATACAATAATGCACTGATTGCAGGGTCTCCTGGAACCCTGTCAATGAGCCTATGAAATCCAGATTAAAGCTTGGGTAGAGGTACATGAGCTTATGAGAAAACTCATGAAGCAGTACAGGGATATCTATATCGAGTACTTCATGGAGGTAAGGCAACAAAAAGGGGTGTGTGTGTGTGTGTGTGTGTGTGTGTGTGTGTGTGTGTGTGTGTGTGTGTACACAATGGTTTTTTATATATGCATGTGTGTGTGGAGAGAGAATGGATAGATAGATAGATAGACCAAAATGACATCACTATGCTCAAGTTAAGTTTCAAGGTGGCTGACTGTGACCGATCAGATCGATATGAGCTCAGAATGTTCTCCCACAGGTCAGGTATAAATAGCCTGTGTGAACATTTGAGGAGGATTCTCCAAATCTGTGCATCATGTGTTTCCTTTGAGCTGTTTCAATTTTGCACTACACTATCACCATATGTCAGGCCCCTATCAACTAATTCCCAATTCCTAAAAATCTCCTAACTGACCTCTCTTCTTCCAGGTTCTATTCTACACCTAACTTATCCTAAACATCTACTTTCAGATGATTTTTTTTCTACCTGATCATACCATTTCACTATTCAAACTCTGGTTTCCCATAGTCTATTCCCAAAGTTATTTAATAACTTTGCATTCAAAGACAGCTATGTGACATCACCCCAAATAACCTTTCCAACACAAACCCACTACTTCAGCTACAGTGATACTGTTTCATATGAAACCTAAGCATTCCTGTTGTTTCTAAATCTTTGCTTAGACCATTTTTCACTTTATGCAATAACTTTCTCCTACTATATTCATATCTCACCTAACCTTCAAGACCTAGTTCAAATTTAATCTCTTCCCTGATCATGCAGCTCAGCGATCTATCTCTCCTATGAAAGCCTATAGAAATGCTATTTGAACAACTCTTTGGGCACCTGTCCCCTTGTACTACTAATCTTTTGCTCTGCATTATTTTATCTTGTCTGAACTAGATTTTAAGTCCTTTACAGGCAACTAATAATATGCCTTGTGTTGGTGAAGCAGATGCTCAATGAATATTTAAGGAATGAATTATTAATTGGGCAAGGGGGAAGTGAATATCCTCCCAAGGAAAACTTTGCATCAATACAGTACAATACAATAAACAATACAATACAATAAAAAATAAAATAAGTGCCTACTGTGTGTCAGGCACTAAATCTACAGTACAAACATTCAGAATATTTAAGTTTAATTTTATAATACGATATTGAAATATTACAAGGGATAATGTCCTCATCAGAATTCATATTTTTTAAACAACAGATTTCACAGTTAATTTTTAGAAGTGTGTTAAGTCCAAATATACTACAAGCCAACATCACACGGAGAACAGCAACAATTCTAGGCATGGTATTTAAAAATACAAAACCTTAATTCTCAGGGTGGCTAGGTGGCACATTGAGTAGAGCACCAGCCCTGGAGTCAGGAGGATCTGAGTTTAAATCCGACCTCTGACTAGCCATGTGACCTTGGGCAAGTCACTTAACCCCAACTGCCCTGCCTTCCCCACTCCAAAAAGCAAAAAAAACCCAAAACCCTTAATTCTGTACCCTAAGTCCTTTTATTAGGTTTGGCACATAGCAGGTGTAGATTGTTGCTTGACAAAGGAAGAAAGCAAACTGCAGTCCATCATTACAGTCAAGTGTAAATAGAAAAACAATAATAACCAAGAAACACTTATTTTGAAATGTAACATGGGAAGAAGTGATTAACAAACTTAAACTGATGAAATTTTAAATTGGAAACTTCTTCAGAAAGCAGCTTACAATCAAAATCAATGTGGTTAACTGAGAATAATTTGACAACACCCTAGAAAAATTTTAAAGAGGACAATCCCAAAATACTTCAGCATGCTGGTATAATTTATCTGCAAGTACAAGTAAACCAGACCCACAGGACTGGACAGAATTTGAAGATGACTACTAATACATATCAAAATGTGTGAACCTATATTATCTTTAAATGGAAGATTAAGAAGACTATAAAAGATTTCAAAGCTTTTCTAGGTAATCTCACCAGATGTTAAATGTCCAGGCCTAAACCAGATTAAAAGGTAACTGGGAAATGTTTAAAACTAACAAAAATGCAATAAAACACAATGTTAATTTATGATTTTCTAAGTCAACATGTTTCAACTTGAGTTTGAAACCACTGATGTTTAGTTTATGAAAAACTTGCACTGCTACCTTTTCTCTTTTCTAGATTTGTTTATTTTTGACCTAACAAACTGGTGGTCTGGACATGCTCTACAGGTGACTCAGGAACAAAGAAACCTCTTTTAACTTATTTAGAAGGCCCTCCAAACCAAAACTGCCCATGACTAAAATCAACCTCTTATTGTTCTCTTTCTTATAGTAGAAAAATCTGAATCCTCATTATCAACTACATATTTCATACTAAATGCATACAAAGAGATACCTAGAAAGTTAAATTATTTACCAAATAAATTCCAGCTTAACTGGGTTTTTGAAAAATATACACTTTGAAATAAAGATGTAAAATTTTAGAACTGAAAATTTTAGTGTAAATGCTAGCCCCTAAATATTATATAAAACAAATATTTATCCAGTTAAGGCTGCATAGTGGATAAGAGTGCTAGCATTGAAGCCAGGAAAATTTAAGATCAAAACCTATCACACACAATTCTTGGCTGTGCTGACCTTGGGCAAGTCACTTCAGCTCTCTCCACATCAGTTTTCTCATCTGCAAAATGTGGATAATGAAAACACCTACACTTCAGTGTGGTTGTGACAATAAAATAAAAAAAAATATATGTAAAGTACTTTGTAACCTTTAAAGCATTATATAAATGAGAGTAGTAGTAATAGCAGCAGCAGTGGTAGTATCATTGTTATTGTATATTTGTTTTTAAATCGCCCTTTTGGAATTCTGAAGAAAGAAGAAACTGAGGGGCCCTCGCATTATTAGTGTTGGCTGATGTGATCATTACTTGGTTATCTCTTTGTTCATGAAACAAAGAACAGAAAAAAAATGGCTCTTATTTCTCTCTAAGGCATTATTAAGAGATAGATGAGTTATCTCTCTTAAGAATTTGTGTATTTTAAAAGATGACTTCAGAGAAAAAGGATCATGAAAAGGGATCCTATTCATTCTTCATAGACAGCCCATATATGTATAAAACAGTCTATGATAAAGATATGGCAGTGACTGTCAGACACTGCTGTTTTTAAAAGATGTGTACATGGGGCAGCTAGGTGGCACAGTGAATAGAGAGCCGGCCCTGGAGTCAGAAGGACCTGAGTTCGGAGCCGGCCTCAGACACTTAACCCACACAAACAAAAACCTAGCCGTGTGACCTTGGGCAAGTTACTTAACCCCAATTGCCCTAAAGGGGTGGCTAGGTGGCGCAGTGAGTAAGAGCGCCAGCCTTGGAGTTGGGATGACCCGAGATCAAATCCGGCCTCAGAAAATGAGCACTCACACATAAATAATGACTAGCCGTGTAACCTTGAGCAAGTTACTTAACCCCAATTGCCTTAAAAGGGGCGGCTAGGCGGCGCAGTGAGTAAGAGCGCTGGCCTCGGAGTTGGGATGACCCGAGATCAAATCCGGCCTCAGAAAAGGAGCACCCACACATAAATAATGACTAGCCGTGTAACCTTGAGCAAGTTACTTAACCCCAATTGCTTTAAAAAAAAAAAAGTGTACATAATAGATTTACTACTGATGTAGAAGTGATTCTTGAATCAGATGTCTACTTGTTGTCAGATGACCAATTTGCTATATCAAAAATAAAAATTAATACAAAGCTAGAAAAAACTGAATAAAAATATGGAGAGCAATGAAAACAATTCTAATCTACTAAAACAATCTACTAACCTACTAAAACAAGTTATTCACTACAAAAAGTAGAGAATGGATAGCAAAACAGACACTGACACCTAAAAGAGGATGTACAGAAGTTTAGTAAGCATCTAGCAACTGTCAGAATTAAGGAGATTCCAAAAAATCTAAAAGGTCCCCCATCAGGAAAGACCTGTTAAGTACAGAGAAAAGGTACCCAAGATTTAGACAATTTTAGATTATAAATTCATTAGCAAAAATCTTATGGAATAAGATTACAAGGAGGGAAGACTCAACACCTGCAGTCATTTCACCTTTGGAGAATAAATACTGTTAGGAAGATTTTCCTGACATCAAACAAATTTACCTCTGAAGTTTTCACTCAATGCCAAGAGAAAGTGATCAAGATCCTAGCAATCTTGGTGGGCCTTTATGTTAAATGTACGGGAGGACATTAACAGAAGTCACAGAGCATGAACAGGGATGGACTGGTTGTAACCTGCACTGTTATACGGAATAACTACAAAGATGAGATAACAGATCCACTGCAGTGCTGGACTACTTGCTGTTCAGTCATTTCACTTTTGTCTTATTCTTTATGACCCTACTGGGGTTTTCTTAGCAGATGTTGGAGTGGTTTGCCATTTCCTTCTCCAGCTCATTTTATAGATGGGAGACTGAGGCAAACAGGATTAAGTGACTCACCCATTATCACATAGCTAGGAAGTGTCTGAGGTCAAATTTGAACTCAGGTCTTACTCTAGGCCCAGCGCGGTCACTCTATCCCCTGCATTATCTCACTGTCCACTAGTTGGAGTACTACCAGACATCAAACAATATTATAAAACAATCATCAAAACTTGGCCAGAAATTAGAAAAGAAAAATTAGTTTAGATTAGATTAGATCTACAAAACTAAAAAATTAACAGAACAACGCTCAATATACCCCAAACTGCAAACTATTAGAAGGGCTTCTTCTTCAACCAAACTAAAAAGCAGCATGGAAAAAACTGGTTTAGACCATCAACTTCCACAACATACCACAAAAAGCTCCAAATGAATAAGCATTCTAAACACAAAGGTCATATTATGTTTTTTTAAAATGTTGCTTTGTTCAGAAGAAAAAAAAGGACAGATCAACATTCTATAACGTGTATATTCAAGTCATTTATTTTCTTCAGTGATAACAGCAAAAGTATAAGAAAAATATATCAGAAGTAAAACAGAACTCACACAACACTGCTTATTTGGGCTATGGAATGGAATGTACCCCACAAATAAACATGACACATTATAGAAGCCTTATTTTCAGAGAACCTACGTTCAAATCCCAACTGTTATTTTCACTGCATGTGTGATGCTGCAGAAATTACTTAAAATGGTTATATCATGGTTTTCATGTGTGTGGAAAAAAGGAGTTGGACTATACGACATCTAACAATCCTTCTCTGGTGCAACTAGGTGATGCAGTGAATAAAGCACCAGTCCTGAAATAAGAAGGACCTCAGTTCATGACCAGCTGTGTGACCCTGGGCAAGTCACATAAACCCAACTACCCCCCCCCAACAAACAAAAAAAAACCCATACAAAAAAAAAACCTCAAAAAATAAGCCTTCTAGCATTTGTCCTTGGATCCTAAACTAAATATATAAGAGACTTTATAATATTATCAGTTCTACCCTTTTGACACCAACATAAGGTAGTTTAATATTACTTATTCATGGATAAGAAAAATTAATTTAGTTGCAGCCAGTCAAAACAGGGAAAAGTATGAGACAAATCTCAAATATAAGGGCTATTTCAACTGATTTAAACTAGTAGATTCTTAAAAAAACATGTCTTCTTTTAATGTTTTTATTAAATGTCTTTATTTTTTTACATACTCATTCATAGTTTTCCCCAGTATTCCTCCCTCTTCCCCTCCCAGGGAACTAACTATTCAATATAATGGAAAAAGAGGGAAAAATTGACAACCATTTGATACACTGAAAAAGTCTGAAACGTGTAATGAATAATACTTTTGGATCTCCCACCTCCATGAACAAGTTAGCGTCCTCTCACATCCCTTCCTTTGAGTCGTGCTTGACTTTCATCATCTTGCAACATTCACTTTTGGTTTTTTGGTATGTTCTTTCCATTTATACTGTTGTAGTCATTGGCAGTTTTCTTGGTTCTGCTTACTTCACTGTGCATCAGTTCATGCAGATCTCTCCATGCTTCTCTGTATTCATCACATTCATCATTTCTTACAAAACAGTAGTATTCCACTATTGTTCAGCCATTTTCAGGCATGTGTGACTTCATGACTCTGTTTGGGGCTTTCTCGGCAAAGCTACTGGAATGGCTTGCCATTTCCTTCTTCAGCTCATTCCAGATGAGGCAACTAAGACAAACAGTGACTTGCCCAGGGTCACCTAGCTAATAAGTGTCTCTGGCCAGATTTGAACTCAGAAGTTAAGTCTTTCTGACTCCAGGTCCAACATTCCATCCACAGTACCACCTAGCTACTCACAATAATCTATTATATTCCTATATCATAATTTGTTTAGCTATTCCCCAGTCAGTGGGCATCTGTTTTGCTTCCAATTTTTTGCTGTCATAACAAAGTGCTGCTATAAATATTTTGGGTGTATATGGGGACTTTCTTCTTATCAATGGCTTTCTTGGGACAGAAGCCCAGCAATGGAGACTTTAAGTCAAAGGGTATGGACATTTTAATCACTTATTTATGTAATTCCAAATTGCTTTCGAAAATGGCTGTACTAACTCAGAGCTCAATCAACAATGGATTAGTGTGCCTTTCAATCCATAATCCTTCCAACACTGTCTATTGCCATTTTGGGGTCATTTTTGCCAATTTGCAGGGTAGAAGGTGAAAAAACTTCATGTTTCATAATCTGCATTTCTCTAATTATCGGTGATTTGAAACATTCTTTCATGTGGCTGTGAATACCATGCAATTCTTCTTCTAAGAATTACTTGTTCATATCCTTTGACCACTTATCTACTGGAGATAAACTAAACTTTAATGTATCACATAGAAATTTAAAAATGAAAACAATTTCTATGAAGAAAACAATCTACATTTTCCTAAACCAACTATTATTTGCTATCCATTTCTAAAATGTTAAAATTTTAAGCACTCTATTGTGATGTAACTTTCCAATGTTTAAATGCTTTATAATTTCATCGTACCTCTACTAATGTTGACATCAAAGCCTCTGTATCTTGGTAGATGGGTCTTAAACAGTGGTCATAACTCAAATAAAAAGATATCCCTGCAGCTACATGTTGACTTGGAAAACCACAAATTAACATTACTTACATTGTAGTGTATTTTTATCTATTTTGACAAACCTTTCTCAATTACATTTTAATCTGGCTGGGCCTTGACTTTGACAGCAGTGTTTTGTGAAGACTGGCTATGGCTATGGCATATTACCATCCAGATGATAAACCTTTATGAACTGGCTAAGCTGGTTTTCTACATACAATCTGTCAACTGAGCATCTGGTATATAATAGTTAAAATGGGAAAAGTACCTATTTTAAAACACTCAAAATTCCAATTCTCCCCAGCAACTCAATGTGGGTCTAGCCTCCATAAAGCTACATTTTAATAGCTATATCAAAGCCTAACTCACTAGCATTCAGTTGAAAAGACTTACACTACTGCCCATATTTGAAAGGATAAAAACAAGTTTAAAACCAGTTTTGGCCACAAGCATGAGACAATGTTAACCTGTGACACTCACCTGCACTATTAAATTTGGGACAGTGGATTATTTTCTTTGGCTACCTATTTTTATGTTTCTTCCAATGCCAAAATCTCTTCTCAACTTGTAAAAACAACTTATCGAGCCTGAATACCACATGTAGAAGTACACTGTAAAACTGCTACTGATAAAAAGATTCAATTTATTTTCACAGGATATGTAACAAAGGTATTGGGGACTAGACAAAAGTATGGAAATATAAATTATCCACTTTACATTTTATTCAAGATCAGTTTCTAAAAATCACAAAATGAGACATTCATAGAAAACCCCATGATAATAAAAGTAAATCTATCTATGTACCATTCTGGCAAACTTGGTAATTTTTAAACAGGTCTTTGTTCAAAGATGAGATGATGAATTATGAAAATGTATGTTTAAAAATTAATAACCCAGGAAACTATAGTCCATTCATTACAGAAAGCTAATTCAAAATAAGAGTATCCACCTTCCAAGTCTTTCCATGGTTCTTTTTCAAAATGTAATTGATTTTTGCTAATAGAAAAATCAGTCATTATAGCTTTACCCAGTAAACATATTACTTGCAATAATATTAAAGATGCTCTCTTCCACTGAAATGCTGTAAGAATTTATCATTGTATTTTGAAATTGTAGCGTATACTCACATATAGTCCTAGAATTATAGTTCTGAATAAATGAAAAAGTATTTACTAATTGCTTACTAGTCAGTCAACATACATTTCTTAAGTCCCTAACATATGTTAGGCACACATTACAAAGGATATATACAAAGAAAGGCCAAAAAACAGACCTGTAGCTCACAATATAAAGGAGGAGACAGGGTGTAAACAACTATATACAAACAAGATATATAGAGGATAAATTAGAATTATACCAGAGAGAAAGCACTAGGATTAAGGGGAACTGGAAAAGGCTTCCTAAAGAAGATGAGACTTTAGATAGTACTTGAAGGGAGCCAAAGGAGCCTGAAAATGGACGTTAGGAAGGAGCATATTCCAAGCACAGAGGATAGTTGGTGAAAATGTACAGAACCAGGAGATGGAAGGCCGTGTGGAACGAGCAGCAAGAAGGCTGGTATCACTAGATCACAGAGTACATGGTGGGGACTAAGGTATAAAAAGGTTAGAAAGGTGGGAGGTGGGCAGATTAGGAAAGGCTTTGAATACCAAACAGGGGATTTTATATCAGATCCTAGAAGTGGCAATAACAACAATAGTAATAATAAAACAACAATAATACTGACCTAAAGCTTTAAGGTTTGCAAAGTGCTTTATAAATGTCATCTCACCTGATGCTCACAGCCCTGAGAGGTAGACTCTTATTACTAACCTCCATCTTATAGAAGATACAACTAATGCAGACAGCAGTTAAGTGACTTGCCCAGGGTCACATCACTAGTAAGGGTCTGAGGCTGGATCTGAACTCAGGTCTTCCTCACTCCAGGTCCAGTACTCTCTCCACTGTACCACCCAACTGCATACTGGTAATAAAGAACTACAGGAGTTTACTGAATAAGATGGTGACAAGCTCAGATTTGCTCTTTAGAAAGATCATTTTGACAGCTGACTGGAGGATGGACTTGAGCAGGCTATTACAACAGTCCAGATGTGAGGTGATGGGGGGCCTACATTAAGGTGGTAGAAGCGTTAAAAGAAAGGAGGTATATATGCAATGGTTTGGGGTTTTTTGCTTTTTGGAAGGCAACTGAAGTTAAGTGACTTGCCCAAGGTCACACAGCTAGTAAGTGTTAAGTGTTTGAGGCAGGATTTGAACTCAGGTCCTGACTCCAGGGCCAGTTCTCTATTCTCTGTACCACCTAGCTACCCCTACATGCAATGTTTTGAATGTGGAATCAATAAGGTCTTGGATATAGGGGATGAGGGAGAGTGAGAAGTTGAATATCACACAAGGCTGCAAGCCTGGTGTCCTTCACTGTATGAGGGAAGGTAGGAAGAAGAAAAGGTTTTGGAGGAAAGAGGGGTGGGAGAAATGATTTGATTTTGGATACAAAATTTTAAGACGGCTATGAGACAGCCGAATACAGATGTCCAATAGGCACTTGGAGATAGGAGACTGAAGGTTAGGACAGAAGTTAGGGCTAGACAAGCAGGTCTGTGAATCACCTTCATAAAGATAACAGAATCCCTAGGAGCTGATGAGATCACCAAGTGGAGCAGTATAAACAGGAGAGAAGGGGAAGAGGAGAGGAGGCTGCTGCTAAACATTTTAAAAAGCTGAAAACTTGAAACCATTTTGTATAGGTATGATATATCCATGGCCAGCTAGGTGGCACAGTGGGTAGAGCCCCAGGCCTGAAGTCAAGAAGACTCATCTTCCCAAATTCAAATCTGGTCTCAGATACTTACTGTGACCCTGGGCAAGTCACTTAACCCGGCTTGCCTCACTTTCCTCTCTGTAAAATGAGATGGAGAAGGAAATGGCAAACCACCCCAGCATCTCTGCCAAGAAGACCCTAAACAAGGTCACACAGAATCACACATGACTGAAATGACTGAACAACAATGTCAAATCCATTCACAGCCAATTAAATAAAGAGTATCTGTCATAAAGTATTATGGGAAGGGGCGGTTAGGTGGTGCAGTGAGTAGAGCGTTGGCCCTGGAGTCAGAAGGACCCGAGTTCGGATTCGACCTCAGACACTTAATGCACACACAAACAAACAAAAAAAACTAGCCGTGTGACCTTGGGCAAGTTACTTAACCCCAACTGCCCTCCAAAAAGCAAAAAATAAAAATAAAGTATTATGGGAGTACATTTGAAAAAATTGTATTTGTAACCCTGAAAAAGTTAAGAAAGGATACTTTATCCAGACTAATAAAAAGATTTTTTACTTGCCAGTTTCAAGTGATTTAAAGGAGGAAAGGGTCTTTCATTGGTTAGTGGATTAAGAGTTACAACAGATCTAACTCTAGGTAAGAACAACACTACCTTTTCCCTTCTGGTAATTGACAGGACATTGACCCATCTAAGTAAGGGTAATCTTCTCCTTCAAACACTAGAAGGGGCAGTACTAGGGATCTACTCCACAGGAAAACCCCTATTCATTTTGCATTCTCCATATAAGTATTTGGGAGAACCCTATTAATTCTTCTAGGATAGTAGTCTAGCAGGAAGGGGATAGAGACCTGGTTATTCAACTATTACTGATGTTAACCCAAAACTGTATTGTTACACTATCCTGATTTTCTCTCATGTTTCTAAAAATGTTACTTAAAATTGACTTGGAGCAGAAATATATCAGAGGGCATGTCCATTTTAGATAGCTCTCTAAGTCAGAAATGACTTGGAATTAGATTAATCTTAAATTAAATGCGATTATTTCTAGAAGACCAGTGCTTAAATGGAGAGTATAGTATTTTTTTCTTTGATAACATCCAGAACTTACTCTGTGCCCCTGATGATGGATAAAAAGGAATATACTATTGCATATGTATCCAAACTCTGCTATTATGCCTGGAGCCGAACGGGAAAAAAAGGTAAAATTCTTAGCTGAAGCCATTTTTTCTTCTTCTAGGTCTTCTGATACTAATAGAACTAAATAGAAAATGACATTAACACACATAAATGGGATAGCTACCATAAAGTACAGATGTAATACCCAAAATCATGCATGAGATGGGAAGGGAGTAATAATTAGAGTAATAAAAACAACAAAAACTAGCATTTATATAACAAGCAAGTGTGAGTCGTCTTAAGTACAAATTTCCTACTATCTCCCTCACCACCACCTGGCTGCCTCCTTTCTTCCTCCTATTTTGATAAATCACTGCAATCATTTTCTCCTGGTTTTTATCTCACCAAAAAGGTTAAGAGGATCCAAGTCTCCAACTTTCTAAATATAATACCACCTCTGAAATAATAAGCTTAGTACTCTTCAATAGGTTTTTCTAAGGGTTTTTACTGCTAATGACAATAAGAAAACAGCCAAAGGTTAAAATTAGGAGTCAAAGGTAGAAAGCTACAAAGTTAGAGGACATCTTGACTGCTTGGGTGAAGATATCCCTAGACTCAATCAAAAATATGTAAACAAAATCCCCTACCCTAAACATAAAGTGACACCTTTTCTTTTCATTTTTATTCCCAGAGTTAGCTTCCTAGTCTTTTAAGCTTCCAATTCCATTTTTTATTCTTGGGGTTATTTCAAAGTCACCAAAATGATTTCATGTTCATCATCTTCTGATGAAAATGGTTTGAGGCCTGAAGTTGAAGAAGCAAGACAGAAATTTTGCCTCTAATACTTAGCAATCATGTGACCCTGGACAGCCCATTTCACCCCACTACACCTCATCGGATCATCTTCAAAATCAAGACAGCAGACTAAAGAACTTCTGAGGTCCCTTCTAATTCTAAGTCTATGGCTCTATGGTCTTGGAATTTTGTTGAGAGGAAAAAAAAATACCAAGTCAAACCTCTCTGGCCAGCTTTTAAGCCACAAGTGATCTGAAATGTCTCCTAAGTTCTAAGGCAAGTAAAGTTGAAGTTTTATTATGGTGACCATATTAATTTTAAGTAATTTATGATGCAATAGATTATTTTTATGCATTGCAAATGTTATATACAAATAATTTTAGTAATAAAGTTACTGCTATGATAGATTTATTCAATTTATTATTACAGTAATAATAGACTTTTCACAATAGACTCATTCAATAAAGAACTGTGATAGCTACAAAGATTAAAAAAGACAATCTTTAACATTAATTGTGATGGTATTGTAATGGTAATGTAAATGGGATCTTTCCCATCCATTAATAGGCCCATGTGAACTGCGTAAGTCACATAGAAGCCTAAGAAACATGAGCTTGAGTCACATGAAGCCTGTGGTAGGAGGAGCTTGCTGAATGGGTGGAGCAGGGTTCAGAGAAGTTGGTCAGTGCAGTTAGAGCTGAGGGAGAGAGAGGAAGCAGGCAGAGAGCTGTGAATGTTCATTTGTGGGAAGGCCCTAACAGGGGGAAGGCTTGGGGATGGCAGTGCCCCCTGCATTGTTATTAAGTATAGATTTCTTTGCTGCTATGATGGATTTGACGTTCTGGTGTTTGGATAAATGTTTTGGTTTTGTCTTCCATGTGGAGAGTCTGTTATATTTTGCAATTCAGAATTACACCAGCATAAGCGTAGCTACTGTAGACACTGTGAATCCGGCGTTGCCATTACAGGAATTTATAACCAGTAAGAGAATTAAGAAACATGACAATGAGTAACATAATCTAAGAGAGAAAAAAAGGGCAGGGGGGAGAGAGAAAGAGAAGGAGGTATACAGTATAGTCTACAAGAAATGAAAAGTAATGTGGAAATTGATTCTGGCTAAGATGATGAGGGAAGGAATGAAAATGCCATCTGAACTAGATCTCTAAGGATGGGGAAAATCTCAACAGGAGTAAGTGGGAGGTACAATAGGCCAGTTAGAGATGTCTCTTCCTCTGAGGCAGATATTGAGTATTAGAGTAAAACCTATAATGCTTTTTGGGCATTACTTTCCCTTCTAATGGTACTAAATACTCCTAAGTTCAACAGATAGCTAAAGGTCCGCTGTATTACTTAAACTCAGATAAAGAACCAGAGTTATATTTAAAGAAAGAGAGAGATAAAAGGGAATTATCTTCCATTCTCAAAAAAAATTCTCCTAGTCATTCCTGTTTTCTAATGGGAGTTATCAACTTCTCCCTCCATATTCAGTTTTTTTTTTTAAAGGCAAACACTTTATTATGAACACAAGGGTTGGGGGGTGGGGGGATTCTGGAGGAGATGGTGGGCTGTCTTGGTCTTGCTGTTTGGCCTGAGAGGGCTCAACACTGGCCCAAACCACTGCCCCAGGGAGGGGTATGGCCATTGCTGGAACAGGGGCCCAGGTGCTATTGAGTCAGCCCCTGTCTTTGCCTCATTTCACTTGGGGAAAACTGTAGACCATGTACCCCTCAGGGCATCAGAGGCAATGGGTCCACAGAATTCAACTCTTCATCCTTCCAGCTGGCTTTCTTACTCTTGGGATAGGGGGCCAACTCTTCCCTACAGTGGTAAGGTCATTCCTTCATCTCCTCTTTCCAGCTTTTCATAACCGAGGTCCAGCTCATCTTCTGGATCCAAGTTGCTTCTGAGTTTCTTGCCTGTTGTGGTGATGACAGAGCTGGGATCAAGAGATTGCTATTGGTCAGTCTGTTTTCCCAGTGTGTTCCGTTTAAAACTCACACCAGTTCTTTTAAGATAACTTTTGCCTAAATGTTAATGTATTGAAATCTGTCCAAGATAATCCAACTATTTCAAGTAGTGTGTCCAGTACACTATAATGGCTAATGCATGTTATTTTTTTCCTTTTCTCTTAAGATGATCTAAGCTTTGATTGCTGGACTAGAGAGAGCATTTAATAAGTGCTTCCTACAAGTCCAAAACTCTGCTAAATGGGATACACATAAAAACAAACAAAATATCACTTGCCCTCAAGAAGCTTATATTCAAATGAAAGAAAACACATTAAAGGGATTCTAAGAGAGGAGAGGGGAGGGGAAAAATTTAGGAAGTGTTGAGAAGACCAAGCAGAGAGCAAGATTAGACAAAAATTCACCTTTCAGCACTTACTTATAAAACTTAAGATAAAGAGAAATCAACTCCAAGTACTTAATCTCTTTTGGAGTTTACCTGATCTTTCTTTTTTTTAACTAAGCCTACTCAGCGTAGTGAGAGGGATGAGTATGAACCTCTATTGGAATTTTCCAAGTGACACAGAGATTCCCAGAGAAACTGTGGGTACACTATGTTGTTTTAGGGGGCTCAGAGGATTTGGGTGTGTTCCAGGTATGATGGGACACCTAGAGATGTTTTGTCCAGGCCTCTACTTTGACTCCTCATGTTTATGAGATGCCTGGATAAATTTTGGGTGCCCAAGGTTGTTGCAAAGATGCAAAGGAATTTTTTTCGGACAAAGTACCATTATCATGGGCAAGGTGAGCCTACTCAGCAGCAGCAGCGATTCCATCACTGATAGCTTGCCATTGAATAAATTTCACGAGGACCACACAAAGAAGAAAAATATCTTCAGAGGAAGAAGTCACAAGGTAACCCTTGGGCCCACATATTCCTCACTAACATTATAGTTTGCATTTATTAAGCCCATTCTCCCCAGGGAGAGCATGAGGGGCATTGTGAGCAGAGGGAACACAAGGGACAAGGTAAGCATGGGGAATATGTGCCCCTGGATTGAAAAATGTTTTGCACCGACACAGGTGGGTGGAGCCAAGATGGCAGAGTAGAAACAGCACTTCCAAGGTGCTCTGCCCCACACCACTTCCAAACAATATAAAAGGTGGACTCTGAACAACTTCTGGAGCCCCAGCACCCACAGAATGACACAGAGAAGCTAACCTCCCGCTGAGGACAGCCCAGCAGTCCTGCAGGGAGCGGCCAGCACAGCAAAACGCTCTGGGAGCCAAGCCCAGGCCTGCATAAGCCCCGGTTTTAGCCCCAGGGCAACCCGGCCACCAGCTGGCTGGAGGGACCCCAGAACACCAGCAGTTGTGGCGATTCCAGAATTATCAGCACAGATCTGCCTAGGACAAAGTGAGAGGTTAGTGCCCTATGGACTTTGGGACCAGGATTTGGGGAATGCATTGGCTTCCTCCCCTGGGGGCGAAAAGCAGCTAAGGAAATGGGCACAGAGGCCATTTTGCAGTGACAGTGGCAGCTCCAGCTCCTGGTCCGTGAACTGTAGGGAGATCTGGCAATCAGTCTGGGGGTTAATTGTTCTCGCTTTAACCTGCTTGGATCTGGATTGTGGTCTGGGGGGGAGGTCTGGGGTGGGTATCCAACTTGCCAGAGTGGGTGGAGGCTTTACAGAGGCCATCCAACCTCCGGAAATTGTGAAGACCCCAATGTTCAGGACGGAAGCTCTCCTGTCTGGTGGCAGAGTCTTACTGTGGCAACAAGCCCCAAAATCAAGTAATTAAGTGGCAACATGCCTAGACAAAGGAAACAAAATAAACAGAAAAATGCAACATTAGACTCCTATTTTGGGGGCAAAGAGCATGGAACAGGAGGAGGACTGTGAGGTCAGAACTCCTGCACCAAAAGCCCCAAATGAAAATACAAACTGGCTACAGGCCAGAGGACCTTAAGAAGCAAATAAGAGAAGTGGGGGAAAAATTGGGAAGAGAAATGAGAAAGATGCAAGAAAGGTATGAAATGACAGTCAACAGCCTGACTGAGGAAAATAACACCTTAAAAAACAGACTAACTCAAATGGCAAAAGAGGCTCAGAAAGGCAATGAGGAGAAGAATGCCTTAAAAAGCCGAATTTGCCAGATGGAAAAAAATCTCAAAAGCTCACTGAGGAGATTCATTCCTTCAGAATTAGACTGGAGCAAACAGAAGCTAGTGACTTTATGAGAAATCAAGATAGCGTTAAACAGATCCAAACAAATGAAAGAATAGAAGGCAATGTGAAATATCTCATGGGAAAAACCACTGACCTGGAAAATAGATCCAGGAGAGACAATTTAAAAATTATTGGACTACCTGAAAGCCATGATCAAAGAAAGAACCTAGAAATCATCCTTCAAGAAATTCTCAAGGAAAATTGCCCTGATGTTTTAGACCCAGAGGGCAAAATAGAGGTTGAAAGAATCCACAGATCACCTCCTGAAAAAGATCCCAAAAAGAAAACTCCCAGGAATATTATAGCCAGGTTCCAGAATCCCCAGATCAAGGAGAAAATACTACAAGCAGCCAGGAAGAAACAATTTCAATATTGTGGAAACACAATCAGAATAGCCCAGGACCTGGCAGCTTCACTGAGGGATCGAAGGGCATGGAATATGATATTCCAGAGGGCAAAAGAGCTGGGAATGAACCCAAGGGTCACCTACCCAGCAAAACTGAGTATCTTGTTTCAGGGGAAAATATGGTCATTCGGTGGAGTAGAGGACTTTCAAGCATTCTTGAGGAAAAAACCAGAGTTGAATAGAACATTTGACATCCAGACACAAGGAACAAAAGATGCTTGAGAAGGCTGCTGGTTTGATGCCTGTGGCCCATCCAGTCTCAGTGGGATGTTCTGTACTGCTGGGCAGAACCATGGAAAGCTGAATGGGATCAAGTAGCATTACTTCAAAGGCCCCAGCTATTCCTTACAGTCCACAATAATGACGATCCGACCCTCTGACTTCCGAAAGTACCCAATCAGAAGTCATTACAAGTCAACCAACAGACATATCAAGCCGAGTTACTACCAGAAGACAGACTTCTTATGCCAACAAACAGAAGCAAACAGTCTCAACTTCCACCTGCGTAGCAGTGTCACAGAAGTCCAGTTGTTTTCTCTCCTTTGGCTTCAAGGCATGATCAAACTCACCAAAATCTCCCCTTGGGCTGCTGAGCCTAGACTTTTGGGCTAAATGGAATGTGCTTCACGATTCCGCTTGACAAAAGAGAGAAAAGAGTTCACTTGCTGGGTTTCATCTGCTACACCTGGAACTCACTTTGAAAGGATGAAGAGCAGTTGGCCAATGCATTTTCTTTCATTGGAAAAAGGCCAATTAAAAAGGAGACTACTGACTCCAGAACTGAAGGACAAAAAAAAAAAATCAACTCACCATTACCTATTAAGGGAAAAATAAATGCATTTCACCCATGAAATGGCATCACATCTATGTAAAATATGACAAAGAAGGCTTTGGTTCTTGTACAGCTTAAGTGAATGTCATGGAGGAACATTTGAATCTTTCTCTCCTGAATGGATTCAATGTAGATGGATGGGTTTCTGCAGCCAGAATTACATACCATACTTAATAATTATTCTTAGTTAAAACATCTTCAAATGTTAAATTTACTTCACCTGGGGAAATACAATAAACAAACCAAAAAAAAAAAAGAAAAATGTTTTGCACCAAGTGTTCTTGCTATAGTTTATTACTAAATCATTTTTCTAAAAGTGACAGATGTTGTAAAGATTTCTTCCCTATATAATTAACAATTAGAGCTGGAGCAGCTAGGTGGCACAATGAATAGAGCACAGGCCGGCCCTGGAGTCAGGAGGACCTGAGTTCAAATCCTGCCTCAGACATGTAGTAACACTTACTAGCCATATGACCTTGGACAAGTCACTTAACCCCAATAGCCCTGCATTTCTCCCTGCAAAAAGCAAAAGCAAAAACAAAACAAAAAACCAACAACAAAAAATTAGAGTTGTCCAAAAGTAGAATGGGCTGCCTGAGACAGAAAGTTTCCCTAGTTTTTCCCCCTAGAATATTTTTAATATATTTAAACAATAACATCCAACAGATGTCAATTTCTCTCCTGGGTCAATATTTTCAAAAAGCAATTGTGTTTTCAGATGCATCAAGGATAATGTTTCTCAATCCCTAATCCTAGCTATTAGTTCCCAATTTCAATTCCAGAATATTTCAAATGATTTCAAAAAAACTTGTGGTGCCCCACTCAGGAAATCAAATAACAATAATTAGCATTCACATTAGTTTGGCAGGAAGTGATCTCAAACTCTACCAATAGAATTTCATAACATATAAGATTCTTTCCTAGAAGTATTTTCTTTTTAGATCATGTTTTCTGGGACATCACTTAAAACTTTTATAAAATAATTACTTTAATATGAGATGAAATTTAAGATTGTAACAATATGATAGATAAAGCAGCATAAATTATCACAAAATAGGGTAAGTGCAGATATTACTTAAGTATTATTTACCTCATTTATCTTGGCTGAAATTCAGCAATGACAGAAAAACATACCTGCTACATTCTATTAGGGTAATTTTAAGGCGGCCTTCTGTAAGTCCAAATTGTTGTACGTATAATCGATGTTCATTTTCTTCCTTTGTGGTTTGCGAGACTTGAAATGGGAAAAACGGCTTGAATCTGACAAAAATTAAAAAGAAAAAAAGGTTTAAGTTTCTGGTTTACAAAAACTTTGGGAATAACATTAAATATGCTAACATAACGACCTGCAATAAAAGACCAGACAATCCATTCTCTCTTTAGGTCATATTAATATATTACTTTCATTTTCAACTGGGCCAAGATTAAATTCCGAACTCTAAAACATGTATCTCATGTTGGAAAACATTCACCTTTCCAAATCCAAAAAAATCAATACTAAAGCCAAAAATAGAACAGAGATATGCTTTCTCCTAATTCCATACCCCATGTCACGATACCATGCTATCTCTTGGGAATACCTAAAAGCTCTCAAAAGTCCTGCAGATTAGTATCATATTAGCTTTAAAATATCTAGGAATTAGTAACTCCTGGTAAAATTCTAAGCTATATGCTAGAAAACCTAAATCTAATCTATATAGCGAAAAGAGAAGAGGGGCATGGGGCATAAGTCAACTGTCAAGCATGGAGCATTTGTGCTGAACACATTCCTCTCCCACCATTCTCTTCTCTATAAAGAGGAAATAGGAGTAAAGTAAAGAAAAAGAATAAGACTACAAAATGAATAGAAATACAAAATTAACAATGGTAATTATGAATGTCAATGGGATGAACTCACCCATAAAATGGAACACACAATCCAACAATACTTTCTGTATAAGAAATGGATTTAAAAGATATTCACAGAGTTAAAATGAGGGTCTAGAGTAAAATCCATTATGGTTCAGCTGAACTCAAAATGGCAGGGGTAGCAATTACAATCTCAGACAAGGCAACAGCAATATAGACTTTATTAAGAGATAAACAAAGAAGCATACCAAAATGTACCAAAGATAATTAATTATATGGCAAAGCATCTAAGTACTTAAAGAAAAAGCTAAGTGAATTACACAGAGAAATAGACAGTAAAACTATAATAGCAGTAATACTGGTACTAGTACTGGTACTCTCATTATTTGGCACTAGTTAAGAAATTAGAAAGGTAGATGAGTAGAACACACTAAATAAACAAAGTCCATAAGAAAATCAACACAGTAGCCTAGTATTTGAGGATTTGAGGCTTGATAGATCCAAAGACCTCAGCTACCAAGATAAGAACTTATTCAACAAAAACTCCTGGGAACATTGAAAGCAATCTGGCAGAAAGTAGACATAGACCAACATCTCACCACATATACCAAAATTACCTCCAAATGAATATATGACTTGACACAAAGTCTGACATCAGAAACAAATTGGAGGTGTAAAGAAGAAATAATTTTTTCAGAGAAGGGTCTAGTTTCTGATATATGAGAAACTGACTGAAATTTATAAGCAATTTCCCAACTGGCAAATGATCAAAAGATGCAAACAATTTCCTAAGGAAGAAATCTAAGCGATCAATAGCCAAAATCAATCTGTCAACAGGCATGCCAAAATGTGCCCAAATCACTAATAATTAGAAAAATGCAAATTAGAACTACTATGAGGTCCCACCTCACATCCAGCATTTTAGCAAAACTGACAAGAACTGCAGGAAAACGGGTACATGAATGTACTGTTGGAAGAGCTGTGAACTGGTACTGCCATTCTGGAAAGAAATCTGGAACTACACTGCAAAAGCTACTACCAAACTGTGTAGAATCTTTTTGACCCAGCAAATGACCACTGGGCTTATATCCCAGAGGTCATATAGAAGGAAAAGACCCCCTATATACAAAAAATATTTACAGTGGCTCTTTTTGTGTTGGCAAAGGACTAGAAGCTAAAAAGGTACCCATCAATTAGAGAATAGCTGAACAAATTATGGTATATGAAATTAATAGAATGCCAATACCACCATGATGTAATAAATGATAAAGCAGGAGAATAAAATTGAGTGTGCTGGTGCATACCTGTAATTCCTACTGCTGAGGGAGAGGCTAAAGCTGGTAAATTACTTGAGTTTGGTGGTTCTGAGCTACAGTACGGCCAAAGTCATTTGGGTTTCCAAAGTTCACCTCAATATGAGTCTTGGGGAATAAAAACCTGCCTCTGGAAGAGCAATAATAAACTAAATTGTAAGGATGCTAAGAATTATAGTTCAATGCATGAATGAAGCAATATAGTAATAATATTCCTAAAATGTGTATGCTAAGTATGACTCTAAAATTAGGGGGTGATGTGGAGATAAGCTTCAGGAATGCATATTTGTTTCCATATTTGTTATTCTGATTCTATATTTGTTATTGCCCTAAGGCATTCTATGATTCCTATAACTCTAAAGTTGACTAATCTTAAGAATAAGAATTAAGCATTAAGTAGTTTGCTGGCTAGAATGAACTGAGATAAAAAATGTTAAACATCTTTTAAATCAATATGCCTGTAGGCTGTGGAGAGTTATATGGAAATTTGAGTTGTGGAAATTCTAATACCTTTTTACATGTGGTTCATGACCTAGACATCAGTAAAGTTTTACACTAGTTCTGAATTCTTACAAAAAGATCCTTAGCCTTCAGAAGAAAAGCATGTGTGAGAAATAGCTGATGCCCCTTTTTTATCTCCTCTCCATAAGGAATTAAGCAGCGGTCCTGGCATTAGAGAATCTGAGTTCAAATCCTACCAGTGACATTTATTACTGGGCAAATAAGTCACAATCTCTTTGAATTCAGTTTCTTTATTTGCAAAATTAGGGAGCTGAATTAGGTGATCTCTAGAATTCCTTCCTGCTTTATACCTACCATCCTACAAAAACTCTGGGATCTGCTGAATTTTAGCAAAATCTAACCTAGTTGCATTCTTTATTCTTAAACCATTTAAGGAAAAGAAATGCTCTGAGAAACATTAGGGGGTGAAAAGGAGAAATGAAGAACAAATGCTGAAATGAACCATTGTTTCATATTTCTGCTCAGCACAGCATGAAATAAGCTAACAGGGAACTTGCGTGATTACCTGTAACTAACCATAAAATAAGAGAAATGACAAAATGAGTAAATCGACCACACGCAGAAGCAGCTATAGAAGGATAGCTCACATCTGCTGACAGACTATAGACAATATGGGAACAAAAAGAGAGACGGAGTTAAAAAAAAAACAATAGAGGAAATCGTGAAATTGATTAGATCTTTAGAAACAAGACTTTGAAAGTATAAATAACATAATTAATTGTAAAACTAAGTAGGCTGAGGTAGTAAATCTCAATCTTCCAAAAATTCTATCCTGCTGGACAGCAAATTTTAAGTCATGCTATAATGTTCATGGAAGTAATAACAAGTTGTGTTTTCTTAAATCCACATTTGTCAATAATTTGTAGCCTTCTCTCTATCTGGTTAGGATTAATAAAGTTTATTAGCTGACTTTAAAAGAATATTGTATGTATATTCTTAATTCCTAGCATAATTCCTGACATATACCAGGTGCTTAATAAATGCTTATTGATAGATTGATAAAATCTTAGGATGTTTGACAAAATTCTTCCTAATATAAAACAATCTTCTAAAATGTCACCAACTTTTCTATAAAATTCCAAGGCAGGCCTCTTCATAAAGGAATAAAAAAAGGGTAATATGTTTCCTTAGGGTAAGCATTACTTAATAGACTCCATGTTCCTTCACATTGAACCAAGTTCCACCAATACCCACATTTCTCCTCTAAAGATGAGAAGAAAAAGAAAAACTTAATGGAGGCATCTCACATAGATTTATCTTTCTTTTGTGTCCTAGGCAGACAAATTCACAGGTGCAACTGGACTAGATTTTTCTCCAAGGTGCCTTCCCATCATATGTATGAAGATTCTGTGTTTCTAATTTCTTATACCCCATTTGGAACTTCTTTTATCTTCACTGACTTTATATTTGTCTGCCTGTTATTCAAACTTTAACTGATAATTAATTACTTCATTTCTTCCCTTTTTCCTTCCTCTAACCCCAACCTAATAAACAAATTCCTACTAGGGTGCCAGTCATAACTAGCAGTTGTGTAATGTATGATTTTTCAGATATTCTAGCTTTTCTCACATGTTACATGTGGTTTTAAGTGTTGATAAGAAAACAAGAGTCCTGACTATTCTTCCTCCTTCCAACCCTCTAAATCCCTCTTCCAGAACAGGAATCATGGTTGCTCAAAGCTGGATTCTATCTAATTAAGCAAGTACTTACTAGGAGATTTTTTTTTTTTAATTGTGCCCTTTGTGACAAAATCAGCTTCTAAGGACAAAGAAACAAAAACGCCAATGATAATAATCTAGGAGGAACACTTCTCTGCTAGCTGCTATATGGCATTAGATAGATTCAGAAGCAGAGAAAGACTTGCTAAACAATGTGACCCTTGGCAAGCAACTTAACCTCATCTGAAAAATGGGAGTAATAACAGCTATAGAATACTTATAAAGTGCTATACATAGTTGCAATTGTCACCATTATCATCATCACTATTATTACATAATAATATGTGAGGCTAATCATTCTAAAATCACATACACTAAAAGCTTAAGGAAAAGCATAGATAGTTCTGTTAAAGAATTTCCTTATTGTGGCTGATGAAATCGACTTCTAAGAGAAAGATTCTGCCCTCTGAATTCTACAGGGGGGAAAAAGACTTTTCAATATGCCAGCAGAGCTAATAGAATTGAAGTCTGCTTTCTTCCCCCTCTGTCCATAAACTTAACCTCTGCTGTAATCTAAATTAGATTTCAACTGGGTCACTCTCATTGAAGCCCATAATGTGGTGCTGTCCTATAAGCAAAAACCACAAAGACTACTAAGAATTAGACGAAAGAAAACCAAATTCCCAAATGTCTCATAAGTTCTCTAAGTAATTTCAGTCACACCGAAGAAGATGACAAGAGTTAAGAATTTCATAATGGAATCCTTAATATCATCTGACTCCAAGGTGAGTTAATGACAGCTGATACCCTGTATGCACTGAGCTAAGTGATCCAGTAAGAAGTGCTGTTGAGAGAACAAAAAGAATCTTCTCTGTCCAATAAGCTTCTCATATATCTATAGATTTATCACAACTACAATATGAAGGTCCCTTTTCAAACCTTCTACATGTCTAATTTAATTCCTCAAACCCTCACTCTCAGTCACTACTCCATGGTCAAAAAGCAGAGCACAGTTGCCAAAAAGATGGCCATAACCCAAACTCATTCCTCAACTCTCCCTACATTTACATAAACAGCAGACTTCTATCTACTGAGTCAAACAATACTGGGTACAAACAATGCCACGAGGGTTTAACTGGGCCTGTATATATCTAATATCAAAGCTGACTTGTTTAAATAAAAGTTTCCTTCACACTTAGCCAAATTTGGGAAAAGTCATATGAAACTATAATGGCCTCCTATATCTAGTTATGAAGGCAGAATTAAATAGGTTAATTTACCCATCCCAAAGAATGGGAACTGATGCAAAGTGAAGTGAGCAGAACCAGGAGGATACTGTACATAGTAATACTGTATGATGAACAACTGTGAATGATTTAGTTATTCTCAGCAATACAATAATCCAAGCCAATCCCAAAGAACTCATGATGAAAAATGCTATTGAGTCTGAATATAGACCAAAGCATACTATTTTTCATTCTTTTATTTTTTTGAGCTTTCTTCCACAAAATGAAGAATATGGAAATATGCTTTACGTGATTGATATGTATAACCTATATTAGACTGCTTACTGTCTCAGGGAAAGGAAGGAGGTAGGAATAGAATTTGGAACTCAAATTCAAATTTTAAAAAATGTTTAAAATTGGTTTTACATGTAACTTGGGGAAAAAATATTATTTTTAAAAAATCTGTTACCTAGTCTTTTAAGACAAAATAGTTTTTCTCTCCATACCAGAAAAAGCATGATCAGGAAAACTTTTGAGATAAGTCATTTATATCAGAGAAGATACAGAAGGTTCATTATGTATAGGTAGTTATGTCTTTACTGTACAACGTCTCTTCCTTGATCAGGGTGAGGTGGTCAATGTTTAAGGGTACACAAATACACTTTTAATTTTAATCTTCATTATTAACATTTTCTACCATAATCTTAACTCTAGACAATTAACAAAACATAAAGTTAATGTCTGGTTTGTAGTGTTTGCCAATTTCATGAGGTGTAAATGCTCACTGAAAATTTAATAATCAGTTATTGTTGATACCATTCGGTGAAAAGAAACAAACACACACACACACACACACACACACACACACAGGATGAGATGGAAAAATTGAACCTTAGAAGGAGTGAATGACTTATACAATGTCATAGAAAGGAAATGAATAGTAAAGTTAAGAATGAAACAGAGATGTCTGCTTCCAAAGGACAGAGTATCCCAAAGGTCCCACAATTAATATCATGTTTGCTTTAATATATCTCAGATTATTAGTAAATTTAAATTCAGTACTATTTTTTCAATCAACAAAAATCTACCCTATCTTTCTCTTACCCCAAGTCTTCCTGGTATATGGCCACGTGCTAATTATGAGGATGGGTTTACACACATATATGTGTAAATATACATACACATAAAATGTCTCTGCACTGAGTCTTTCACCTCTCTATCAGGAGGTAGATAGCATATTTCATCATTAGCCCTCTGGAATCATGGTTGGTCGTTATGATGATCAGAAGTCTTTCACAGTTGTTTGCTTTTACCCTATTGTTATCATATAAATTGCTTTCCTGGTTCAATTTATGTTATTCTACATCAGTTCCTATCAGTCTTCCCAGGTTTCTCTGAAACTACTCCCTTCATCATCTCTTATTTCACAATAGTATTCTATCATATTTACATAACAAAACTTATTTAGTCATTCCCCAATTCATGGCCACTGACTCAGATTCCCATTCTTTACCAATCCAAAAACAGCTGCTATAAAAATCAATGTATATCCTTAGACTCTTTTTTGCTCAGGACTGATACCCTCCTCCCCACAGTTTATCCTCCCTTAATCCCTTCTCCTTTTTCCAACTTTCCTTTTGAATGGAATGTATTTCTGTACTGAACTATCTGTGTATTCTTCCCTCCTTTCACCAGTTTAGATGAGTGAACCTCTCCTTTCCTACTTCTTTCTTGTCCCTATAAAACTTCTCCTTGGTCACCCTGATTATGCAAGATAATTTTCCCTAACCTTTTACCTCCCCCACTGCTCAACTGTGTTTTTCTTCATCTCTCTTTTCATTCTTTTCTTAATATCATCAGGATATAACAGAAACACTTCTTGGTAGAAGACAGGACTTAACAATAGGACTCAGAAGTGATACGTATATCCTCTTCCCTATA
Source organism: Gymnobelideus leadbeateri (assembly GCA_011680675.1). Taxonomy (NCBI): domain Eukaryota; kingdom Metazoa; phylum Chordata; class Mammalia; order Diprotodontia; family Petauridae; genus Gymnobelideus; species Gymnobelideus leadbeateri. Next base: position 861,650 of record WOXC01003564.1, on the reverse strand, counting down.
TTGGAATATAAGCAGTTTATCCTTTTTGATTCAATGATCATTGATCATGTTCACTGTTTAATTTTTCTCTTAACTCCTATGTTTGAATTTCCAAGTTGCTATATAGTTCTGGGCTACAAATCAGGTATGCTTAGCAGTCCTCTATTTCATTAAATTTCCATTCTTCCTCATGTTTCTTCCTTATGCTCAGTTTTGCTAGACAAGTCATTCTATAGTGTATTCCAAGCTCTCTGCTCCTTTTATAGTATATCGATGGCTGTTGAATTGTATGTGATCCTGACTGTGGCTCTGTAGTACTTGAGTTATTTCTAGGTGCTTGCAGTACTTTTTTCTTTGGATTTAGATCTGGACTATAATGTCCCTAGGAACTTTTATTTGTGGAGGTAATTGCAGAATTCTTTCTATTTCTACTTGTCTTCTGGTTCTAAGAGATCTGGGCAATTTTAAGATTTCCTGAAATATGAGATTTAGGCTTTCTGGGGGGGAGGGAAGGGTCATAATGATTTTTTTTAAAACAAATGCTTTATTAATTTCTGTTTTACATCATTCATTTCCGCCAGATTTTGAGTTACAATCATTTCCCCCCATTATTCCCCTACCCAACCTCCCAGAATAGTAATCCCACAAGATATCGCTTCCTCCAATCTGCTCTCTCCCATACCTTCTCCCATACCCCCATCGACTTTTCCATTAGAGGAAGGTGAGTCTTTGCATCCCAATGCCTGCACATCTTATCTCCTATTACAAGCAAAAGAGTATTAATAATAGTATTTATATATATTTGAAACATTTAATGTTATGACCTCAAATTTCAGATCCATTTCCTTCCTCCCTTGTCACCCATTCCCTCTTGGGAGATAAGTAATTCAGTATATGTTGTACATGTCTAGCTATGCAAAACATTATCATAGTAGATATATTGTACAAGGCTGCTTATAATTCCCTCCCACACATCCCACCCCCCACCTGGTCCATTCCCTACATGATCCTGTCCCTCTTTTATAGTGGGTACTTCCAACCTCCCCTCACCCCAAGGATGCCCTCCCCTCCATCATCCCTCCTCCCATCCCCTTTCCCCCTATCCTGCTGCAGGTTGAGATATCCCATTTAGTATGTATGTCATTTTCTCCCTGAACCAAATTCAATGTGAGTGTGGTTTTGCCTTTTTAGCCTTCCTTATTCTCCCCCTCCTTTGCAACCACTTCCCCTTGCTTCTTCTACATGGGATAGTTTACACTACCCTGTCTCTCCCCATCTCCTCTTGCCACTTTCCTCCCTCACCTCATAATTTCATCCCTTGAGTATTCTCCCTTCCCAACAAATTCAACCTATGCCCTCTATCCATATATAACTGTAACCATATACACACACATTCACATATGTATTCATATGACCACACCCCCCTTCTTCCATTATTTTCATAGTGAGAAAGATATCATCAGTCACAGTTATTGCTTTTCCATATAGGAATGTAAATAGTTCAACCTTGATAAGTTCCTTTTGATTTCTTTTCCCTGATTACCTTCTCAGGCATCTCTTCCCTCTTGTGTCTGGATGTCAAATTTTCTATTCAATTCTGTTTTTTTCCTCAAGAATGCTTGAAAGTCCTCTATTCCACTGAATGACCATATTTTCCCCTGAAACAAAATACTCAGTTTTGCTGGGTAGGTGACCCTTGGGTTCAGTCCCAGTTCTTTTGCCCTCTGGAATATCACATTCCATGCCCTTCAATCCCTCAGTGTAGAAGCTGCCAGGTCCTGCGCTATTCTGATTGTGTTTCCACAATATTGAAATTGTTTCTTCCTGGCTGCTTGGAGTATTTCCTCCTTGATCTGGGGATTCTGGAACCTGGCTATAATATTCCTGGGAGTTTTCTTTTGGGATCTTTTTCAGGAGGTGATCGGTGGATTCTTTCAACCTCTATTTTGCCCTCTGGATCTAAAACATCAGGGCAGTTTTCCTTGAGAATTTCTTGAAGGGTGATTCCTAGGTTCTTTCCTTGATCATGGCTTTCAGGTAGTCCAATAATTTTTAAATTGTCTCTCCTGGATCTATTTTCCAGGTCAGTGGTTTTTCCATGAGATATTTCACATTGCCTTCTAATCTTTCATTTGTTTGGATCTGCTTAACAGCATCTTGATTTCTCATAAAGTCAGTAGCTTCCATTTGCTCCAGTCTAACTCTGAAGGAATGAATCTCCTCAGTGAACTTTTGAGATTCTTTTTCCATCTGGCAAATTCGACTTTTTAAGGCATTCTTCTCCTCATTGCCCTTTTGGGCCTCCTTTGCCATTGAGTTAGTCTATTTTTTAAGGTGTTGTTTTCCTCAGTCAGGCTGTTGACCCTCATTTCATACTTTTTCCTGCATCCTTCTCATTTCTCTTTCCAATTTTTCCTCCACTTCTCTTATTTGATTTTTAAAGTCCTTCTTAAGGTCCTCTATGGCCTGCAACCCACTCATGTTTTCCCCTGGGGCTTTTGGAGCAGGACTTCCTGACCTCACAGTCCTTTTCCCGCTCTATGCCCCCAAAATAGGAGTCTAGGGTTGCATTTTTTCTGTTTCCTTTGCCTTGGCATGTTGCCACTTAATTACTTGACTTTTGGGCTTGTTGCCACACTATGGCTTTAAGGCCAGATAGAGGAATTTTCGTCCCGAACGTGTGGGGGGCAACTTCCATTTCTGGCAAACTGTAAACCCACCCACGACTTCCACCCTAGATCACAATCCAGATCCAGGGAGGTTAAAGCAAGAGCAATTACCCCCCAAGACTGATCGCTGGATCTCCCTACAAATTTGCAGGCTGGGAGCGGGATCTGCCTCTGAAAACTACAAAATGGCGTTTGTCCTCAGCGGCTTCTAGCCCCCAGGGAGGGAGCCGACGCATTCCCTAATACCAGTCCCAAAGTCCATAGGACACTAACCTCTTACTTTGTCCTAGGCAAGTCTATGTTGATAATTCTGGAGTCGCCACAGCTGCTGGTGTTCTGGGGTTCCTCCAGCTGGCTGCTGGCCCTGCCGCCCTGGGGCTAAAACCTTGGCTCAGGCGGACCTGGGCTCGGCTCGGCTCCTGTGCTCTGCGCGCTGCACACTGCCAGGTCCCAGACCTCTGCGCTGGTCCTTCCTGCAGGGCTGCTGGGCTGTCCTCAGCGGGAGTTTAGCTTCTCTGTGTCGTTCTGTGGGTGCTGGGGCTCCAGAAGTTGTTCAGAGTCCCCTTTTACATAGTTTGGGGGGAATCTGGGGGCAGAGTGGCTTGGATGAGCTGTTTCTACTCCGCCATCTTGGCTCCACACCCCCAATGGATCGGTCATAATGATTTTTAGTAAGTCCAATGACTCAAGTTTTTTTCTCAATCTGTTTTCCAGGTCGGCTGTTTTTCCTGTTTGATATACGACATTTTCTTCCATTTTGTTAGGTCTTTTGACTTTGATTTAATATTTCTTGTTATCTCATGGAGTCACTGGCTTCTCTTTTTTGCTTTTTGGAGGGGGAAGGCAGAGCAATTGGGGTTAAGTGACTTGCCCAAGTGTTAAGTGTCGGGTCCTCCAAACTCCAGGGCCGGTGCTCTATTCACTGTGCAACCTAGCCTCCCGGAGTCACTGTTTTCTATTTAGTTTATGCTAATTTTCAGGGAGACTATTGTTAATTCTTTCTTCCATAATTCTTTTTGTTCTGTTTTTTTATCTAGTGCTCTTATTTCACTGACAAAACCCTTCTTAAACTCTTTTGTTTTAGAACTCTTATTTCATCTTTCCGGATGAATTTGTAGCCAGCCATTTTTCCCTTTGAGGTTTTGCTTGTAGAAGTTTGGTAGTAATTCTGTACCTTCTGAGTTTGTGTCTTGAATGTTATCAAAAGACTTTTTAGTGGTGGGATTCTTTTTTTTTTTTTTACTACCTTCTTTTAGCCTACTTCCTCACTTTAGACATGATGTTGGGGTTGGGTACTGGGCACTTCTGGAAGGATGATCTGGGTTGATCCTGTTGGTGTCTTCTTTGAGTATTTGACTGTCATATTGTTCTAGGTTCCCAAGAACAGCTCAGCCTGGGGATCTTCAAGCTTTCAGTGCTCCCAAAGAGGTCTGATCCAGGGCAAAGTCTGATGGCTGACCCCTGGACTAAGATCTCCAATTTCCTGGTCTGGGTTTGGATCTTAACAACAGTAGATTGCTGCTCAGTAAGCTTGAATGATTTCTAGTACAGAGTGATAGAACCAGGGTTTTCTCTTGGTCCGGGATTCCTGCTCTGTTTATTCCTCTTTATGACTTCCAGCTAGAAGTAGAAAGTAAGATCCACGTTTCTTCTTGTGATCTGAGCTCCATAATTGCTGCTTGCTTCTGAATTCCTTCTCCTTTGTAGTTATATCACTTGGAGACTTGTAACCGCTTTTACCCCCAGATTGCCACCACTGGGTTCAGGTCCTCTCGTTAGTTAACCCTAGAGCTACCAAAAGCCAGGTAGTGAGTGACAAGGCTGCACGCTGGCACCTGTTCCTATGCCCTGCATGAGGTCCTGGTGCACAGCCTTTTCCCTGAGCTGGAGTGTTTCATAACCAAAATACTTTGACAAGGGGCATCTCTAGTATTCACCAATCTCTTTGTCTCCCAATGCTAACATGGTCTGGAAACATGACTCACTGTGATTTTTTCCTTGGACTTCCCCACCAAGAAGGTTCAGTTTACTTGTTTTTAGATCTGTTTGGAGGAACTGAGGGCAGGAAGGTGGGCTCATTTACTCCCTACCACACTCATGCAAATGAAGTTGACTACAACAGAATTGCTCTTACATCAAATAAACCTTGAAGAAAAAAAAATTTTTATTAAATTTATCTGCTCATTGAACTAAATACAGAATCAACATCCACATCATTCTCAACAACAGCTGCTAGCAATACCTAGGAAACATTAAAACAATGCTGGAGGGGCGGCTAGGTGGCACAATGAGTAGAGCGTTGGCCCTGGAGTCAGAAGGACCTGAGTTCGGATCCGACCTCAGACACTTAACGAACACACAAACAAAAACCTAGCCATGTAACCTTGGGCAGGTTACTTAACCCCAATTGCCCTCCAAAAAGCAAAAAACAAAACAAAACAACAACAACAAAAAAAAAAAACAATGCTGGATGCAAAAGATAGAAACTTTGTACATAAATAGAAGTTCATTATTTACTAGATAATGCGTTCCTGGGGTGCAAGTATCTGAAAAAACCAACCAACAGTAAAACATATACAACACACATTTTTAAAAGAATGATTCTTTTAGTTAGCTACTAAATAAAAGAAAAGAAACTCTTTGTTAACACTATTTTAAGATTCAGCACTTAAATCTGTCATTGGAGAAACATCTTATTTTATGGTTTTGATGTGGATCTTTTGAAACCATATTTCTAGGACATCTTCCTGTTTTATAGCACTGACTTTACTAACTCCCTAAGTATGCTTAAAGCGTAGCTAGTTAGTACTAGGGAAAATTTTGCTTCAAAGCACTTAGAAGCAAAAGTAGTATAGACTAGCAAGAGCTAATTAATTACTCTGAAAAGTGGAACCTTTCCTAGATCTTTTTTCATTAAAGTATATTCAAACCTCTAAGTATTTAAGTACTCCACCCACATTATTAATTCCATTCCCCTTATAATAAAGGACATTACTCCTAAGCATAAGCATAAGCTTTCGTGTGCTAATGGAAAAAACACAAGACATATTTCTTTATACTAGAATCCTTCTTTCACAAAAACTGTTTTGTAAACATTAAAGAATTATATAAATACAAGCCATTTGCTGTAGTTGTAGTACCAGATTCTACTACTGTGTATCTAGAAGATACAGAACATAATAATCTCCAAAGAACTGAATTGAACTGGCCATCACACAGAGAGAAATGGAGAAGCACGGTGGCTTTAAACAGGCCACAACAGACTAAAAATGAAGAATTTTAAAGAACAGGAGTAAAAGATGTCTCCAGGAAAATCTCCTTTCCTTAGTTTCCTTTGCTGGTTCACCAGCTATGTGTATCATGCCCCTTAACACAAAGCTCGATCGGGGAACCCGTTCTCTTCCCTCTCTATACTCTATTAGTAACCTCATCAGTTCCCTAGATTCATCTCTATGCACATGACTCCCAGATTTATTTCCAGTCATTGTTCTAAGTGCTATTGCCACATCTCCAACATCTACTGGACAATGCAAACTGGATGTCCCATACTCATTTCAAAATCAACAGTCTACAAGAGAACCTTTACCCCCCAAACTATCCCTCTCTCTGGCTGTCCAGGTCTGTGTCTTTGCCATCATCCTTGACTCCTCATTCCATGTACCCACTCCTTTTTCTCCACACACAGCCACTATCCTAGTGAAAGCCCTCATACTTCCTCTCAACTACTGCAATAGTTATTCTTTCCACTCTGAAGGGGGCAGGGGTGTAGCATTCCCACAGTCTCGAAACTATGCATAAATCTTTTGGTCCTCTCTTGGTACCAGAGAATAAGTCAAAATTATTATGGTATTAAAAAGTAAAATATGCTGATTTCACATAATACCATACATATATTTTATGCACAATAAAATGTTTCTTTAAAAAGCAATAGTATTACAAGAGGTAATGAGATGATGATAACTGGATCATGGTGAGGAAGCTGAAATACTTAAAACTTACTTTGCTTTTGTTTTTTGTTCTAAGGAGAATGCCTGGGAAAATGTTTCAAAGGAAGTAAAAATCCAAGATAAGTGAGGAAACATTAAATTCAATAACTAAATGCAATCAATGAGTTCTAGTGAAATGAATTTTTTTTTTTACTACAGTTAAAGTAATCTTTGAAAGATTTTAGCAAACTGAAAATAAAGGACGAATATTCTGATATTTACCAAAGGGAAAATGGGAGTGCAGGGGCTAGATATAAACAAACTATAAACCAATGAATTTTACTTCTATTTCTAGAAAAATTACAGGACATATTTTTGGTGATCATGAATAAAGGGAAGTAGTAATATGTAAAAGACAAAACTTCATGAAAGACAAGTTATTTATAGCAGCATATGAAGAAGAAGCCTTTGACAAAATAGATCTAATATCTATTAATGTCAGAAACCCTAAAAAGCACAGATATGGCAAGGTCTTTAATATGACCAGAAACATATTTTTAAATTTTTTTTTACTTTTTTGGAGGGGGGCAGGGCAGGGCAATTGGGGTTAAGTGACATGCCCAAGGTCACACAGCTACTAAGTGTGTCAAGTGTCTAAAGCCATATTTGAACTCAGGTCTTCCTGGCTCCAGGGCCAGTGCTCTATTCACTGTGCCACCTAGCCACTCCCAGAAACATATTTCTAAGGAATGAATTTATTTGCAATGGACAAACACTGGAAGCTTTCTCAAGAAAAACAAGACTAAAGCTAGGTTGCCCCCATTCTGATATTATTTGACATGGACTAGAAATACTAACTATAGTCAGCCAGTCCTAAGACAAGAATGTGAAATTAAAAGTACAGGCCTAAATAAAGAGAATACAAAACTCTCTCTATCTAAATGATAGTTTACTTTTTTAAAAATTAAGAAATTAAGATGATTAACAGTTTTAATATAGGAGGAAGATTCAGAATAAATACACATCATTTTTTGCATTTGTACATAAAAAATTTCGTTCTAGGAGGAAATGGTAATGACAGAAATTATATTCAAAATAACTAAAAATTCATAAAATATCTGGGAAATTATCAAGATAAATGCAGGATTTACACAAAAATAAAACCACAAAATTTCCTGTACTGAGGTGGTGACAAATAACTAGACAGAGTGCTCAATTAATTTCCAAATTTAGTTGTCTATCAATCAAACCACCAAAAGGATATTTCAATAGGGCTAGTCAGAACAAAGTTCAGCTGGAGAGAGCAAAAGGTCTAGAAGTTCAAGAGAAATAAAAGGGAAAAAAAAGGAATCAAGGGGCCATAATACTGTCAGACCTCAAACTATATTATGGAGTTGTAATCATCAAAATTCTTTACTACTATCTTAAAAAATAGAAAAGTAGATCAAATGGAAGAGACTAGATAATCAAGAACCAAAAACAACTAAAAACATTAGTCCATTATTTGATAAACCCAACCCAACCCAATATTATTTGAAGGATTTCCCTTTTTGACAAGAACTGCTGGGAAAAACTAGAAAGCAGGTTAGCAAAAATTAGCTTCAAACTAGCATCTTACAACACACTTAAAGTTCTAAATGGATACTTTACCTAATTTTTATAAAAAAGGTAATATTAAAAAAATACAGAATAGAAGGAAGTACCTATGGTTGGGGGAAGAATCCTTAAACAAATGAGGAATCTTTCCATAAAAAAATGATTATAAGAGGAAAAACAGATTGTGTCAATTACCTACTATTAAAAAGTTTTTGCAAAATCAATGCACATAAAAGAAAATCAAGAAAGAAAAACAATTTTGTACCAAATATTACTGATAAAAGTCTCATAACCAAAATATAAGACCAAAGCTATTTTCCAATAGATAAGTGGTAAAGTACACAAATATTTTTCAAAAAGAAATGGGATTGGGGCGGCTAGGTGGAACAGTGAATAGAGCGTAGGCCCTGGAGTCACAAGGACCTGAGTTCGGATCTGGCTTCAGACACTTAATGCACACACACAAATAAAAACCTAGCCATGTGACCTTGGGCAAGTTACTTAACCCCAACTGCCCTCCAAAATGCAAAAAAAAAAAAAAAAAGAAATGGGATTAATACCCATATGAAAACTTATTTCAAATCACTAAGGGAAAAGTGAATTAAAACAGTTCTGAGGTGTCATAGAAATAGTCAACATTGGAGGGGCTTAGGAAGACAGGCACAGATATACTGTTGGTGGATCTATGAACTGATTAAGCCATTCTGAAAAATAACTGGAATTACACAAGAAATGTGATTAGGATGTTCATACTCTTCCACTCAGAGATCACATTACTGGATATATAACCCAAGGAAATTAAAGACAGAAAAAAAGTTTCCAATGTCAATCAATCAGCAGATTCAACATCTGCTATCTACCAGGCCCTGTGCTAAACGCTGAAGCCATAGTGACCTCAAGGATATTATAGTAGGGGAGACAATATAAACAACAGATTTACATAAAACAAAAATACAAAGCACAAAGAAGGTAACTCTGAAGGGAAAGGCAGACCATTCCAAAAGAGTCATATAAGCACTTTCTATATTAGTAAAGAAATGGAAAGGAAATGAATGACCTTTGAAATGGGGAGTGTAATAAAGTAGGTATTATACCATGTGTCAATTTGTATGAATTGATAAGACTGAAATAAGAACCAGAACAATAAACACAATGCTGACAACAATGTAAATTAGAAATAAAAAAAGGCTGAATTCTGAGTAAAATGCAATATACAATCTTGATCCCAGAACACTGATAATGAAACAAACCTCCCATTACCAAAACAGAGAAGCAAGGCAATCAGTAAGTCATAGATTCAATTTAGTACTTTGCATAGTATGAAAGTTTCCTAATGCCACCATTTCTCTTCCCTCTTAAAGCAATGTATTATAAAAGAATACTGCGATAATGCTTTAGTCTAAATTACCTAATGCCAAATGAAGCATTTTATCAAGTCTTTCTTTAGCTATCAATTTTAAAACAGTGTCCTGCACTGAAATCTCTTAAAAACCATCATAGATCTAACAGTTTCTAAAAGGAAATGTCTGGTGAGCCCAGGAAAGACTCCACACTCTGAAATGATTATTATAAGGATCAGTTCTTGACCACTATGTCATGATCCCTCTTTGTCAGTCTTCTGGATCCCTTAATCAACAATTCCAGAAGTCCCTTTCCCCAATCTTTATCCTTCTTTACCTCTCCGAAGACTCTGACACTGTTAATCACCCTCACCTTGACACTCTCTTCTCTGGCTTTTCTGGAAACTTTCTTCTGGTTCTCTTTCTACCTATCTTAAAGTTTCTTTTCAGGCTCCTTTGCTCATTTAAGTCATGCCTACTAACCATGCTACAGGACTCACATCCTATGCCCTTTCCTTTTCTCCCTCTAAATTATTTTACTTGGTGATCTCATGAGATTCCGTGCAATTATCACCTCTATACTCATGGTTCTCAGATCTCCTTATCCACTTCTAACTCTCTCAACTTCCAGTTTCCCATCTCCAATTACCCATTAAATATCTCTAACTGAATAGCCTTAAAACATCTTAAATTCATCATTCCTCTCAAACTTCCTTTCTTCCTAACTTTTCTATTACTGTCAAGCGTTCATCATTTTCCCAGTCACTTAAGCTCTTCCACTTATCCTTGCTTCCTCACTCTCACCTCCCCCACCCAGTCAATCAATAGTCAAGCGTTGTCATTTCTACCTTCATAAAATCTTTCATATATACCCCTTTTTCCCCTTTCACATTGCCCCCATGCCAGTACACGTCCTCATGCCTACTCTAATGTTTCTGCCTGTTGGCTGGTCTCCCTGCACAGAAGTGGGGAGACTAGCCGACTCCAGTTCACTCCCACCTCACTCCAGTCCATCATGTAGGTGTCAAAGTGATCTTCCTAAAGTGCAAGTCTGACCATATCAACCCCTATTCAATAAAATTCCAGTGGCTCCCTATCACCTACAGGATTAAATATAAAATCCTTGTTTGGTTTTTAAAGTCCTTCACAATCTGGCCCCTTCCCACCTTTCTAGTTTCCTTAACCCTCCCTACACATATTCTGTGATCCAATGACACTAGCCTTTTTGCTGTTCTTCACACAAGACATCCCATCTCCTGACTCTAGGGATTTCATTGGCTGCCCAGCATGCCTGGAACTCTCTCTTCTCATCTCTACCTCCTGGCTTCCTTCAAGTCTCAGCTAAAATCCCACTTATTGCAGGAAGTCTTTCCCAATCACCCTTAATTCTGACCCCTTCCCTTTGTTGATTAGTTCTTATTTATCCTCTTTATAGCTTCTTTGTACATAGTCATCTCCTTGTTGTTTTCTTTATTAGACAGTGAGCTCCTAGAGAACTAGGACTGTCTTTTTCCTTCCTCTGTATCCCTACTGCTTAGCACAGTACCTGGCACAAGGTACTATTACTGACTTAATTGTCTATTTAACTTAATAACTATTTATTGACTTATGAAGCAAAGACTAAAATCAATACAAAGCTAGAGGAGAAAAAGACATTTAAAATTCCAACTAAAATTCCAACATGACCTGTTAAAACAAGTTACTGATACCAAACATGGAAAATGGGTAGAGAAAAGGACATCAATATTACAACAATTTCATATAAAAATTTAATCAATATAAATCAACTATCATAAGATCAAGAGTATGAACACTACTTCTTTCAGCATACTCTTGATCTATTTGCAAAGTGAATAGATACAGCAGTCAAAAACATCATAATTTTGTATATGAACTTCTTTATAAAATCTTCTCAGGAAAAGGAAGGACTTTAATAAACAGTGGAGACAAAAGATTCCACTGCATGGAGATAGCTTGCTATGAAACCCAATTAAGCAAATTTATCCCAAGGGTGTTCCATGATGGAATAAGAACTACAACAGAAACAGGACCAGCCCAGACCCTCCCTCTAGAAGTATAACAGAGCCTAGGCTCAATATCAAATCTGAAGTCAGGAAGTAAGGTAGAAGAGTGGGCAAACAACAAAAAAAAAGAATCCCACCAAAGCTTAAGACACAAATGCAGAGGAAGAGAACATAACCAAACACTTATAAGCAATGCCTCAGAGGAAAATAAAGCTTGAGCACACACTCAACTAGAAATCTTATAAGAGATGAAGCAAGAATTTTAAAAAGAAAAAAGGGTTAAAGTGTCTTTTACAAATGAAATGAGAACACTAGAGGGAAAAACCAGAAAAGAAATTAACAAGTTGGAACAAGAAATAAAAAAGCTTGCCCAAGCAATACACTCCCTGAAAATTAGAATGGAACAAATAGAAGTCAATGACTACATGTGATATGTATAACTACATCACTACAAGAAATATCAAAACAAAGTCAAAAGACTGGAAAAGTATTAGAAAGTGTCAGGAATCAAAGAACAAAAGCAAATAACCTGGAAACAGATCAAGGGCAAAAAAAATTAAGAATCACTGGACAATCAGAACATCATGATCAAAAAAACCCTAGACATCATGTTTCTAGATATTGTAAGAACTATCCATACTTCTAAGAAACTTAGGACAAAGTGGAAAAAGAAAGAAACATCCAGCCACCCTCTGGGAGAAAAGCATATATTAAAGCTCCCAGAAATATTACAGCCCAAATCCACAGCTTCTAGGTCAAAGAAAAAATACTGTAAGCATCCATTAAAAAAAAAAAAGAATTCAAGTACAAAACCTCTACAGTCAGGAACACGTAGAATTTAGGAGCCACCACTATAAAGAAGTAAAGAGAGCTTGAAATATGGTATTACAGAAGGCAAAGGGAACATAAGCTTATAGGCAAGAATAACTTACCCAGCAAAACTAGATATAATACATGAGGAAAAATGGACACAATACGCATGTCCCCTCTGAGTGCTATTACTATTAAGTGTCACAGAAGAATGCTAAGTAGATAAAGGCCTGTCTACTACCAAAGACTGGCTCTGTTATGTCCTGATGATCTTAAGAATGCACAGAAAGGAGAAAAGGATTAAGTGAGGAAGAGAGGATTTCAGGGACAGGGAGAGGATTAGGGAAAATTATTTCATATAATTAGGGTACACAAGTAGGCATCTATACAAACAAGGTGGGGGGAGAGCAGTTGACACTTCAACTTCACTCTCGAATGACTGCTTAAAGGAAAGAATGGAATATATACACATACTCACACAAAGACTTGGGTATACAAATACATTTCATTCAACAGGGAAAGGGGAGAAAGAGGAATTAGAGGAAAGGTAGATTAAAGGAGAGGTCAGGTTTAGACAAAACAAAGTGTAGGGATATACAAAGATATTTATAGATCTGTTTTTGAGGTGACAAAGAATGGGAATCTGAGGGGTAGTAAAAAACATGAGTGGATAAATTATGGCAGATAAATGTGATGGAATATTGTGTTGTAAGAAATAATGAAAGAGATGATTTTGGAGAAACTTGGGAAGACTTCTATGATCTGATGCCAAGTGAACAGAGCTAAGTGAGCAATTCATATGATGACAGCAATATGGCAACGGCAAACAACTTTGAAAGAATTAGAAACTCTTATCAGCTTGACAAAAAAACAAACCCATGATTCCAGAGGATAATGAAACATGCTATCCAACTCTATAAAGAGGTGAAGGAATCAGGGTCCAGAATGAGTCAAATTTTTTTTGGACATGGCCAAAGTAGAGATTTGTCTTGATTGACTATATGTTTATAATGGGGTTTGTCTTTAGGTATCAAATGTGCATGTGTGGAGGGGAAAGGTTAGATAAGAGGGAAAGAAGGCTATCACACTACCTTGATTACTAAGAAGTTGAAGTAATTATTTTTAGTAAATTCCAACCTAAGCAAAGATATATACATACTTAAGTAAATATATGATTTATATCTTATCTTCCATCTGTTGGGGGAAGGGAGAGAAGGGTAAGGATATGTGCCTCCAGAAGAAGTTTCTAACAGTTAAACCAAAAACTCAGTGAATGAAATTACAGATCATTTTAGACTTCCAATACAATCTAAATACTAATGCCAGATTAACCTTCCTAAAACAGAGTTCTACTATTTACTTCCCTGCTCAAAAATGTTCCACAGCTGCTCACAGCCTACCTGAAGTCCAAACTCTCAAACTACACTTTTGAGGTCCTTTGCTACATGGCCCCAAATACCCAAACATGCCCCTCAAGTTCCAACCTAAGTACTTTTGCTTATGCTTTTCCCTCTGCCCAGAATGTCTTCCCATGGTATCTTAACCTTTCAAAATCCCACTTGATGATAAACTCTGTAGGGGGAAAAAAGAGGAGGACATCCTCTGTGCAAGAAGCTTTCCTCTTTAAACCTAATTTAGGTCTCTCTGAAATATTTATCTAGGCTGTAAATCTGGTAAAACAGTAGGTGTTCCTTAGGGTTCTGTCTTGGGTCCTGTTCTTTCCCTTTATACTACAGCTGTTGGCGATCTCATCAGTTACCTTGGATTTAATTACCATCTTTATGCTGATGAAACTCAAATCTATCCTGCCTCAAACTCTCCTACTGAGCTCCAACCTTCTCACAACTAGGCCTTTCTGAGATCTCCAATTACAGGTTCAGTAGACACCTCAAATTCATCATGTCCAAAACTGAACTCTATTGTTCCCCTAAACCCTGCCTCCTACCTACCCTATTACTGTAGGAGGCAACACCATTCTCCCTCAGGCCCCCTCATAATCTCTCATCATTCATATCCAATCTGTTGCCAAGGCCGGTCCCTTTCACTTTTGCAACATCTCCTGAATACAGCCCCATTCTCTCTTCTGACACTGTCAGCACTCCAGTGTGAGCCTTCTCATACCTGTATTACTGTCTATACCTGTATTAGCCTGCTGGTGGGTCTGCCTGCCTCAAGTCTCTTCTCACTCCAACCCACCCTCCATTCAGCCACTAAAATGATTCCCTGAAAGCTCAGGAGCGACCATGTCATCCCCTATTCAATTAGCTCCAGTGCCTTTCTATGGCTTCCAAAAGCAAATACTTTTTGGGATTCAAACCCTTCATAACCTAGGGTGCTGCCCCCCCAAGCCCTTTCATCTTCTTATACCTTACTCCCTGACACATATTCTTTGATTTAATAACACTGGCATCCTGTTTCATGAACATCTCTTGGCTTTGGGAATTCTTTCTGGCTATCCCCCATGTCTGCTTACTTCCCTGGCTTCCTTTAAGTTCCAACTAAAATCCCACCTTCTACAGGAAGCCTTCCCTAACCCCCCTCTTTCTTCTGTTAATTATTTCTATTGTTCTGGTATATAGACTGTTCTGTATATATTTGCATGTAGTCTCCCCCACTGACAGTAAGCTCCCTGAAGGCAAGGACTGTGTTCTGCTTCTTTTTGTATGTGCCCAGCACATAGGAGGTGCATAATAAATATTTACTGATTGACTGATGAAAGCACTTTCTTCACAACAACCCAGTGAAGTAAGCAATACAGGTATTACTGCACTGTGTCTATAGTCACATATCTAGTAAGTGATGGTTGTGAAATTTGAACCTCTGTCCTGTCACACAGTCTCTTCATGAATGCTTATGTAAATAAATAAGTATATAAATGGGAGAGGAGGTGAAAGGAAAAAGAAAGGCAGGGAGAGGGAGAGAGACAAAGAAAGGGGGAGGAACTAAATTAATTCAACTCACTATTATATTGTCCTTTTGTGGGGAACTACAATGCTTTTACATAATAATTCATTGAGTTAAAAAAAAGTAACAGTACAAAAGAACACATCCTTTGAACAAGGAGTTAAAAGACCTGAGCTCAAATTCTAGCTCTGTTACTGGGGGGAGATGGGAAGGGTAAGTACTAATACACAGTCTAGGTGCCAGGTGCTTTACAATTATTATCTCATTTGATTCTTCACAACTCTGGGAAGTAGATACTGTTATTATCCCCGTGAGGGGATGAGGAAATTAATGTAAACAGAGGTTAAATGACTTGCCAAGGATCATACAACTAGTAAACAAATGTCTGAGGCCAGATTTTAGTTCCTGTCTCCCTGACTCTGTGCAGGCCCAATGCTCTATCCACTGCAGTACCAAACTCTCTCCAGTCTGCAATGAACTTGTGATCCTAGACAAGATTGCTGAACCTCCCGGACTTCAGGAAGCTCATCTGTAAAATGGGAATAATACCAAATATCTAAAGCTGTGAGGAAACTGAAGAGATCATCTAGCTGAGCCTTCATTTGCAAACGAAGGACTTCTTTACCTACCTCTCAACACAGCTGATGTAAGAAAAGCAGGCTGTAAATTTTATGATACTAAGTAAGTTTAAGTTATTATTATTGTATTAAAGCAAAAGAGTTTGAGGGAAAATGCCTGTAAATTCTACCAGTAGGGGCAGCTAGGTGGTACAATGAGTAGAGCAGCAGCCCTGGAGTCAGGAGGACCGGAGTTCAAATTCAGCCTCAGATTCATCGTCAGACACTTAACACTTACTAGCTGTATGACCTTGGGCAAGTCACTTAACCCCAACTGCCCAGCCTTCCCCCCTCCAAAATAAGAACAACAACAAAAAATAAACTTCGACCTGTAATATCTTTCAAATCTCTTTTCCATTCCTACTACCACCGTTGTTCAAACCCTCAAGACCTCTCAGACTATTACAAGAACTTTCTGACAAGTACCACTACTAAATCAGAAGTTTCTCATCAACTTCACTCCCCTGGTTCAAAACTCTTCAATGACTCCCCTGAAGTTCAAACTCCTTTACTAACTGTATTAAAGTAGATTAGATAGCTAAATGGATTAATTAGCAAGACCTATTTAGAAACTGCAGCTGTCCAATGTTTAAACCATAAGGATTAATATGGCAGCAACCAAATAATAAAATAGTATTTAAGAGAATCAAGCTTCCTAATAGTAACTATTCCAGTTTCCTTAAATTTTGGGTTAACACAGACTATATGTTCAATGAAAATTTAACTTATGTTATTGCCTAAAAATAAATATTTGTACACTTAAATAATAAATTTCCTTTTAAATTATAAAGCACATATTATCAAGTGATTTAGGCACCATATTTTAGTTCAAGTCTTAGAACTCCTCGTACCTAGCTAGTTCAGACCGTCTGCTGTTTAAAGACACTTTTAAATTCAAAGTATTCAAGCAATTTTGCCCTATTTTAAATGGCACGTTTCTTGTTTAAAACAAGTTCACTGAATTGAAGGAAATCTTTAAATAGTGCTTACTTTGTACTGTCTACTTTTTCCAGTCATAATTTTGTAATTTCTTTGAGACCTATCTAAAAGCCAGACTTAGAATATAGCAGCTTTGTGGGATTTAATCTCTGCCACATGCCATTTTGCAAAGAGTAAAAATCCAATGGTCTAGTTAAGCAATCTTTATTTACCTGAAGTTAAAGTTTGCCTACTTCTATCCTGAAAAGACAAAAGTAAAAGTTGCTTCTTAGGATAGTACTGGTTTGAGAGGTGGAAGGAACTCAAGAGTTAATCTAGCTATTTCATTTTAGAGATGATAAAACTAAGGCTCAGGGCAAGTGTAAGATTGCAGGTATGTAGTAGGGAGCAGTCCAGGTATTAAAACCAGGTCTTGGACAAATTAACTTTCCTGGGCCTCAGTGTACTCAATTGTAAATGGGGAAGGGGAGGGAGAATTTGTACTAGATGACCCCAGAACTACCTCCCCAATTTGTATCTCTGATGCTGATTACAAATCTAGGGCCATGTTTACTAAACTATATTGCTTTTGGATTGTCAAAATCTTGCTCAAACTCACTCAGGAGCTACAACTTTCCATGATAAAGAACTTAAATATTTAAACAAAAGAACTGATTGGTGACGTACACAATTAAAGCATAAAACAGTAAAGAACAAAAGTTTTAAAGAATTAGATTCATAGGAGTATATAAGAACTGAAAAGGGCCCCTTTGGGGAATCATCTATTTTAATTTATTTTACTTGAGGGGTGCAGTATCATATAATTCTGCTAAAACAGAAAACAACATAATTAGGCCTAAACTATATTCCACCTGCTATATGTCACACATTCATGTTTTCAATCTGATGGCAATTAGTGTTCAAGAAATAAAAAAAAATTAATATTAGCAAAAAATACATTTGCCTATCCAAAAAAAAAATCCCAAGGTACTAAAATAAGAGTTCTAGATTACCTGTGCCATTGTCCCTTTAAATAGTACAGATAATAGAGATCTGACTATATTTTCATCATCCTGATGTTCACTTAAAACTGATCTAATTTGGTTAACAGGGCAATTAGGTAGTTTAGTGGGTAGAGCACTGGGCCTGGAGTCAGGAAGACCTGAGTTCAAATCCTGACTCAGACACATAGTAGTTTGTGTGACTTTGGGCAAGTCATTCATCCCTGTTTGCCTCAGTTTCCTCATCTGTAAAAGCGAACTAGAGAAGAAAATGGCAAACCACTTTACCAAGTAAACCCCAAAATGGGATTACTAAGAGTTGGACATTACTTAACAACAATTCGAGTGACAAAGAGTGTATGTTTTTCTGGACGGAGTTAAGAGGGCTGTTACCCAGAGGATAGACTGCACAAGATCCTATATGCATTCTATGCTATAGTTTTAAAAAAATTATATACAAGGCTCAAGGATTGAGGATTGAAAACATAAATTTTGAAATGACTTAAAAAAAAAATGAGTAACATGAAATCGAAAGCCTCTCCGAATACTACCCAATAAAAGGAATCTTCCCAGAGCAAATATATGGAATATGCATTTAATCCCCATACATGTTTTCCCTACAGTATTCCCTCCAAGTTTATTACAAGAAAATGCCACAAGATGAAATCAAAGAGATCATTCTGCACATATGAGACAAGTTAGAAATGAACTTGGAAAAGTTAAAGTCGCTGTACAAAGGTAAGGGTATTTGTAGGCTGGTCCCAGGACATATTTTTGTATATTATACACTGCAGCCACAGAGATGACTCTTAGGATCTAAGGATGATGGCCCACATATTTTAAGATGATTACAAAAGTTCTTTTCATTTGGATGGGGGCGGGTAAGGAAACTGCATCCTTAACTGCTAACTATCTACACTGCTTTCCACAAGTGGAAGCAAAGCTGGTTTCAAACGCAGTTACAAAATACACTTAGGGTGCAAGTGGGTCACCCTATGCCTAGGCATGTCCTTCACACCTGGAATCTCCTTCCAGGGCAATTTCCCACAGTGGCCAAAATGAGGTGATGCACAAGCCGCTGATGCTGCCGTCCTCAATGCAGCGGCCACATCCAGAAATAGTTGCAGGGCAGACCCAGAGCCAACTCCTGCGGCACGGGGACAACCTGACCGCACACCCGCACGCCCCCTCCCCGCGCGGACCCCGGGCCAGCCTGCCCACCCCGTCCTCACCTGATCTTGTAGTTGGGTAGGGTGTGCTTGCGCCGGAGGACCTTCTTGAGCTGGTTGATGATGATGGAGGTGAGCTGCGGCATGGGGTGCCCCTCGAACTGGGAGCGCACCTCTAGGTCCATCACCGGCTCCTCCACGAACGAGAAGGCCCAGTGGGTGAAGGGCAAGCGGGTGAAGACGAGCCGCAGCCTCCCCGTCATGTGGGACAGCTTGACGAACAGGTAGGCGGACTTGCCGAAGACCAGGTCCACGTCGATGGCTAAGTGGAAGCCGCCGCTGTACTCCACGTCCAGCTCGAAGATGAGCTCCTCGGGGCTGGCGGCCGGGAGCTCGTCCGCGCCCTCCACGACCGCGACGTCGCTGGCGAACGAGGGCACCACGGGCTGCAGGAGGCGGACCGTCTTGATGTAGGGCATGGCGTGGCCCAGGGACACTTCCCGCAGGCCCAGGCCCTCCAGCAGCCTACCGGCCGTCTTGCTCTGCAGCAGCTCCTCGAACTCCACCCTGATCTTCTTGGTGATCCAGCGCCGAGCCACCGCCGTGTCCCGCAGCTCCCGGAACAGGAACAGGATGATCGCGTTGAGGAAGTAGCAGGTCTCCACCGAGCGCGGCACCACCGAGTTCGGGCCAGGGTCGGGGCCGGAGTTCGGGCCAGGATCGGGGCCGCCGCTGCTGCTGCTGCTGCTGCCGCTGCCGCTGCCCTCAGGGGGCTTCGACGACCGGCCCGAGCCGCCGCCATAGAGGTAGTCGCGGAGGGGAAGGCCCGGCACCGGGGTGACGTAGTGGACCTCCCAGTCGGCGGGGGACGACCGGTACAGCTCCTTGGGACCCAGTTGATAGAGCAGCAGGAACTGGGCGAGGAGCGTGAGGAAGGAGCCTACGAGGGCCGACACCGCGATAATCACGAGCAGCTCCATCCCCCCGCCGCCGAAGCACCTGCTCCGGCCCGGACCCGGACACCGCCGCCTCCTTCACGCAGCCGTCGCCCCCGCTGCCTCCATCTTGTGGACATCGGGCGGCGTGCAGGGGTCGCGGTCCGGGCGATCGATTCCCCCAGCGTCGTCCTCAGGCCCGGGCCCAGGTGGTCGAGCCCTAGCCGCGGCCGGCGTCTGCCTTAGCGCTCCGAGGGCTGGTGGTGGGGGTGGCCGTGGCGGGGGTGGAGGGAGGGCGTAGAAGGGAGGGAGCGGGACGGGCCGCCTCCCTCCCGCCCGCGCTCATTGGATGAGCGGCACATTGCGTCGGCAGCCAAGAAGAACGGGTTAGTTCCCCTGGCGTCGCTAGGGACCCGCCCCCTTTCCGCGCGTGCGCGCAGAAAGGACACCTTCTTCACCTCCGGGAGGTCGCGTTTCCCCCGCGCCTCACCACCCCCTCCCCCCGTCCCCGGTTGTTCCCTCCCTCCCACTCAACCTCTCCCCAGAGGAAGCACCAGCTGCCAGCTTGCGGCCCCTGGCTGGGGTAGGTCTTGAGAGAAGCAACCAAATTAGCAGAACCTAGTAGAAGTGGGTCAGCACGTTATTAAAAAAAAAAAAAAAAACAAACTGTTCCCTCCTTCCCCCGCCTCCAGGGAAGACTTGAGTATTTACTCAGCCGGGTGTCTTCTCTTGGCCAGCGAGGACCCCCAGGGTTATGTGCAAATAGCTGCATTTTCAGAAACTTCTCAAAGAAAGACGCGGTGAAGGGTCCCGGGGCAAGGCGGAGACCAAATTAAATAAAATCACCACGTGTTTGGAAAGCACTTAAAAAAACAACAATCCGGTGGTCTGGGAACTGCCCACAGCCCCGATTCTGTAGTCAGGGTCCTGGGTCCACATCGCAGCTCGGCAGCTTAGAACTGGCGAAGCTGACCTCGGGTACATCCGCTTCCCTCTGCGTCTCCCGGTTTCCTCATCCATACCCCGGGAGAGGCTGAACTAATGTCTCAAAAGTACTTTCGAACTGAACTCTAGGATCCTTTGTGTGGGTGCCCAGCTAGGTGCTCTGTACGGAAGAAAGCATGAAACAAAATCCCCTTCCCCAGGGAATCTGCACTTCAGCCTGTAGGATTGACAGCTGCTTGAAGGGACCTTGAAGGTCTCTAAGATAAATGAGAGGTTTGAACAAGTCCCTCCTAGCTCTAAATCTGTGATCCCACTCACCCCCCCCCAAAAAAAAGTCTAGATTAAATATATATATAACTTTTTTTTGCTTTTTTTGGAGGGGGAAGGTAGGTCCATTGGGGTTAAGTGACTTGCCCAAGGTCACACAGTTTTTGTGTTAAGTATCTGAGGCAGGATTTGAATTTAGATCCTCCTGCCTCCAGGGCTGGTGCTCTATTCACTGAGCTACCTAGCCAGACCCCATATATATATATATATATATATATATATTTTTTTTTTTTTTAGTTCACTAAACCTCAGTTTACAAATTGTAGGTTAGGAATCGAAGGCCCAGAGAAGTGAAATGGACTGCCCAAGATGACATAAATATTAATTAGTAGAGCTAAAGAGCCAAAAAGCAGATTGTCTTATGCTTAATCCAGTGCTCTTTACACTATACTGAACTTCCTTCTCTTAATATTTATTCGTTTTGGTTTACCTTGAATCCCCCATTTAGCCTAAGTCATTGTTTTCCTAAACTGAATTAAAAAAAAAAACCGTGATTTTTAATAATTTGTCCATATCAACATGTGAAGCCTTCAGATAACTAGAGTAAAACATTTAAATTCAATGATAATCATTCCTAAAAAATCCAATAATAACAAATACATATAATAAGTGGGGGATTATGTGGTTAATTACTGCATGATAAATATAGATATTAAGTGCTGTAGAATTTTAAAGGTGTGGAAAAACCAATGACAAGTTGAGGGGTGTCAAGAAAAGACTTCTTGGAGGAGATGGGATGTGATCTGAGTTTTGAAGATGTGTAGACTTTGATACTAGGAAAGGAGAGAATGTGGGTTTGTGTTCAGGGATGGCAAATAAAGGGGAAAGTCTGGCAAAAGCAGAAGTGCAGAGGTAATTCTAAACCCCAAGAAAGGTAGACTTACCCAGCCCTGGAATCCTCACTTCTACACCCCACTCCGCCTGCATATTTATTACATCATAAATGCTATGACTGTGCTCCTCCAATCCCATGGGCACCAACAACATTTTTAAGAGCCAAGAGACTTCAGTGACCCCAGTCTTAAAAGAGCAGGTCAGTTCTGGTCTAGTTCTGGCATTCCAGGGCTTTTTTTATTCTCTGGCTGTAGATCCAAGTAATGGAAATGCAGATTTAAAGATCTTTCCTGCCCCTAGGCCCTTTGATTGGCTTAAGAGACTCTGAGAACCTTTAATTTGAAAATATACTCTGCCCCCTAATAGGCTGAATGTGGTCACATGGAGCCTGTGGTAGGAGGCTTGGTTTTCATTAATGACCACACCTTGATGCTGTGTGATTGGGCAGTGGGTCAAGAGGGTGGTTATATTCTCTGAGCCAGGAGAAGGCTATATAAACCCTGATGAGAGGCTTTGCTTTGGGGCTCACTTTGAGAAGTGTTGTGTGATTTGACTAGATGAGAATCTGGGAAGCTGTTGAGAGCCCCCCCCAGCTTTGAAAACCCAGATGTTGATACTTCCCTCTCTGGTAACTGTGATTTTGTTACTGATAATGGTTGGACAGTTTGGAAGCCTGTCTGATCTGTCTGTATACTCTGAAGTTCGGGGTGCTGAACTTTTCCCCCGGAGCTAGGTAATATATGTTTGTTTGATTAAAGTGAGCTTGTTAACCCATTTTGAGTTGCTTTCCTTTACAAAAGCAGATCTAAGAACCTGTGTTGGCAGCCACCCTGGGGTTGTTGGGGGGCTTGCTGCTACAGTACATCTCCAGACCAATAGTTCCCTCACTCCTTCATTCACTCATTTATTCAACAGAGAGTCTGATTATTTCAAAGCCAATCTGATAGGTAAAGACCCAGGGTTCTGATTTGAGCTGGGGCCCAAATGAACCCAATTATGGGTTGTCTGGGTTTAGTTCAGCCATCGGTTGAGCCCAGGGATGATCCAAAGCTAAGTCCTCTCTGATCCAGACATGAATATTAGGGAACTTTTGTCACAGCTTATTTTTATCTTTCTAACCAAACAACATTTATTTAGTGCCTAGCGAGGTAGCCTTATACATAGCAGGTGATAGATTGCTCTTTCTTTAAATGAATGAACTATTTTCAGGGTACCAAACTAAAGAATTCTACCTTTATCTACAAGTAGGCAATTTCAGTAATCCATTTGGTGGACCATCTTCTCCCCACAGCAAATTTCTTCAGTCTTTAACCCATTCCTAAATTATCTCCTTCCTCCAGCATCCCCCTACACACCCTACCCTCCCTTGGTACATATTTAGACAATGCAAAAATAACTTGAATAATCACTTAAGCAAAACACAATTGAGATAAATCTAATGGAGAAAGTAGTAATTGAGCCAAAAAAAAAATTTTTTTTAATTATCAGGTGGTTTGAGTTTTAATCATCCATGCCTCCTTAGCATGATAAAGTTAATCGAATGTGTGCCAATAACTAGTTTTATCACCTTTGGGAAGTCAGGTCACATCTCTGGACTTTAGAGTCTTAATCTGCAGAATAGTGGGATGGGATATCATTATTTCTAGGGCCTCTTCCAATTCTAAAACTTTATAATACCATATATAGTATTTGGAAGATGGAAGTACTGGCTTGACTGCCTATTGACCTTTCAGTGAATAATAGATTACATCTGAGAATATCCATTTCAAGAATGGAGGTGAATAAATATTAAAGACAGATCACATAAATTGCATTAATTTGACCACAGACAGTTATTGTTTTTTTTTTTTTAAGAAGAAAACAGGGAAGAGCTATAGAGAGAATTTTAGTTTGTACCTTCTCAAGTACACCTAGAAAACAGACATGAATGTTATAGGCAAAGTAAGATTGGAATAGGAGGAAAAGCCACCTGGTAAGTACCCTTTTTATAGTAGAATGACAGTAATAATAACAGAATAAAGATAAATTTTTAACAGTTTGCATAGTCCTTCATATAATACCCAAGTTTTTTAGACTCTCAACATCATCATAGAATCATAGAGCTAGAAAGAATCTTAGAAATTGTCTATTGGCAAATCCAATTAATCATTAAGCATTTATTAAGCAACTACGGTGTGCCAGACACTGTGCTAGGTATTAGGCAAAGACTTTTATAAAATAAAGCAATTGCCTGTTCTTTTAATTCATTAGACAAAGTACGTCTGGCTGTATATAAATATATATTTATGTATATGCACATGGAAATTTACTAGAGCCAAGCCCAATGGGAGACTTGATTGTCAAATTTTCACTCCGAGCATTTATACATCAGATAAAATCAAATGCTACAAAAAGGGTTCAAATCATTGTTTTACTGATTGTCTCTAGCCTTAAGAATGTGATGGAGAAAATGTTAATAATGAAGATTATACTTAAAAGTATCCTTTTGGGGGGGAGTGGTTATTAAATATTTGCTAGCACAACCCTAAATACACATATATTTATGTATGAATATGCATAATAAATATATATAGAATAGAAGCAAAATCAAAAGCTAAGGCACTAGCAATTGGGGAATTAGAAAAGGCTTCATGAGGAATTGGTCCATTTTTGAAATGAGGATTCTTTGAAGTGAAGGTGAGAAAAGAGTACATTCCACATAGGAGGGCGGGGTGGCCAGTAAAGGCAGAGGCAGTAGACAAAACTGCACTGTTGGGAAGGGAAGATCTGTGTGGGTAGGATTTGGTATGGGACCATTTTGGAGAAGCAGCCTCATTGTTCTGATTCCAGTGTTCTCCTGGTAATCTGCCCCCCCCCCTTCCAAAAAAAAAATAGCATATAAACTCCTTGAAGTCAAGGGCTGTTTCTGTCTTTATGTTCCCAGCACTGAGACCTATGCTAGAAATCAACAGATCTCTGATTTCATTGCTATAAGGAACTTCTAGTGGGAAAGATTCACCTACTAATGCAGATCAGCAATTGTTTTCTATCTTATCATTTTAGAGAATTGCCTGGGATGCCTTGAGAGATTAATTGGCTTGCTCAGGGTCATATAAGAAGCATTCAACCAGTTTGTCCTGGGTCTAAGGTCATCTCTCTCTCTCCACTTTACCAGAGGTATAAACGCCATGACTTCATTATGTCAGCAACACTCCTGAGTGAGGCCTGAATCAGATTAAAATGTAATAGGGAAATAGCAGAATAAATAAATTTAAAATAAAACACAAATAGTGTTCATATGTGGCTTGTCAGTATGTGGCCCCCAGAGATCCTTATGTAAGGTTAATAGCCCTGTTTCTGTTTGAGTTTGGCATACCTGCCATTATGACATGTTATCTCTGTGCTTTGCACATGATAGGCACTCAATAAATGCTTATCGGATTGGACTGGATTCTAGTAATTAGTCACTCTACCAACTTGAAACCAATTCTCACTTTGATATCAGCACATTTCCTCTATTTCTGTGTTATATGAAATCATTTCACAGCAATGTTCTTCTTTGAAGGGTATTGGAAGAGTTAACTGGTATGAAAATCCATACCAAAATTGCCAGAAGAATATTTGGAGAACCTGAAATGGCAGATTGCTCCAGACAATACAATTGTATATGTTGTACTATAAGATATATCTTAGCCAAAGAATCAACTATGTGTTAAATGAGTGAACATTTTGTGAAAAGGTTACCAGGCTTTCACTACCTATCCATAATACGAAATAAGACAAAAAAAAAGCAAATAAAACTGTTTGTCTTTGCTTTGGTGCTGGAGGTAGATGGAAACATCAATATCAGGCACTGTCAAATGCCAAAAGCAGCTCCAGAGGCAATTTATAGTGCAGGTAGCCAATAGAGCCCAGGACAAAATTTGCATTTGGTGGTCCACCCACCTTCCAAATTCCTCTTTCCATTCACTGGCACCAGAACACCTGGCATGGTGTTTTCACATCAAATAAGGCACTGTGCTCTATGAGCAAAGCAGAATTGTAGTAGCTCAAAAGAAATGTGAGATGGGCACATTTAGAGACATTTCCATTCTGAATGTTCATATTAACTATTTGAGCCCAATCTGCGCCTTCTGAGCCACAGCCAGACACACTGTACCTTGACCCCAACATGGTGATGCCATCTTGGTTCTGTTTTGAAAACAAAGAACAACACCCAGGTTCTCCACAAAAATATGTTCCTTCCAAAGTTACCAATGTATCTTTTGACTGCCAAATCTAATGGGTTTTTCTCATGTATTATCTTTCCTGGCCTGCTTGTGGCAGTTGATGCTATTAATACTCTCCTCCTAGATATTCTCTTCTCCCTGGTTTTCTCTGAAACTGCTCTTTCTTGATTACCCTTCTACGTATCTGTCCGTTTCTTCTCAGTTTCATTTGCTATTTCTACATCTCTCTCTTCTCTTTTCAGCTCTGTATCATCTTCACTTGGCGATCTCCCCACTCCCCGGCCTCTGAACTAAATTGTGAGATCCAGGGAAAAAATCTGATTAGAGTAATCAGTGCTAATGTGCCTGAAGTGCCCATGTCAATGGACATTTCCAGTTTAAAAGAGGATTTTAATGAACCTGTCATTGGTAAACTGTAGAAGATGTTTCTGAGCTAGAGCAGCTTCTTTTTTCCTCCCCCCTCTCCATTTGTTTCCTCTTTAAAGCTATAAATATACCAGAATTAGAAGTGTCAACTTCATACCCCATTGCTGAAAGGTGGACAACCATGAATACATATTCTCATTAAACATAGTCAACTTATATTTTCTTAAGAAAAACACATAAAAGTTTTTATGTCTTTGTTCTTAATTTCTAGATGGCATTAAGTCAGGAAAGCATTTGACAAATAATCTTTAATGATCAATTAATATGTGCATCAGAATAAAAGTTAAGTGAAGCTAATGGAAAATGATGAAACTGCTTTCAGAAAACACAAAAGCCTATGTTGAAAAATGCCTTCTACCTCCAGAGAAAGAAATGATGGGATCTGAATGCAGATTGAAGTATACTGTTATTTTACTTTCTTTATTCTCCTTGGGTTTTTTTTTGGGGGGGGGGGTGGGGGGGAGGAAGGGTGTGTTTTCTTTCACAACATGACTAATATGGAAACATATTTTACATGACAGCACATGTATAATCTTTATCAAATTGCTTACCTTCTCAATTATGGGGGAGGGGAAGGAGTATGGGAGAGAATTTGGAACTCAAAATTGTTAAAAATTAAGGTTAAAATTGTTTTTTACATGTATTTTGGAAAAAAAAGATTAAAATTGAGGGGGGGAGAGAAAGAAAACACAAAATCTATCTTTTAAAAAACAAGACAAAAGATACCCAAAAGTACTGCCAAAAAATTTGCATAGTACCTGAAGAAATGTAGAGGATAAACCTAGAGGACAATGAAAATATGTAATTAGATAATTTTAATATTGATGATTAGAAAAAAAACTATTGAGGTTACTTGGAGAGTATCATTTTTTTGACAGTTTAGTAGTAGATAGCAAATATATATGTGTGGGTATATATACACACACACATATATATATATATATATATCTTATACCCATATACATAGGTCTGTGTGCATATATATAATTATGTGTATGTATGAACACCTCAGACATGCCCTAGAACACATATACGTATATGTATACACACAAATATAAATGGAAGAAGAGAAATATTATCTTTTTATAAAACACAACTGGTAAGCAAGTCTTGATGTGTTAAATATTTCATGATACAAAATGTTACTCACTGACCTATTCTTTCTCCTGCATAAAGAATTTGACTTCTTAGTGTGACCACTATTTTTCTTATTTTGGAGCTAGGGTTAGAGATTAGACCCATGATTTCACTAGTATAGGGAAATCATAGAGGGCCTTGAAGAAAAAAAAATGGGATAGGACTAAAGAGTTTTGTTATTATTGTGGCATGGGTGGAAGCTTGCACAAATATTTTCTGCTCTTTTCTAATCCAGCCACCTAGAAACTTTGAGAAGCTGATTTCTAGTCAGACTCAAGAGTGAGTACTGTGTGATGAAAAAACTTCTAATTAGCTTCAGAACTAGAACCAAGGGCTCAAGAGTTGCTGAGCCAGAACTTAGTGTACACAGAAGAGATTTGACCCATTCAGCTCTCATTCTCTTTCCTTAGCAGTTTTGAGTGAGGATTATTTTAAGCTGTGGGGAAGTAAAGGCAGCTAGCTGCACTCCAGTACTCAGCCACCATCTGTCAAGAAGCATATATGGTACTTCTCTTTCCATTATAGTTATTCTTTCCTGATCTTAAGTAAAAAAAAAATGTTCTGAAATGGATATAATCAGGGTACATGGTGAGTTCAGAGCGTTTATAGGTCCCACCACCAGTGACTAACATGGGTAACAGAATCCAGCAGTCTGGTTGGCGGTAGACACAGAAGTCAGGAGACAAGTGAGCAGCATTTATGAGAGGGACGTGTCCAGTCATCTGCCATGTGAGCATGATAAGGCCTGGAGAGATTGCAGGATGACCAGCAGCAGCTAAGCTTGGCATCTTTCCCTTCTTCAGCTCCCAAGCAGAAAGCAGAAAGCTAGCAGCAGCAGTGAAGTGGCTAGGCCCAGTGACCTGTTGGGAAAATCAACCTGGCCCAGGAAGGTGACCTTTCCAGCCTAGCGTTATAGTAGGTACTTAAGAAATATTTGACTGACTGACCTAATTGGGAATTTCATGTGAACTCCACAAAGAGAGGAAAGGACTTCCAGGGCCAGGAGGTGTGAAGTATCCCTTGGCCACATGTGTTCTGCATATAGTTTTCTCACTACCATTGTATCATAAATTTGAGCCCACTCGCCTCCCCCCACCCAGACCTTATGTGTGAAAGGAGGCATACATCCCACAGTTTGGAAGGAATATTTTATACCAACGGTACATTCTCAATTAATCCATCTTTACAAACCTAATAGAGTCAACTGATTTGACAGGTTATGAGGACTACATCAGTGGATGTTCATGAGTGATGATAGTAGAAACACATCACCTTACCCCTAGAACACCTTTGGGGTCCCAACCTGCCAATGAAAATGTTAATTGGGAAAGTGGTCCTAGAGAGGGTACTACATTATCAAGATCTGTGACGGGATTCTGGGGGTGGTGAATGGAATTGTAATTCTAAAAAGAAAATTTCATGGGCATTACCTTTCAAATGTCAAACTAAATTAAGATGAATGCTTATTTTATTTTAATGTGATTGGTATCTATTGTACTCCATGAAGAACAATTCTTTAATTTTAGCCTTCAGAGAAACCATGAAAAATTAGAGCTAGAAGGAACTTTAGAGGTGATCTAATAACCCTGCTAATTTTACAGTTGAGGAGAGAAAGGCTCAGAGAGATGTTGATCTCATTCCATGTCCAGTGAATTTCCTTTACATTATGAGGATATATCTGTGAATCTCCAGTATACAAGATGAAAGAGGAATTTGGCAGGTAGCAATGGATATTACTTAAGCATTTGGGGGCTTGAATTATCTGGAATGTTCACTGGCAATGATGCAATAAACCCACCACTGCCAAATTCTCACTTTGTTCACTGTAGAAAAGCCCATGGCCTCTCATTCAACCTCCAGGACATTACATATTCATACATGTAAAAACTACTTTCTTAAAATCATGATAAGACTCATGACTTCCTCTAATAGCAGTTAAATCAATAGATCCAAACCTCAAGCGCTTCAGATGTATCTATCACAATTGGCTCATTTCCTGGTTTAGACCATAATATTTTTGGACCATTGAAAAATGATGGCCTAAGAAATCAATCCTGCCCTTTTTCAGAATATGTTCCTTTTTATAGTTATCCCAACCAGCATTGGAATAATTAAGATTGTCTACAGATTGATTATTTTCCTTGTATTTCCAGGAAATCTGCTTAGCTGGTAAAATGCTTCTTCATCTCTTGTCTCAAATTACCTAAGTTCATCCAGGCAAAGTGACAGTGCTTGAAGTAAGTAACCAATGCCATTAACAGATATATTATACTACTTTGCTTTTTATTTAGAGGGAGGAAAAAGGTTGTTGTCTCATAAAACTGGTTGTTTCAGAAACCTACCTAATTTGTTTATTATGTTGAGCAAAATCAAGCCTTATATACCCTGTATTTTATACTATCCCTCTTTCAAAGGATGTACTACTACTTTTAATCACATCATCAACCCAATTGGTAATGGTGTTTTTTTCTCCACCTGCTGGCTTCAGCAGTCACTCATAAGACACAAGAAGAGCCACATGAAACCTTATCGGTGCAGGTTGGCTCTGTCCTCAGTCCTTTTCTTCCTACATACTATTTCACTTGCTATCTCATCAATCCCATGGATTCAATTCCCATCTCTGTACTGATGATTAACAAGTCCACCTGTCCAGCTCTAAATTCTCTGCTGACCTCTAGTCTGGTTTCTCCAGCTCCCTATTGGACATCTCAGATTGAATGTAGGCATCTTAAACTCAGATATGGCCAAAACTGAACTTATTATCTTCCTCCCTTCCCTAATCTCTCCTTCTTGTTAACCTCCCTATTTCTGTTGAGGGTACCCCTTAGTCACTTAGGCTTGAAACCTAGTTGTCATCTTTGACTCCTCTCTCTCTCAACTTTTATATCCACTCTTTTGTCAAGGCCTGTTCATTTTAATTAACTGTTTTTTAAATTTTAATTAACAATGTAATTGCTGTCACTACCCTGGTATAGGTCCTGATACCTTATAGCTTGCTGGTGGGTCTGCTTCCTCAAGTATCTCCTCCTCTAGTCCATCCTCCTCTAGTCCATCCTCCACTCAGTTCGGAAAGTGAGCTTCCTAAAGCTTAGGTCTGACCATCCCTGAACAGTAAACTCCCCATCATCTTCAGATTCAATACAAAATTATAAGTTTGGTGTTCAAAACCCTTCATAACCTACCCCTTCCCCACCTTTCCAAGTGCCTCATACCTTGCAGGTACACTGAAAGTTAGAAAATACAGTGACTGACTGGCCTTCTTGCTGTTCCTCACATAAGACATTGCATCTCCCAACTCTAGGCATTTTTACTGTCTCCCATGCATGGAATGCTCTCCTTCCTCATTTCCCTTTCCTGGCTTTCCTTCAAGTTTCAACTAAAATCCCACCTTGTAAGGGAAGATTTTCCTAATCCTGCTTAATGCTCAATTTTATTGCCCTTTCTCTGTTATTTCCAATCTGATTTTTAAATAGCTTGTTTGTACATAGTTCTATGTGTGTTGTTTCCCCCATTAGACTGTGAGCTCCTTGAGAGCAAGGACTATCTTTTACCTTTCTTCACATCTCTAGCACTTGCACATTGCCTGGCCCACAGTAGGCATTTAATAAAAAGTTCATTGACTGTATAACGTGTGTTATACAGAGTTTGAGACGAGGTAGAAAATGGGAATAGTACCTTAAGGTTGGAAAAGTTCTGTTTTGCCTAGGATCTCTTTTGAGATTCATGACAACCCTGAGCCTAGGTGCTATTATTATTCCCTAAAGAGTGTTCTGATAGAATATAAATTCCTCGAAGGCAGGGGCAGTTTCATTTTTGAAATTCCAGGTACTCGAATGTGCCCAATTTCTTTCTATATTTGATGGTACACATTTCATTCCTATTAAATCTGTCCTATGTTTAATTAGTTTTAAAACCTGAATGAATCCATTAGCTCAGTGAAATATAAAACTTAGGAATATTTCTATAGAAAATGTAGGACAAAAGTGGTAGAAAATGGAATCCTTGATTTTTTAAAATGGTTTTTATCATACCATAGAATAGGCAGATACATTGTAGGTATTTAAGAAAGTCATGTTGATTGACTGATTCTCTTAAAAACAACAACAACAACAAACCCTCTTAAAACTGGGTTTCCAAATATTTTCCAGACTGACAGTGCAGGGGCTACTCAAAGGCAGATCTTTCTACTTATTATCATGGAGCTTTCAATTGCCCTGTTTCTGACCCGGGTCAGTTTGCCCCTAGTGAGGCAACCTGGTAGCTCTGGGTATGGTATACCAGACAATGTAGATAACTGACTGACTTGAGCCCATTGCAGCTCAGAACTCCCAAGCTCAGATCCACCACCCTCAGCCTTTCTGCCTGGTAGGATGGAAACATGTTCACTACCATACCCAGCTCATTCCTGGTTTAGAGATGAAAAAATTGAGGCTCAGAAAGGTTAAATGAGTATTTTCACATTCACATGGCTAGTAAATATTAAAGGGTGGTCTTTAAATTTGCATCCTCCTGGTTCCGTGCCCAGCTCTCGTGCTACATAATGCTCTCTACTTAATTAAAAAGTGGTTACTGGGGCGGCTAGGTGGCACAGTGAATAGAGAACTACCCTGGAGTCAGGAGGACCTGAGTTCAAATCCAGTCTCAGACACTTAACGCTAGGAGTGTGATCTTGGGCAGATCACTTAACCCCAATTGCCCTGCCTCTCTTCTCCAAAAAAAAGCAAAAAAAAAAGTGATTATTTAGCATCTTTTGAGGAATACAAAGAATTGTAATAAGAAGTACAGTTTATAATATGTATAATGTTGGGGAGGGAGAATTTGCACCCCTCCCCTCCCTTCTTTAGCTCATTTAATGTAATCACACACACACACACACACACACACACACAAAATGGGGCAGATAACAAAGGTAACAAAAAATTAATATATTAAACTAAGTGAAAAATTGTGTCTACACCCTGGCAACCCTTTATAAAATATGTTTCCCTGATAAAAGTGGAAGAACAATTGGCTGTTGGCTGGCCAGAGAATGAACATACCCCTTGTGTTTCATGGGATGTGACTCCTTGCCTTTACTAAGGACAGCATGGGAGCACCACATTTATCAGGAAACAGATAGAGACAGGATAGACACAGGGAAGTCAGGGAGTGTGAACCCTGGTAGTGAAGAACAGAGCCACCATGAATCCCAGAAAGAACTAGCTGTGGCAGTTGAGAACTGAGCTGAGAGGCGGAGCTAGCCCCAGGCAGCCAGATGAGCAGTCCACCCAACAGAGGCACTGTATCCACCAGGTACGGTAGGAGGGTGCTGCAAAGAAAGGTCATCTGGGGACCTGCAGTACCAGAGGAATGGTTGCTTTACTTTACTTACATGGATTCCCTACTTGAGTCACTCCCTACCGATGTATTCACTCTGCACTCACTTTTCCCACTGATGTTCTATTTGGGAGGATATGCTCCAAGTTTATGGGAGGAATGCTTTATAGCTACTGTGCTTACTCTTATTAGTAAATGCTTTTGCTTTGAGCTAATTATAGCTAATGGCTAACTATTAAAGGCAAAGAACTCTGACTGATGCTCATAAACTCTGTTTGAGTTGTATAGACCCACAGAACCTTTGAACCTGGGAGCAGTTTCACCCCTGAGGATGCAACTTCAAACCTCTGAGCATTAAGTTGGGCAGCAGGGTGGAGACATTTCCAGGAGGGTGCTCCACATGCTTCACAATTTATATGGTATTTTACATATGTTATCTCATTCTGAGATTATTGCCCTTGGAAAAATGGAGTAAAACCTCAGCCAAACCTTAGCTTGTAACACAGATGTTTAAGGTAATAGATGAAAAATTCTTCATAAGGATATTTCTCCATTTCATATTTTGCTACAAGAAAAGTTCAAAATATAAAGCTTACTGGAAAATGGTATAAATTATATTTCCACTTCAAAGTTGCAGACTCATCTCAGTCAATAGCAGTAAAATTCTGGTTTATGGGGTCAAACAAATCTCTAATCCACAAAATTTTGTTTCTCATACACTCTTCTCTAGACAACCCTACCAAGAAAGGTACAAATCATTCCAAATAGCCCGTTTACATTGCATGGTGCATCTTGAGACACAACAAGATCCAGTGTAAGTTGATTATTCTAAATCTTTCCAATACAAAATACCATTGCCAATGAAAATGATTTAAATGATTATTTATTCCCCACATTTTAGTTGTGTGTGTATGTGTGTGTGTGTGTGTGTATGTGTTCAACATCACTTGCTTCTTTAGATGATGGGAGGCTATTCAAGAATTGTATTTAGTGTGTTGAAGATAGCTGGTGTATATAAATATAGATTGAGCAGGAGACATAAATAGTCCAGCTCTTTTCCAATCTTTCTGGGCAATATTCAAGGGTCCTTGATCTTCTCATATTCCCTTACCCATTTCTCCAAATACTTCTCTAAGACACAAACCTATGTTACTATAGGCAGGAATAAAAAGGAAAAGGAAAATACCTATATGATTCTGTTTTTAACATGAAAGTAATCTACTGGAAAAAATCACTATTGATTTTTACCTCTTGTCATCTCTTCCCTGAAACACCTAATGTATCTTGTCATTATTATAGTATTCAGTTTATTTCAAACTCAATTTTTTTTGCTAAGAAAAACATTCTGCAAGGTGTAGGGGTTTGCTTATCTGCTATTATTATTGTTAGTAAGCTATATGCCTTTTAAAATACATGGTACTTGATTATATTTGATTGGTGAAATATTCCTTCAAACTGTTGATAAACTACAAAGCAGAAAAACTGAATTTCTAGACTATTTGAATCCACCTGCATGCAATATTATACCTAGTTAAGAACTGGGTACTGAAGCACTATATTACAAAAGAGGATGAGGAGGAAGAGAAGGGGGGAGGAAAAGGAGGAAGAAGAGGAGGAAAAGGAAGAGGAGGAGGAGGAAGAAGAGGAGGAGGAGGAGAAGGGGGGGTGGAGAATACTCTTCTAATGGTACCTATCTCTTCCACCTCCTCCAACATTCCCAGATATTCTCCACTTGCCCCTTGGACCATCTGGGAACTCAGGGTGAGGGGTGTTCTTCTAGCCTTATGTATGTCAGTAGGGTTGATGATGTGAGATGCCCTTCTTGGTAAGAGAAGAGGCAGCTCCTGGCCAGTATCCTCTTCAAAGCAGTCTTATGGGTGACAAATTGTGATTTCAGCAAGGGGTGGAGAAAGATAGTCCTTTTAGACACCACATAATGACAAGAAGAAGCTACCAACTTCCCCAAATAAAGTGTGAACTTAACTAGCTGGGACCCTTGGCTGCCTTGTCCTTTATTATGTATATCCTTTCTTTATAATAATGTTATGAGTACTGGAAGGTCAGCAGGGATGGCAGCTGGCATCCTTTCTTCTCCAGTACTCAAGAAACTGGGGAGGGTGAATAGCCAAGCAGTGTCAGAAGCAAGTGGCACCTCAGATTTAAGGCATATGATTCTTGATTAAAGGAACTGGGAGATGTTTAGCCTGGAGAAGAGAAGACTTGAGGGGCATATAATACCCGTAGTCAAGTGTTTGAAGTGTTGTCACCAAGAGTTTAGACTTGTTCTGTTTGGTTCTAGAACCAAGAGTAATAAGTGGAAGTCCAAGAGAAGCAAATGTAGGTCTGATATCAGGAACAATATTCCAATATATGGAGCTGTCCCGAAGTAGAATGGAGTACGTTGGGAAACAATGAATGCTGCCTCATGGGAGGTCTTCAGGCAAAGGCTGAATGATCAATCATTTGTAGAGTATGTAGTTGAGGGACTCTTTTTCAGGTGGTTTGACTTCAGTGGCTTCTGTGGTACTTTCCAACTCTGAAACTCTGTGGTTCATGAAAGTTATGAAAGAAGTACAAATTCTCAGTAGAAGATACTGAATTTAGACAGAAACAAAACTGACTCTAAAATAGGAATCATTTCTTTTTTCCCTTTCTTTTCTCTAAGTGCCAGAATGAGTGGAAGCAGTTGTTTGCTAATTGTCCTAAGTTCATAAGTTGATCTCTAGTTGATTTGCCCCAAGTCACACTCTATGGAAAAATAACATTTTCTTTTTTTAACCTTATTTTATGGATATATATTTTAGATTATTTTCATTTATGAATATTTTCCTCCATACTCCCCTACCCAGTGAGCAATCCCTTGTAACAAAGTACAAAAAAGTAGCAGAATAAAACCAACCATATCTAATAGTATAAGCAATATTCCATATTCACAGCTCCTCCCTTTTGCAAAGAATCAAGGGAAGTATATTTTCTCAACTCTTCTCCAGCTAGTGCTAGAAAGGATGACAGGGAAAGCAGGGTGATCATGAGGGAGCCGGGTCTCAGTGAATGCCTGAAGATGGAAAAAGTGAGAAGGGAGACAGTATATTTAAAGTATATTTAAAATAATAGGAAGTAAATTAAGTATGGAGCAAGTACACATGTATGACAAACACATTACATTTATGACCTTCTGTGGACACTCTCCAGCTGTCAAAGTGACCTTCCTGAGGCACAGGTTTGATCTTCAATAAATTACTATTACCTCCAGGATCAAAAAAAAGTCTTCTGTTTGACTTTTAAAATACTCCATAGCTTAGCCCCTTCCTAGCTTTCTAGTTTTGTTATACCTTCCATATACTCTGTGAATCAGAGACACTGGTCTCCTCACTGTTCTTCACAGAAGACACTTCATCTCCAACTGTAAACATTTTCACTGGCTGTCCTCAATGCCTGGAATTCTCTCCCTCATCTCTGCCTCTTGGATCTCTTGACTTCCTTCAAGTCTCAGCTAAAGTCCTGCCTTCCACAAGAAGCCTTTCCTGGTCTGTCTTAACCTTAGTACTTTCCCTTTGAAATTATCTCCAATGTTTTCTATCCTTTCTAGCTAGCCAGCAAGCTATCTGTATCTTGTCTGTGCATATTTTTTTGCATAGTATCTCCCCCATTAGACAGACTATCAGCTCCTTGACTGCCTTTTGTCTTTCTTTGTATCCTCAGTTCTTCTTAGCACAGTAACTGACACATAGTAGATGTCTAACAAGTGCTTGTTTATTTGACTTGGAATCTTTGGATCAAAAGGAATAGGACCATTTTGTTGATTTTCTTTTCATAACTCCAAATTGCTTTCCAGAAGGGGAAGGTTTTCTTCTGTATGCTGTTGTTGTTGTTGTTGTTCACCCTTTGTACTTGAAGAGGACCAATAATGTCACGGTGCTGGAGTCAGGGTACAGTGTGTTTGACTGTGACTGGAAGGCTCTACCACAGGTCTAGTACAAATAGTCTATTAGAACGTTTGAGAGAGAGAGAGAGGTCTTTAGACTTGTGCATCTCATGTTTCCTTTCTGCTACTTCCATTCTACTTTACTAATGGTGCACACCATGCTGGGCAGTCCTGTGCTAGGGTCTCCCATATCTTACAATCAATATTAAAGTTTTTCAGAGAGACTTTGAGAGTGTCCTTGAACGGCTTTCTGGCCTTTGTGTGAGCACTTGCCTTGGCATTCAGGCTCCATAGTCAGGTCACCCAAGTTTCATTCTCTACAGTAAAGTTTGAATGCTTGGCAGTTCACCTCAAGAGGACTTCAGTGTTTGTTCTGGTACCTTATGTTGCCAGGTAATCTTCAGGATCTTACTATGACCCTGAAAGAAAGAAGGACACCCTGGTTGTATGGGCAGTGATAACTGTTCTAAACAAAATGATCAACATGGGAAGTAATAAAAATGCAAGAAGATAGAAGGGAGTAGAGAAAAATGATATAAAACATGAAAAGGAGGAAAGGAAGGATTTTGGCTTAAAATCATAGAATCATAATATATTAGAGGTGCAAGGGATTTTGAAAATCATCTAGTTCAACCTCTTCATTTTCCAAGGGAGGAAAATGAGACTCAGGCAAGTAAAGTGATTTGCCCCAAGTCACACAGCTTATTCATGGCAAATCTTGGAAGATAATTTAGGACTGCTAACACTTAGCCTGTCACTTTGAAATGGATGAAAATAGTCATTTGAACATTTTAGACTAAACATTTATTTTGGGGGTGGCTAGGTGGTACAGTAAATAGAGCACTAGCCCTGGAGTCAGGAGGGCCTGAGTTCAAATCCAGCCTCAGACACTTAACACTTACTAGCTGTGTGACCTTGGGCAAGTCACTTAACCCCAATAGCCCCTCCAAAAAGCAAAAAAAAAAAAAATTTAAAAAAAACCTTTTATTTTGTAGGAGCAGTACACTTCTCCTTTTTGACACATTGGTACAAATATAAGTGATCTTTATTTCTTTATGGTATTAATTATGCAAAATAAAATAATACTTCAGTATACTATATATACTATTATGCTATTAACATCTCTAAGGTTGTTTAGTTTAATGAGGCAGAGAGGAAGTTCCTTCATGTCTTTAATAAATAAAAGATACACAAATTTACCTTTTCCTCAAGCAATACAGTCAGTTCTCCAGTTGACTCCGCTCACTTGGTATTCATTGTTGTTGTTCACTCAAATTTTATCAATGTTCAGTTGTTTTCATTTGCATCTGACTCTTCATGACCCTATTTAGGATTTTCTTGGCATAGCTACTAGAGTGGCTTACTATTTACTTCTCTAGCTCATTTTACAGATGAGGAAACTGAGGCAAGCAGGGTTAAATGACTTACTCAGGGTCATGTGTCTGAGGCCAGATTTGAACTCAGGAAGATGAGTCTTTCTGACTGCAGGCCCAGCATGCTATCCAGTGTACCACCATTATATGAAGAGGGCACATTCAACTAAGTTCAATAAACATTTAAGTTCCCAAATGCTATACCTTGTGCTTGTGCCTTCTCTCTGCTAATTATCTCCAATTTATCCCATCTGTATCTTGTCTGTACCTAGTTGTTTGCATGTTGTCTCCATTAGACTCTGAGTTCCTAGAGAGTAAAGACTGTCTTTTGCTTTACTTAGTATCCCCAGTTCTTAGCATAGTGCTGGTAAATGGAAGGCACTAAATAAATGCTTGAAGACTTAACTTGTGTTAGGTGCTGGAGATAACAAAGACAAAAATATCAGTCCTTGCCCTCAAGGAGCTTATATTCTAGTGAATAATAGTCATTGATATTTATATAACACCACCCTAAAGTTTACAAAGCACTTTAGATATACTGTCTCCCTTGAGTTTCATGGACAACCTGAAGAGACAGGTATTTACATGCACTATTCCCATTTTATAGATGCCAAAACTGAGATTTGATTGGTACTTGTTCAAGGCCACACTGCCAGTAAATGTCTGATGTGAGATTTGAATCAAGTTTTTCCTAAATTGGGTATGGTACCCACCATGCTATCCTGCCTCTCAACTGAGTAAGGAGCCAGCCCTAGGAAATGATGCTTCTCTAGCTCTTCCTTGCACAGGAAGCACCCAAGTTAATACTGGTGGGAAAAGAAAGGAGAGGAGGAGTCTGGCAACCTGCCAGGTATGGGGAATTCAGATAAGCTAACATCAATATTTATCAGAACAGATACTGTTTAATTTCTCTGCTAAGGTACATATAGCACTTTGTATGCTTTCGTAGTCATCCCTTTGTGAGATAAATGTTTAGGGCCATTAACCAGAACAAAAAAAATGTATTTGTACTCTGCTCCTGAGTAACTTAGGCTATTTACCACACAAGGAGGTCTTGTAGTTCATTAATAATATATAAATACAAGTCAGTGGAAGAAACTGACTTGTTAATTGACTTCTGAGATGCTAATCTAGGACTCATTAGCTTTAAACATAGCCTGACAGCAGTGTTTGTACCATGTAGAAATAATCTTCAGCAAAGGAAACACAAAGTATTCATAGTCTGTACTTTCTATATATACTATACAACACTACACACACACACACACACACACACACACACACACACACACACACACACACATCCCTACCTTTGTTCCCTTGAGAAATTTGGGGATGAAAAAGAAAAGAGACAAAAATACAAGGACACAAACTCAAACTTTTAAGACAAAATTGGAAGGTGTGAAGGCAGTTCTGGTCTGTGCCAGCCTCTAGGCCCCCCTCTAGAGCACAGCTGCTTTACAAAAGGAGGGAGAAATATAAAGTACCCAGCTGACTAATCTAATTAGGAGCACAGTCTGTTGGCAGGAAAAAGCCAAACCTAGACCTAAACTGTTCACAAAACATTGAGTTTTCCTTATCTTCCTCAATGACTTTTTTTTTTTTTGCTATGAACAGGGTCATTTCTTTGAAATCTTTTTTTTTTTAATCTCCTAAACTGTATGATTAGTAAATGCAAGACTCAGGGTTCTGCTGATAGTCTGTTGTCAGAGGTAAATGCTTAGCTTCTGTAAACTCCTTATGTTTTGATTACTGTTGCCAGCAGAGGAATGCAATGACTGAGCCAGAGTCCCTTCTGTGACATGTGTTAAAATCAAACAAACTTTGGTCATTCACATTATCAAATACATTACCATATTTATTTGTGGGCACTAATGGCTG
This sequence comes from Gymnobelideus leadbeateri, assembly GCA_011680675.1. Lineage (NCBI taxonomy): Eukaryota > Metazoa > Chordata > Mammalia > Diprotodontia > Petauridae > Gymnobelideus > Gymnobelideus leadbeateri. The sequence continues at coordinate 821,390 of WOXC01003564.1, read as the reverse complement.
AGTGCAAAACATGTTAATTAACGGAAAGGATAAGCAGCAAGATCTATAATGTAATGTCTTCCTAATTGGTGAATTTGCTATTTTTTTCCCTATTGTGAGCATTCATAGAATCAGTTAATTAAACAATGAATCAATAAGTATTTATGTAATGCTCACAAGGTATTCAGCACCATGTGAAGCACTGGGGATACAAAGACAAAAAGGAAGCAGTCCCTGCCCTCAGGGAGCTTACTTTTAACTGAGGAAACAACACGTACATGGATGAATTGATACAAAATATGGTCAAACTTAGCTATTCTGATCAAGTCAGTGATGCAAGACAATTCCAAAAATCCCATGAAAAATGCTATCCACCTCTATACCTCAGTTTCCTCATCTGTAAAATGAAAAAGTAGCTCTTGAACTATTCGAAGGTCTCTTTCAGCCTACAAGCTTAGGACTAAAGAAAAACATGACATGGCTGAGCAAGGACTGGGAGCCTTGTAAATGGCTCTGCCAGTACAAGTCTAAGGTGAATGACAACTGTCTACTCAGTGTGTGTAATGGTCTGTTGGAAATATTTTGTGTTTTCTGTATTTGTTGGTTCATGTCTATACAGTTTCTGTGGTAGGGAAAATAAATAACTGTACTTTACCTGAAGCCTGGATACATCAAGGACATTTTTTAGAAAATGCCCTTTTTAGCCACATTTGGGCCTTAGTCAACAGCCCTACCTAAGTTTTGTTTTAGAAATTTGTCTGAGGTTACTCTAGGGTGTTGACAGAGAGAAAAATATGATTCCTTTGGGATCAGGCTTCTCAGGATTAAACCAAAGGTCTTCATGAGACATTGGAGATTAGCCTGTCTTCTCATATCTCATCTATCCTTCCACATTGGGTATCTTACCATCTGCCCTTCTGCTACTGCCTTTCTTCTCTCCACCCTCTTGAATGAACCTCCAGAGAGGAGGATCTCCCTTTACCAAAGGAGTTAATCCACTCAGCTATAGCATTTCACCCTGAGTAGGCTGAGCAGTCCAGATTGGTGAGAGAGGGCTTATTCACCTTTTGTTGTTCAGTGTTGTTCATTGACTCTGAGACTCTTCAAGACTCTCTTTGGACTTTTTTTTAGCAAAGATGCTGGAGTGGTTTGTCATTTCCTTCTCCAGCTCATTTTACAGATGAGGAAGCTGAGGCAACAGTGGCTAAGTGGCTTGCTCAGGGTCACACAGCTAGTCATTTATTTGATCTCAGGAAGAGGAGTCTTCCTGTCTTTAAACCTTGCACTTTCTCTTCAAATTAATATTAGGATTGCTTTTGAAAAGAGCATGATGATTCGCTGTTCTATGGTCCTGTACACCATCTATCCCCTGGGACCCTCAGACCCAAACTCCATTCTCTGGCCACTACTCTATTATTTGTGTCAGCTCTCCCTATTAGAATCCAAGTTTCTTGAGTGAAGGGACTGTCTCACTTTTATATTTGTATCCCCAATGCCTAGAACAATGCCCAGCACATAATAGGTGCTATTTTTCATTCATTCATTCTCAAAGTTATACCAAGGAAGCTAAATGCTGACAGCTGAGCTGCAAAAGTATGAGCCTGTTGATGAACTACAGTTATCCCTTCCAAATCACCAGTGTTAGGGGCAGTGCCCTGCCCCGCCTCCAATCTGGAAAACCCACATAAAACTTTTTGGCCCCCCTTCATACCAGAGAAGAAGTTGGAATTATTATGGTATTAAAGATAAAATATGTTATTATATAATACTATTCATATATTGTATGCATATCTAAGTTTCCAAACTTTTTCTTTGTTGTCTGTTGGTTTTCATGTATCATCTGCAGCTTCCACAAAACTCCCCCAAAATTTCCATTTAATTTCTTGTGCTGACTTACAATATATTGAAAACGTGATGGGGAAAGTTGCAGTATGAAAGGGATAACTGTATGTTTGTTATGTGTGAATCTACCTGGATTGAAGAGGCTTGTTGCCCTCAGAATGACAAATATTCTGGCCACAGAAATACCTGAAAACTTTACAAAGTCATAGAGAGGTAGTGACTAATATTGGTAGAAGGAGCACCCTCAATGGATAAGACCACAGTTCTTCAAAGTTTTGAAATAATGTGAACCTTAACTGACAGTGATATCTAAATAATCTGTTATATCACCCAATCTATTAATAATAATAATATCATTAATAATAATTGCATCATTTCATCTACACATTTATTAGATGCCTGCCAAATGCAAGTCACAAGTCAACAAGCATTTATTAAGTGCCTGCTGTTCTGGTCACCATGTAACACCTTTTGAAGGTGATCAAGAAGCAAAAGCCATGACTCTCCTCTCAAAGATTTTAAAGTCTAAGTATAATTATTGTCATAAGATAATCTGTAATACCTATACTATACTCCTAAGAAAATGTAGCTTACATTTACATAGTGCTTTACATTTAGAAGGATTTTTAAATAGCTCTCATTTCTCATGATCCTTTCAAATAATTTCAAGAGGGCAATGGTAAGGAAAAGGATCAGAAGAAATAATTCAAGAAAATTTCCCAGACTTAATAACATACTGCAGTCAGAAGAAAAACCAGAGTTCTAACAAGAAGTCTAAAAGTCAAGTCTCCAAGGTGAATCAAACTCCAAAACTATAGAGATGAAGAAAAAAAAAATCCAAGCCTCAAGAAAGAATAAACCATGTATTAGAAAGCACCAATCAACATTTCATCAAACTTCTCAAATCAAACAATCCAAGATCAGGGCAGTTGATCAGAAATATATATACTTTAAATGAAGAGATATGGGTTTGGTTCTTCCAGTTAACTTTCCAGAAAACCTTAGCATTTTTTTTGAAGGCAGAACAATATCACTTAAACACTTACAAGCCTTCAAAAATTTCCTTGACAAAAGATTTCAGCTGAAAAAAACTATGGTCAGAGACTTGTGGGACTATTTCCTTTTGGCAGATAAGTAGTTAAAGACATTTAAACAAAGACTTCCCAAAAGAAATCAATAACTGTAGTGGTGATTATAAAGTAATATTTACAATTTCAAATTGAACATTTAAATTTTAAATTGTTGAATTGCCAGTTTAACACTATTGAATTGCCTGAATCCCCAGTCAAAAAGGGAAAGAAAAAAGGAAGGAAGGAAGGAAGGAAGGAAGGAAGGAAGGAAGGAAGGAAGAAAGAAAGGAAGGAAGGGGAAAAGAAGAGAAGAAAGGAGAGATGGAGGGAAGGGAGGAAAGAGAGAGGAATTCCTTTTAATGGAAAAAGAAGGGCAGCTAGGTGGCACAGTGAATAGAGTGCCAGCCCTGGAGTCAGGAGGACCTGAGTTCAAATCTGGCCTCAGACACCTATCACTTACTAGCTATGTGATCTTAGGCAAGTCACTTAACCCCAACTGCCCTGCCTTCCCCCCTCAAAAAAAAAAAACAAAAAAAAATGGGAAAGACAATTTTGATTTAATTTTAATTTTAAATCACTTAACCCTATTTGCCACAGTTTCCTCATCTGTAAAGTGAGCTGAAGAAGGAAATAACAAACTACTCCAGTATCTTGGCCAAGAAAACCCCAAATAGGGTTCTGTCAGTTGAATGTGACTGAACAACAATTTACATAGTGTTTTTCTCAAACACATGCTTCCCTGCAAATAATCTCAATCTACAGGTGAGGCAGCTAGGGCTGAGAAAAGCTATTGATTTTTGCTGTGGTTACACAGCTAGAATGTGATAGAATCAGCACTTGAACCCAGATATTCTGATCTAAAGTCTAGGACTCTCTGCACCACCCTGGGAGGCAACACGGTTTGGAGAAAACCTTTTAAAGTGCTCCAATGGTTGTGAAATCTCCAGAGCTACCATTACCACAAAACATCATACACAGATAGAACTTATGCCATATTTTGAGTAACTTACAACAAAGAAAATGGATCAAAAAATAGACACGCTACTCCAGCTTTTCCTGCACAGAGATTTCCACATCTCTTGACTGCATCTAGTGGTAAATAATCATAGAATCCCTCCTTGGAAGAGTTAGATGGATTTTATAATCCAATCCTCTTCTTTTACAGGGGAAATTGAGGCTCAGAGACAGGAAAGGATGTGCACAAGGTCACACAATGGCAGAATCAAGACATTTCCCCCTTTCTCAGTTCTGCACTTTTGCCATTAAATGCTTTTTTCCTAGGGAAAAAAAGTTCTAGGTATCTCTATGATGGTGCTCACCTTTCTGTGTTATTTGTCAATTCAGACACATCCTTAGGCTTCTAAAAAAAGTCTGATAAAGATAATCTATCTGTTTCTGGAAATAATACTATCATCATGTAGTTATTTGTGGGAAAATGTCAACATGAACTCAGAGCTAAACACCAGAGCTAAATCATTTCATGTAATTGACTTAATTAAAGATGCTATCACAGAATCACAGAAATTTTAGGGTTGGAAAGGATTTTTAGCAATTAACTGGTACAAACTGTATCAGAAAAAAGAATCCCCAATACAACAGTCTATTTGTAAATCTCCTCTGAGAAAGAACTCATATATTTTTGAGGCAGCCCATTCTACTGATTAGGTACCTTGAGTTATTAGGGACTATTAAGCCTAAAGTGACTGCTTTGCAATTTCTCCATATGGTTTCAGGCTCTTTCTGTCTGTGACAACCCTAAGCATATATACTCATTAAAATCCCATTTCCATATACATAAATTCCTCCTTCCTTCCTCCTTTCCTTCTTTCTTTCCTTCCTTTCTTCCTTCTTCTCCCTCAACATGTAACTCCTCAAATTAGGATCAAAACTTAATAATTCGTTAATGGACTGTGCCAGAAAAACTTGAGGGGAAAAAAGGGCACAAATGATCCTGATTTCTGTATGTAAACAATTTTATTATTCTGCACAAATACTTGGGCAGATGTTTAAAATCCCTTACTCTGACAATGATTTTTCTGTTCACACAATCTTGAGAAATTCCTAAATTCTCACCCAAGCTGTGAAAACAGTTTTTCTTATGTGGACAAAAGTATGACTGCTATCTTAGGAATGGCCTACATAAGACAATATGTTGTGTCTACAAATTCTAATTCATCATAAATGAATTTGAAGAAGGGTATAGAACTGCCTCTCAGATGACTTTTCTATTTTCATGTAATGTTCACTACATGGTACTTAAAGCTGTTTTTATATAGTCAGCATATCCTGCTGGAGACCAATTAGACCAGACCCCTTCTGCCTAGAGGAAGAGAGGCATGCAGTGATAGCTAAAGTGACTGATGAATATCCACCAATGTAGCTTCTAACTTCAAGGGAATTCTACCAACCTTTAGATTTAACCTTATCTGCCCTACTCAGAACCAGTCCATTTGTCAGACATTTCAGCTCCCTCTGTAAAACTGTACAGCCCCTAGAATCTGCATGCCACCTGGTGTCTGGCAGTATTTTTGTCTGAAAACAGTTAACTTTGTTAGAACAGTTCTACATGAAGTCTCCTCAGATTAGAAGGAGATCCAGTCAGTGTGTCAGTGAGATGGACCAGACCAAAGGTCTGTATCCACATCATCTAATATACTCCCAGTCCAGCTGTGTCCATGAGGTTTGTATGTCACTCAGTAATATAGTTATATCAGGTTAATGTGAGGCTTTGCCAATGATCCTTGAAATCTTGGATCTGACTAACAGCGTGGTCAAAAGCACATGTTCAAATCAAAACTGCAACAAATCTCCTATTAAATAGTAACTATGAACAGAATCAATCAACATGCATTTATTATGTGCCTGTTGTTTTCCAGTATCTGTGCTAAAATGCTGGAGACACAAAAGTAACATGGCTGCTTTGGACCCACTGTATGAGGGCAAGTACATTACATTTACCTCTGCTTTTGTCTCTTTCTCCTTCTCTAGTAAGCTGAAGGCATTGGAAAGTCCTCTCTTTTCTCTGCCATTGGCTTAAGCCCACACTGATTATGTTCTCTCTTTTTTAGAGATTCAATGACTAGCATCCCAGTTCAATTTAACCATTTAATTTTGAATTAACTTTTATAAAGAGATATCTACTTCAAAGATAAAGCAGGAATTAACATATAAACATTTTCCTCAGTACCTTGGGGGCATAATCCTTCCTAGTCACCTCTTCTCTGGGAAGGGAAGGGATTAGGCCAACTATTTAACTCTTAATTTCTACATAAGATTAGTCCCACCAAGTTCAAGTACAATGAATGCTTCTCAAGACATGTCTAGAGAGTAAGTCAGGGAGAGACGGAACATAGTGAGGACTGCTGACCAATGAGAGACCTGAGTTATGAGTCAGGACAGAAGAATTTCTGGGGAGAAGTTTCTCTAGGGTGGAAAAGCAGTTGTTGAAGAGAAGGAGAAGCCCACTGAAAGAGTCAAGACATGAACAGTTTCATCTTTTAAGAATGAAACGTTACCATAGTAGAACAAAGTCTGCATTTGGAATCAAGAGACATGGCTTTGGAATTGAAAGAGGGATCCCCTATAGAAAATAAACTCCCCAAGATGCTCCTATTTGCAAATGACACAGTCGTTGATTTCATCAAGGCTAAAAACATTGCAGAGCCTCTTAAATAAGACCTATAATCTTTTAACAGAGTCTGAACTAATTATTCAAACAAGAAAAACAAATGGAGGAAGAAGGCACATTGCTCAGCCAATGATATGGAGTTGGAAGATGGCAAGAGGGAATCTATCAGTACATATATCTTGGACAAACATTAAGCGTGAGCAATAAACTTGGCCCAACAACAAAAAGGAGAAAAATAGTAGACTGAATGTCTTTGGTAAGTTGTTCAATACTTTAATGACCCTAAGCTTCTCCCTGAAACAAAGGCCCTTTTTTTTCCTTTGATGTTCTTCTATTGAGGCCAATTAGCTGCAAGTAAGGGAATACTATAGTTTCCAAAGAATTTAAGTGGAAGTTCATTGCAAGGGCAGTGGAGGGGTGCATGGTAAGAATGAGTAGTCTTTAACATTACCCACCAACAGTTACACAAGATAAGCAGCATTTTCAAACTGGGTCAGTCATGTTGCATAAGTGATGAATGACTGATGGGAACCCCAAGTGCTCCATTGTTTTTCATTCAACATCAAGAGAACCAGAAGCAGGTCACCAGTATGTTGGGCAGACGCACTATAGAGAATTGACAGAGGCCTTGGATAAGAGTTGCACAGCATGAGAGAATGGATGGGTTTCAGTTTTTACCTTTGCAGGAGTGTCCACAGCAATCAGTTCACAGATCTGTCAAGGTATTGACCAATGAGGAAACAGAGGCCCAAAGAATTTGAATGACTGTCCCATCCTCACCCAACTCGTATGTGTCAGAGATGGGATTTGAATTTATGTCTTTCTTAACTTCATGTCTACCACCCTTGCCAGTGTCCCATATTGCCTTTTCTGGAACTCATCAAAGGTGACAAATTATTCTTTTAATATCTCCTCTCTTATTGTGGGTTTCATTTTATTAATTATCATTGTTCTGTTCTTTCTAGTCCAAAAATCAGTTTCCTTTGCAGAGAAAGCCAAAACCAAAACCAAAGAGTTGATTAGTTCTATTTTCTGTGCATACATCCCCTTTCCCCAACCCTTCCCATCACCATCCCATCCACCCTGAACAATGGTCCTATCCCTTCTTTGCTCCTCTACTTTTACCCAATTTGATTTTTAAAAACTCCTTTTGTTGAATTCAGCTCCTTCTGTGCATTAGCTAGCACTCCTGATATACTCACTGTATAGTGTCTTCCTGGCTTCCCTATTATTATTGACTATACCTAGTCACCCAGGCTCTCAACTAAGGTGTTAACCTATCACAGAAGCAGCTAGGTGGAAAAGTGGATAGAGCACCCAGTCTGGAGTCAGAAAGACTTGAGTTCAAATCTAACCTCATATACTTGCTAGTTGTGTAGCCCTGGACAAGTCAATTGACCTCTCTGGGCCTCACTTTCCTCATCTATAAAGTGAGGAGCACCTACCTCCAAGGATTGTTATGAGGATCAAATGAAATAAGAATTGTAAAGTGTTAAGAACACTGCCTGGCATATACTAAGTGCTACATGAATATTAGCTATTATTTACTTTCATTATCATTCCCCATATTTTCTGTTGTTGAGTCCTATTATTTCTATCTTCATAACATCTCACTTTTCTCTTTTCATACTGTAATCACCCTGGTTCAGATCCCCATCACCTTGCATATTGCAGCAGTCAGCTGATTGGTTTTCCTGCCACAGGTCTCTTTTCACTCCATTCAGTTTTCCACTCACCCATCAGCTTGATCTTCCTAAAAAGTACTACCACATTACACTCTCCCCCTTGCCCTCATTCCATAAACTCCAGAAGTTGCCCATTATTTCCAAGCTCAAATATAAGATCCTCTGTTTGGCTTCTAAAACCCTTCCTCTACTCTAGGGTAGGTCCTCTCCTCCCTCCCTCCCCTGCACATATTCTTTTATCCAGAGACACTGGCCTCTTTGCTGTTCCTTGAACAAGACTCAATTTCCCAACTCCAAACATTTTCACTGGCTGTCCTTAGTGACTGGAATTCTCTCCTTCCTCATCTCTGCCTTCTGGCTTCTCCAGCATTGTTCAAGTCTCAACTAAAATTCTGCCTCCACAAGAACCTTTTCCTTAAGCCTTTTTTCTGAGACTGTCCCCGATTCGTCCTGTATTTATCTTATTTGTATATAGTTGCTTGAAGGTTATTTCCCCATTTGACTATAGACTACTTGAGAACAGGAGCTGTTCTTTGCCTTCCTTTGTATCCCCAGTACTTAGTACAGGGTCTGGGACACGGGAGGTGTTTAATAAGTGTGATACTTCTGTGCAGATTAAACTTAGAAGTGTGCCCAAAAATACATGTATATCACCCCACCCCACCATGAACTAATTGTTAAACATGTATCAGCATACCCCTAGACACAAAGTAGATGTCATATCTTCTTGCTGGAACCCCTGGAAGCCACAGAACCAAAAAGTATCTTCTTTCATAGGTTCTTTGGGTTTTAAAGTCTTGACCTGCCCCACAGCAAGTCTGTCAAAGACTCCTTTGTGCCTGAACCCTAGAGCCTCACATCCCCCCCTTCTTGCATTTACTTCCATCTTTTATAATATCTTTTAAAAACTTAAATAAGTAGTAAAGTGATTTGCTCAAGGTCACACAATCTGGACTCAACCCAGTCTGCTGACAAAATATTCAGGGCTCTTTTCCCTATACCAAGGATTATGGCAAGAATAGAATGAGAAAATATGTATAAAATGCTTTGTAATCAATAATGTACTTTCTCCATCAAGGTTATTATTGACAATTTCATCATCATTAGTTATACTAATAACAGTGATAATGATAATAGTAATGAAATGTTCAACCCTTCATAGCTGATTCCAGACTCTAGGAGTCTCACTGCCAACCTTCCTTCCACACATTTCCAGGTGCCAAGTGGATGGATTTTAAAAGCTAAAATTGATTGGAGATGCCCCATCAGCCACTGAGCTTTTCCGGAGCTTAAAGACATTAGCATTGTAAATAGAATTGTCTGATGAAGTACAAGTTAAGAAAAGAAAGCCAAAAGTATCCATTTCAGAATGTCCCACCACATTGGCCTGGTGTTCATTTCCCTGGGTCGTTTGTTCAAGGACTGAGCAAAGTTGCTCAGCTTGCAATTTTTTTTAAAGTAGGCTCTTGTCTCCTTTGCTCTCAGCAGAGGATGAGCCAGGAGTCAGCAATCCTGGAGTGTGTAGAATTTCTATTAACATTCTCTGGAGAGTTGGGCAAGCTAGCATCAAAAGCAGGCCTTTTATGTGGGACTGCTCAGCAGAGGGCATCCCTTTGTCTCTCTGGGATACAAGGTTTGGAGGGGGAGATGGCAGTGCTGGAGCCAGATCAGTCTGACTGTTAAATGTTCAGCTTGAACATTTACACTTTGGAAATTGGCAATTGCTCTAAATGAGGGCTCGACTGTTTATTTTGTTGATGGTCTAGACTTAAGGAAATGATGGAAAAAATGTTAATAATGCAAATTAAACTTAAAAGTATGCCATAAAAAGTACATAAACACACACACACACACTCCACCACCAAAGAATTATTAAACATTTATGGAATGTCTCTGGACACAAGGCAGAGATGGTCACATGTTCTTGCTGGCATCCCTAGAAGCCACAGAACCACAGAACATCTCCCTTTAGAGGTCCCCTGAGTTTAAAGTCTTGAGCCCCAAGCAAAGTGTGTCAGACTCCTCTATGTTGAAACCCTAGATTCTCATATCTTCCCCTCCCTTCCCCTAACCCCTACCCCTTGGAATGTATTTTGAATTGCTCTTCTATGGGACCATCAACATTATAGGTGCTGCTTGTGAAGGAGGGAGTCCATGTGATGCCAGTATTTCCCTGCCAGCTCCCCTTTCCCCTGAAGTCTGTCTATTTCTCTTTAAAAATCAAAACAAGCACAGACTTTCTAACCCACACATCCCCTACCATGGTGAACAACTAAACAGATGGAGATCTGAAAACATTAAAACTGGAATTGCCAGATAAATCTATTCATCAGTAGGGTAGATGTGCCTGATTTTCAGCTATATCTCTATAGTGAATGAGAGAATGAGTTAAAATGCTTTTATTAGGATTTTCCATATGCTAAGCACTATACTAAGTGCTTGGAAAACAAATACAAAGACAGTCCCTGCCTGCAAGGAGCTTATATTCCAAGGGGATATAGCAGATACAGGAAAGTTGTAGTCAGGTGAGGATAACTAGTTTAGAAAGTTACTGGGCTATTTGGGATTGGAGACTTAGAAGAGTAGATAACAACAATAACATTTATATAGTGCCTCCTATGTGCCAAGTGCTTTATAAATATTATCACATTAGATCCTTACAACAACCCTGGGAGGTAGGTGATATTGTTATATCAGGCAACTGGGGCAGACAGAAGCTAAGTGACTTGCCCAGGGTCACATAGCTAAGTAAATATCTGAGGCTATTTTTGTACTTGGGTTTCCATGACTCCAGGTCCCATGCTCTATTCACTGTACCACCTAATAATAACAATACTTTTTTACAGTGTTTTAAGGTTTGCAAGACACTTTACAAATGTCTCATTTTATCCTCACAGTAACCTTAGGTGGTAGACACTATTTTTATCTCGCTTTACAGATGAAGAAACTGAGGCAGGCAGGATAGACAGACAGCTAGTGAGGATCTATGGCTGGATTTGAGCTCAGGTCTTTCTGACTCCAAAGCCAGAGCTTTATCTTCTGGGCCCTCAGCTGCCTCATACATTTTCCAGTGATAGAAATTATTTGCTTGTGATTCCAGAGCTAGAAGGGCAGAGGGAGAGATGGGGAGGCAGGGGGTGGACCATATGGGCAAAGCAGGACCGCTGATAGAAAGATGGTAGGAAAGTAAGGTGAAGCATGGCTAGGCTTCTCTTGAAATAATGGACAAGGAACTTCCAAGTCAGACCAGTTGGATCCCAGAGAGAATTCGGGAGATGAAAGGGTAAGGAATTAGGATGTGAACAAGATAGATACCTCACATAATTTAGAGCATTTCTACAAATATGTTCCAAAAAACTTCAAAAAAACAAGAAGAAAACCCAAGCAAGTATCCTGCTCTTCTCTAGTCAGTAATTCTTTGTTCTCCCTCCCCCCAGCTCAAAGAAACTCAAAAGAAATGAGTTCTCATCTAGTGCAAATATCAATTTGTAACTGGAATTAACCATTACAGATGATGGTAAGCACATCATCTCATAATTGTGAGGTCTCTTTAGCTCCAATAACTCAATTGATTTGTTTATTGATCCTCCTAGGACTAATTTGAAAAGGTCACTGTCATATCACTGACAACCCCCCAAGACCTCCCCAAAAGAGAAAATTCTGCCCCCTCTCCCTTTTATTTTAAAGTACTAGGGTATTCTGGCCCCTGCCTTCCTTGCTACTGCCTCCTGCTGGCCCCCTGGGGCTCTGGTAATCCAAGTGCAACCTCTATGGGATATCTCCTTAGGGTCCCACATAGAGTTGTAGATTCTTGATGTGTTCCTAGAGTTTAGGACTTTAATAAGAAGTTTACAGATACAATCAAATCTTTCTAGATTAACTAAAGTTATTTGAAAACAAGTTCCAAACTGCAAAAATGAAATAAAACTGAGACTTTCAAAGAGATCACAAATACCATAGCAGAATCAATTTTAACACTGCATTGTATTGCTGCAGATTATGGGAAAAAATACTATGAATTTTGTAGATACTAAATAGTCATCTAGTTCCTTGGAACCTGTAATTGGTAGAAACTCTATTTAATCAGTCAGGCAATAAATATTAAGCACCCACTGTGTGCAAAGCATATGTATACAAAGATAGGCAACTGTTCCAATTCTCAAGAGGCTCACAGGCTAATAGAGGAGAGAACATGCAAATAATTGTGCACAAACAAGTTATCTCCTGGATTAATTAGAGATAATGAATAGAGGGAAGGCACTAGTACGAAGGGGGATGAGGAAGGGCTTCCTACAGAAGGTGGTATTTTAGCTGGGACTTGAAGGAAGCCAAGTGGTGAGAATATGAAGAGGGAGATGAAGAAAATGCTGGGAGTTAGAGAAAATGCTGGGAGTTAGGAGTTAGAGTGTTCAGCAGCTAATAGTAGTATAACTTCTCTAAGACATGTTAATTTGTCTCTAAACACTGTTCCAGAGTTCTCTTGTTCCAGAAGTAAAGATGAGTTCTATGATACCAATGAATTCCACCAAAACCACTCCTCCAAGCAACAGATTCCTCTGGATTGACCTCAGTCTTGACACACAGTAGTTTGCACACATGGACCAAATACAAATCCCTGAGGAGTTCCATTGATGAGCACAATATAAGGCAAGGTTGTGTCTAAGAACATGATATTTTCACCTTACCCAGTGGTTATGGAAGATCTATTACTTCAGTGGTCTGGAAGGAGATTATTATTAATTGCTCCAAGGCTAATTATCTTCTACATAAAGCCTTTCAATGGGAATGAGAAGCATCATATTGTGGACAAAAATTTTCCCCCAAATGACAGGAAATCCATTTATTCAATTGAAGCTGAGTGGAATGGTGCCACCTATGCAAACTATGTGAGAGGAAAAATGCAGGAAGAGCCCTATAACCAAGAAGAAAGGGAGAAAGCTGGAAGACCCAAATGAATACTAGGCACAGGATTATGCTGCTCATTCAATGCTAGTACCTTTTCATAGGGCTTTTATAGGAAGTGATAGTTTGAGAAAAAATGATAACATTTTAAAAAAGTCATTTTCCAAAACATCCCCAGAGGAACCAGCTTGAAGGAGGTTGTTTCAGTCAAGGCTTCAATTAGCAGCATGCTGATGAGGTTTAGAGGTAATGAGCTTTGCCTGGGAGGGGCATCTCATGGAGGCCTTGACTGACACCACCTCCTCTCCAGCTGGTTTAGAGGCTGGAAGGTAGATTAGTACACTCCTCTTAATGCCTTCTTTATAGAGGGCAGGAAATGAATTTGGCTTAGTCCACTTTGTATCTGTCTGGTTTCAACTCCATGGAACAAGATGGAGGGGTAGGGGTAGCATATCCCTTTCCTGGCTCCTTTATGTGTTGTCTTTTCCTTTAGATTGTGAGCCCCTTGAGGAAAGGGGTTGTCTTGTTATCAATTGTATCCCCAGTGCTAAGCACAAGACCTGCCTCACAGTAGGCGCTTAATAAACGTGTATTGGATTAGATTGGATTGGAACCCTGAAAGGTCAGACCCAAGGGAGTGAATTATCAAAGGTGCCTTCAAACTTTCCCAGGCCCACCTTTTCTATGTGTTTTAATATTTTTCTATACTGGGGAAACCAATGAATCATGAATCCAGTAATGGATCATTTCAGGCTATTTTATTAGCATATTCTGCATAAAGGATCAGGCCTATGCAAAGTAGGCTTATTCCTAATTCTAACACAAAAGTGGAATGTGTAATTGTATTGTCTGTGATAGAAAAAATTCTAATGAAAAAATTCTATTGTTTTAATTTTTGTCTTTGTTTCCTAGCTGCCTTATCAGGGTCTTGTACATACTTAATAGTTTATTGTTGAATGAATGAATACAGCTCAAATATCTTGGCTCTCTGGTTTCTTTGAAACAAATGATTATTTTAGAGGGCCTGGAGAGATTGCTACAATTTCAGCTCATTTCCCCTAGTATATATTTCTGTTACTGAGTGCCTTTCCCAAACAGATCATAATTTCCCTTCCAGGGCCCAAATAAAGGTAGCCCAATATATCAGAAACCAAACTCCAGTTCACAGATTTTGACATAACAAAATGTTACAGCTGAAAGAGACCTGGTTAATCTCTTGTTTGTCCTTCCTTCTACTCCATCCACATTTCAATTTCTCCCAATCCATAACTGTTCTCCTGGAGATCATTATGAGATTAACTTTTGTATCTAAGGGTTTCCTTCTGGGTTCTCAGGCATAGAGCCAGTTCTTCCTTTGAATAATGGTGCCCTCACCAAGGGATGCTGGGCAAATTCCCATTCTAATTTCTCAAGCTGGTCTGCTCTTCTACCTAACCTGTACATTATTGTCAAAAGTATGGGTTCCTTATATAACTCACTAACAAATGTCCTTCTGCTCTCTGGAGAAAGCCAGAGCCTGTTCTTTAGGTTCTCTATGACCATTGGTGAACCATTACCCATAACTACACTTTCTTAATTCAAGCTGCTGAAAATAATTTTTTCACTACTTAACCCATAATATTTACTTATTAAAAATCTTATACATTGATAATAAATGATATCTAATACTTACATAACATGTAAAAGTTTATAAAGTGCTTAACTAAGCCCTGTGAGGTAGGTGCTATTATTATACTCATTTTACAGATGATAAAACTGAGGCTGAGAAAGATTAAATGATTTGTGCAGGATCACTTGGCCAGGAAGTGTCTAAGGCAGTATTCAAACTCAGATTGTCTTGACTCATTCCAGTGATTTAAAATCCACTGTCTTACCTAAATGCCTTCTGGTAGAATGAAAGTCCCTGAAGCATAGGGGTTGTTTTTTTCCCTTTTTTGGGTGTGTGTGTGTGTGTGTGTGTGTGTGTGTGTGTGTGTGTGTCTTTAATTATCTCCTAGTACATGACCATTCTTGGTGCATTCTAGGCACTTAACACATTTGTGTTGATTGATTACATATTTGTCATGTTATTCCATTTTTATCTGCCACACCAAGGCTCTCTACTTTGATCATTTCTCCCTAAAAATTTCATTCAGTGGGTTGATTGTAGCCTTTTTGGGAAGAAGTTTATCCCAGAACATTTTTAAGACAAAACGTCAAAGTCCAGATGATGGGCAACATGGAGCACTAACTGTTCTGATCTGTCAAGGAGATCACTGGTTTGTAGAAGCCCCCACCACAAACCAAATATTTGAGAGGAAAAATCAGGGTCTGGAAACCATGGAAGCTGCCTCTTTTCTTGCTATGGCCTTATGGTAGGGAAAAATTTTACACAGGAAAGAGGGGAAAGGATAACACTCTGAGGACACCACACTTTTTATTTTATTTCATTTCACAAAATGCAATAAATAAAATATGCTGAAAATGAGCGGGCGCTAATAGGATCTCCAATGCAGCAGGCCTAGACAAGTGATTCCAAATAAATCTAAGGCTTTCCACACACCTAGAAATTGATTACAAGTTAGAAACAATGATGGCTGGCCAAGAATTAATAAGAAAAGTTGTATTTTACTAAATGAGAAAAAAGAGACCCTTTCACAGCACTTAAAACAAATTCCTGTTGGTTTTCCTGTTTATCTTTTTTTTTTTCTGGGTATAGACAGAGGAAGGAGGAATATTATTCCACTGGGCTACCTAAGTGCTTACATTCTCAACCACATGAGTCTCTTTGTTCCTCAGCTCAGTCTGTGAGGGTAATTAATAAAACAGCTTCCTGCTCCATGTGACAGTGCCTCTGCTACCCTCTGTTCTGTGGTGTGTGCTGGAAACCCACAGCTTTGCTCTGTTAGTGCAGCTGTCCCTGCTCTGCCTTTATCCACTCTCCCCAGAGATGCTGGATCAGCACATCTTTCCCAAACCCTAGCTGCTAGAATCTTACAGCTCATGGCATAGCTACACCATGAAGGCCAATCTTTGAAGTTCTATCTTCACTCTCTTCCTCATCTCAGAGGCTATTAGGCAGCTGAACTTTTGGAAGGAAGCAAATAGATGGTATACAGCAAGTCTGACAGCAGCCTCGAAAGTCAGCTAGGAGAAGACAGAGTCAGTTCTCTGTATAACCTGAAATTCCATGGGATGTGGTAGAAAGAACACTTGAGCTCTGGGTTCAAATCCTGTTGTTGTTGTTCAGTCATGTCCAATTCTTTGTGACCCCATTTTGGGATATTCTTAGCAAGAACATGGAGTAGTTTGCCATTTTCCTTCTCCAGTTCATTTTACAGGTGAGGAAACTGAGGTAAACAGGGTTAAATGACTTATCCAGAGTCACACAACTAGTTAGTGTCTAAGGCTGGCTTTGAACTAAGGCCATTTTGACTCCAGGCCTGGCTCCCTATCCACTGTGCTACCCAGCTGCCCAAATCCTGGCTCTTAAATTTACGACCTGTGTGTCCTTATTTGTGAAATGGAGTACATGCCTTCTAAGATCCTTTTCAGCTTTAAACTTATGATTTCTGAAGTCCTCAGTTTCTTTGTCAGTAAAATGAGGGACATAAATCTCCTCAGGTACCCTGGACCTTTCCAAGGTCTGACATTCTATGTCATACATAAGGCTCTCAATTTACCTTTGACTAGGTTGCATTTACATTGCTCATTGTACTGCCTGGTCAGGGATGTGTGGCCAGTGGAGTTTTCTGGACTTCAGCCCTGGCCACTTTGGAGGAGAGGAACAGTAGGAATTAATTTTTTTCCCCACAAGTTACCAACTTGATAACTATCAATAAAAACAGATCAACATACAAAGGACAAAACTCATCTCAAACCTTTAGTCTTTAACAAGGAAGAACCAAATGAATTAGCAAATAAGTAAGCAAATAAATGCTTTAAGTGGTAGGAATTTACTGACTCATCCTGGCAATGTTTTTACAGGTTGGCTCCCCCACTATCCTTTATATAGTTCTGAATTGCACATTCTTACACCAAGTACATTGGTACCCACCTGTTGGGATGGAGAAGGGTACCACATAAGCCTTATTGGCTGTGAAGGAGCCGTCCCTAAGAGTTAGGCTTTGTTAATATCCCAGTCCCAGCTCTCTTTAGCACAAGTGACCTTCTCTTGGGTTCCAAGACTATAATTTTTCATTATTTTCTAAATGTTAGCTTTTTAAAATTTTTGCTTTATTTTTTATTTATGAAATAACATACACATGTCTATCACATAGTAGAATTTTTTAAAAAGATTATTGCACATGAAACTGTAAATCTATTTTGTACAACTGATCACTGGATTTCTACTCAAGACTGGTGTTTGTGGACTTTTTAATAATAGAACTATGGATTTAAATCTAGAAAAGACCTTAGAGCTCCTCTAGTTCAATCCACTCAATGTACAGGTGGTGAAATTAAGCCTTAGAGAAATTCATTGGCATGACCAAAGTCACACAGCTATCCTTTCCATCGCTATGCTCCTGTGATCTTATGATTTGGTGTAATTGGTCTGACTCCTGAATGCTTGACCTGACTTCCTTCTTTTATCACCACCATGATACCTTAAATGATCGAGCTAGGTGATAAAGTAGATGAAGCCTGGACCTAGAGTCAGGAAGACCTAAATTCAAAGCTCGACAAAGACGCTTATTAACTGTGTGACCCTGGGAAGGTCATTATGATTCTGTTTGCTCTAGTTTCCTCATTTCAAAAATAGGAAAAATAATAATGCTTACCTCTCAGGGTAATTGTAAGAGTGAAATTAGATAATATTTGTAAAATACTTTGCAAATCTTAAAGGTCTTTATAAATGCTAGCTACTATTACCTGGGTGGGCAGCAAGGTGGTACGTGGGTAGACTGTAGGGCCTGTACTCATCTTCTTGAATTCAAATCTGGCCTTAGACACTTATGTGTCTGTGTGACCCTGGGTAAGTCACTTAACCCTATTTGCCTCAGTTTCCTCATCTGTAAAATGAGTTATGGAAGGAAATGGCAAACCACTACAGTATCTTTACCAAGAAAACCCCAAATGGGGTCATAAAGAGTCAGGCATGACTGAAATGACTGAACAATTACCTTTGTACCAAGTTCTAGCACTTCCTTTATTTTCTTCTGTTTTGGTTGCCCCTTTTTACTAGAGAGAACCCCAGCTCTGACCTCTCCCCCACTTAATGTCAGCCCACTGTTTCTGAATCCTTGTACAACACATCAAGGTAACTCCACTGGCATGCTGGGAAGACCCTCAGCCATCTCACACTCCTGGCCCAAACCCTGAACTCAGGCTGGACATTGGGTAGACTGGACATCGTGAATATTTGTCATGTGTAAACAATCAATCAGCATTTATTAAACACCTTATATATGCTTGGCACAGTGTCAAGATCTGGGGATCTGGAGACAATAATAAAACAGTCCCATCTTTAAGGAATGTACATTGTATTAAGGGAGATCAATATAAACGAAATGAATACAAAGTAATGTGGAGGAGAGAATAGCTATGAATAGCAACTGGAGGGATCAATAAAGACCTTATGTAAACAGAGATGTTTTGACCTGAGCTTTAAAAGAAAAGAGGGATCCAAAGACATGGAAGTGATTAAGCTTGTTCTGTTTGACTCTAGAGGGCAGAAAGAGGAGCAGTGAGTAGAAATTGCAGAGAGACAGGTTTCTGCTGAGGGTTATAAAAACCTTCCAAACAATTAGAGATGTTGAAAGTGGAATGGGCTATCTCTACAGATATTAGCTGCCTCTCTCCAGGGGTCTTTAAATGGAAACTAGATCATCACTTATCAGGGCTGTTTCCTAGGGTATTCGATGTTTAGCATGGATTATATCGGATAGTCTCCAGGAAAAGGCATCATGGACAGGAAGACCAGGGTTTGAAGCTTGCCTCAAATATTTACTAATTGTATGACCTTGGACAAGTCAACTTTTGTCTGTCTGAGTTTCTTCATCTGTAAATGGAGATTATAATGGGGTCAGATTCCCAGAGTTGTTGTGAGGATCAAATGAGATAATGCATATGCAACTCTCTGAATACCTTAAAAGACTAATAAATGTTAACCCTTTACTCCTGTTACCTATTTCTAAGGGTCCTTTCAACTCTGATTTGCAAGCAGTGAATCAGGAGTTCCCCAGGACTCTAGTTAAAGATCTTCAACTTGAAATTGAAGGCACCAATTCATTAGTTTATTATTTATTTTTAAAATTTTGTTTATTTTATTTGTAATTTATGAAGTAGAACAAACATTTCCATAATATAATGGAATGAAAAAAAGATTGCCCAGGAAACTACAAATCTATTATGTACGACTTGCTATTCCTTTTAAATATATAATAAAATTGTCATGTAAATTTCTTTTTTTTCCTCTCTCCCCAGAGATGACTACCATTAGACACAAATATGTATATATGTAAAATCACCCTTTACATATTTTTGTCAGTTTTTTCTCTGGATACAGATAGCATTTTCCTTCATATGTCCTTTATTGTTAATTTGAGTATTTATAATAATCAAAATTACTTAATCACTCAAAGTTGTGCTCAAAACAATATTAATTTATTAATCAGGCACTTATTAAGTGCCTACTATGTGGGATGTGAACGATGCAGTCATTATCTGCAGAGGACAACTCAATGTCAGGGAGAATCAAGGTGGGAGCTAGGATGCCTAGGTTCTACTTTACCCTTAACTTTGATTCATAACATTTTCCACTAAAATAGGGGAGAGAAGACCTTAAGTTGCTATTAAAAGCAAACTACAGCAATAAGTCTTCTTTGTTTTTTTTTCTTTTTGGAGGGCAATTGGGCTTAAGTGACTTGCCCAAGGTCACAGGGCTACTAAGTGTTAAGTGTCTGAGGTCAGATTTGAACTCAGGTCCTCCTGACTCCAGGGCCAGTGCTCTATTCACTGCAGCACCAAGCTTCCCCAGCAATAAATCTTCAAGAGTTATATTAGAATATACTTCGATGCTAGACTCTACTTGCATATAAGTGTTAGATGGACCTTTGGGTTAATGGTGATTGCTTGCTAAAATAACTCCAGAGTCCAGACTGTAAGGTCAATACCACAGAGCTAAGTCAACAGGCTACCTGCAGCATTAATTTGGAGCTCACTGCCATTGGCAGATACAACTTGGAAAGATGCTGGAATAGCTTCAGTTGCTGGGATAAACACAGATGTCTTCTATAGGAAGAATATCTTAAGGTTGGAAAACATTTTACAGCTTTTCAGTATTTTCACACATGTTGTCTCAGTTTATCTTTACAATGTCTCTGGGAGAGGAAGGACAAGAATTAGCATCGCCATTTTACAGATTAAGAACCAGAGAGACCAAGTGACTTACCCAGGATCACACAGTTACTATGAGGCAAGAGTGGAGCTAGAACCTAAGTCTCCTGGTGAATGAAAAAAAAAAAAAGAATGGTAAAAAATATTTAACTACCTAATGTGCCAAGGACCCTTGAACTATGCTAAGGGTTGTGGATACAACTACAAAAGGCAAGACCACTTTTTTCTCTCAAGAACTTGTACTCTAATTGGAAAAAATTGGAACATATAAGGGAATTCAGCTGTAGGATGGAAGACCCAAAGTCCTAAGCATGCAGCAGGAGGGCTAATGGGAATGTCCAGAGCTCTGAAGGGTGTAAAGTCAAGGCAGAAGGTAAGGCCTAGAGGATCTTAATTAGGATGGAGTGTGTCAGAACAGATGGGAAGGCCCAATGTTCCCCCATTTTACCAGGAGGATTGTACTTGGTGACTACTATAGTGTGAGCAGCCAGGTCACCTTGGCCTCCTATGGGGAGGGGGCAAGGGAAGAAAGGACCTCCCTAACTGGTGCTTAGTATAGTATACTTTCCACTTCACCATATATTCTACATAAGTCCCTTTCGCACACAGAGAAACACTAAAAATCAAAACAAAATGAAACAATTTGGATTTTTAGTTATTTATATCTCTATCACTGAATTATGTTGAGTGTGGTTTTAATCTTATAACCCTTATTCAGAAAATAGGCATTATAGTACCATGAAAGAGAACAAAGAATGATGTGCCCATCATAATCACCAGATTTAAAACAAACATTTACATAATGAATCAAAAAATAGCATAATTGTGTATGTCCTTAAAACATCAGACATACCTCATATGTGGGTAGCATGTAGACTAGGAAGAGCCAGTAGACCTCGAGTTAAGTCCTGATTTGGTTGCTCCCATGCTGTATGGCCTTGAGCATGTTGTTTCTGCTCATCTTTCATTTCCTAGGCCTTAGTTTGCTTATCTGTAAAATGAAAGAGTTGAATTAATTAGAATATAAGTTTCCTTCCAACTCAAGCATTATATGTCTGAAGTCTTCTGGTAATAGCGAATTAAGCTGGAGGGAGAGACAGAAGGTAGCATATGATGGGGGTGGGGGGAGTCAAGCCACCCCCACCACTTCTCACCGGACTCCTTGGTACCATAAAATAGTTCAACAGATATTCTTTTAATCCATGGAAGTGACATTAAAGAAGATATATTTCCATCTGTCATACAATTGTACCCTAAAGACCACTGGGTCTTTCCATCTGACTTGAAGTTGAAGCCTCATTTATATGTTTTCTTGAATGTCCTGTGGTCTGTGTCCCATTCACATGCTCTTGCCTCTCCTCCATACTGCCTCCTAAGACTTGGACAAGTATTGCCTTCTAGGTGTATATTAAAATTGATTATTAACAGGACCCCAGAAATAATTTTGGGACATCTAAAATATAAAGTGAGAGAGACTTTCATCTGGGGACCTGACATGCCCCTAAATGTATCTTTAAAAAATTATCTGAAGTCATGAGCAAGTTGAGGTGTTCTCAGAATACCTATTTTGTAATTGTGTTAAACCAAAAAAAAAGTTTTAGCACCAAAAGAAAGAGTTCTTCTCTATTCTTTCTTGAAACCTCCCCCTACTCTTCAGACCCTAACCCTTTTTTTCCCCTTTAGACCCTAACCCAAGGCATGTGATGAACTCACCACTGGAGGTGTCATAGCTATGTATCCAAACAGCTGCCCCTCTATAAAATATGTCTTTTACTCTGCAACTTTCTAAACAAGTGACTCAGTGTTAAACACAGGCCTAAAAGGAAAAAAAAAACTAACGACCTAAATAACACTTTGGTTATTCTGACTTTCTCCAGCTTTGCCACAGAGGCAGATGTAGCAATGTGATCTGGGAAAACCACTTCCCCTTTCTGACCTTCTGTTTTCTTTCCCATAAAAAGGAGAAGGTTGCACCAATTATAGTGAAATACAAAGGTCAAGATACTTTAAAAATTCACAGACACTGGGTTAAGAACTTCCCTGGTCTAGATGAGCTCCAAAGCCTCTTCTAGCTCAAAGATTTCATTATTCTGTAACTATCCTCAAAGTATGCAGTTCTTGAAGTGGGATAGAAAGACACAGGATGACTTCTTTTGAAGAGGGCCTGAAGCCATACCACTGTCTTATCAGAGGAGATAAGTAGATTTTTGGATGAGGCAGTCAATTTTCTTATTCTTCTGTTTGAAATGGCACACAAATAGCCTCGATTCTCATCTTCCTAACACTCTCTATGGATAAAGCAGCTGTCTCTGCTTGTTATACCAGACAAGGATGCTCCAGAGCAAGTTCTTAAGACTGGAACTCTCCCTCCAACAGGTCGAAATCTCACCAGGGGAAAAATGCCTAATTATGATTCATAGATGCCTTCTAGTCTGAAGATGAAAGTGGCAGGAAACTCCAAATAGTTGACCCTTACAACTGAGACTGGCTACCTGCTTGGGTAAATTAGATTTACCAAAATGTCCCTAGCTTTGAAAGCTTTCAAGATGTTATCAGTAATTTTAAAAGCTGCTGAGAGCAGAATGGGAGGTTTCCTGGGAGCTGGCTGTAATGAGCTGAGTTGGCATCCCTGGGTCATCAGTGATATACTCATGGGATTGATCATTTGAAATAAATTGCTGAGAAATTAAGAAAAAGTTTTTAGATCTAGCAAATGTCCTAGTAATGTCCCAACTATGGTCAAAGAGTGGAAGAAGAAGAAAGACTACTATCCATGATGAATTGTCAATTTCCATTTTTATTCAAAATCTTCCTTATTCTGAGCCTCTTGACTGGAAAGCTCTTTCTGATCCCTCCAGTCAATGGCAACCTTTTCCCTTTGACCTTGGTTTTGTGCCTCTCCAATGCACTTGCAAATACAGCTATCCTTTCCAATCTCAGTGGTTAGGGGCAAGGCACCCCTGTCATCTGGAAAATCCACATAAAATTTTTGGCCTTCCATAACAGAGAAGAAGTCTGAATTATTATGGCATTAAAAGACAAAATATGTTGATATTATACAATACTATACATATATTTTATGCATTTCTGAGTTGATAAACTTTTTCTGTGGCTTTTGCTGATCTTTGCATGTCATCTGTGGCTTCTGCAAAACTCCCCAGAAATTCCTATTTAATTTCCTATGTAAAAGGAATAACTGTATTGTATATTACAATTAACCTCATTTTGTTGTATTCCCTTTCTACATTGTAGACTTGGTGACAGTGAGAACCTTATCGTATTTGAACTTGATTTCCCCCATCACCTAATATGGTGCCTGTCCATACAGTATGTATTTAATAAGTGTCTGTTAAATGAAGAAATGTTGAATCCAGGTTAATGTACATAGTAGAAACATATGTTGAAGTGTGATTAAGTATAGATCCCACAATACTATAAAGCATAGAACATGGGATGTAGTTTAGAGAAGCTACCTCCTCCACATAGTCATAGGAAGAGGTCTTAGCTTCCCAGGAGACTTGAGAATGAGAGTATTTTAAAATTCTGCTTGGAAGATTGTGTGGTACAGTAGAAAGAGCACTAACTCAGGTATTAGAGAATTTGGGTTCAAACCCCACATTGGTTGCTTTTGGTCTTCATGACTTTGGGCAAGTTATTTAACATTTCTGGGGCTTCATTTTCCTCATTTGTAAAAGGAAGGTCCTAGGCTAGACAGTTTCTTATGTCCTTCCCATTCCAGACCTGTGATCAAGTCTAACAGTTCCTGGAATTCAATGGGAACCAGGAAAATTGTCTTTTAATCTCCAGACTCAGACCAGTAATTATTATATCCTTGGGTCTTTTTTGGGGGGAGGGAGCATGATTATGGTATAATCCCCCTTGATCTCCTGGAAGCATATGTTTTTAACCAACCTCAATACCAGTGTGTTGCCTTTGTTAATTATTTCCAATTTAGCCTTTATATTTCTTGTTTGTACATAGTTGTTTACATGTTGTTTCTCTCATCAGACTGAGTTCCTTGAGAACAGAGACTATATTTTGCCCTTTTTTGTATTCCCAGTGTTTAGCATAACACCTGGCATCTAGTAGGTACTTAATAAATGTTTATTGACTCACCGATTACCTTAATTGTTAGGACTCTTTAAGCCCCTAAACTACTTTGTATTTGTTTTATACATTTTTTGTTTTGACTTATATAGGTACATGGTGTTTCCTCCAAGTAGAATGCCATATTGGTGCCCTAGGGAAAGTGATCGTTCTCTCACTTGGCATTCTCTTTAAGGTCCAGAGTTCTGTTAAGGACTTCATAGTCAGTAAGTTATAGAGGGAAGATTCAAACAGAGGTCTTCTGCCTTCCAATGCATTGCTCTTGAGATACCATTGCTTATTTAATAATAGTGCTCTCCTTGGTGCTCCAACCCTTCGCTGTTAGACACACAGCACTGCATTGTTCATTCCCATTACTGGATGAAAATTGTTGAGAAGCATATTTCAGTTCCAGAGGAGGGAAATCCTTATTTTTCCTAACAAATAGAATTATCCAAAAGTGAAATGGGCTATTTCAGGAGGGAGTAAGTTGCCCATCACTAGATATCATCACATAGAGACAGGGGTCATTTGTCGGGAATACTCTAGAGAGTATTCCTGTTCAGGTATGGGTTGGACTAGATGGCATCTGAGGTCCCTTCCAACTCCTCCTTTCATGATGACCCTTTCCTCCAAAACAACCTAAAAATAATGTCCATCTCTGTTTTGTATTTTTACAAAAGCTTAATGGGGCTGAAGTCACCTGAAGAAGTAGATAAGCACTTTTTTGGGGGAAGCTAGTCTTTGGAAGTTTATATTATAATGGGCACCAGAAGGGCCTAAACTCCCTAAGAAGGAATTTACAAGTATCTTGGTCCTGGGCGGAGAGGTATTTATTCCTCCATCCTGCCCGACATCTCTTTCCATCACAAACAACAAGGGAGAATGGATTTAGACCTGTACAATATGCAGACCTCCTCCTGGTCCTCACTTTCACTCAGCTCCCACTATAGATAGAGAGCAGACACTCTAGGCATTCCCCAATTTGTATTCAAAATGGTGAGAGACATACTGCAAACAAACTCTCAACCTTGATGGTGGGAGTCTGAGAAGACAACTTCAAATTTTGCTTTACCAACTCTGTGACCCACAGGAAAGTCAATTTCCCAATATTAAAAATGGGGATAATAACAGCTGCAGTATTGAATCTATAGCATTGCTGGGAGGATTAAATGAGATTGTGTGTGTAAGGGCTTTGCAAGCTTTAAAGTGCTATATGACATTTGTTAATAGTAATTATATTTTAAATACTGACCCAAATAATCAGCAACAGCAGCTTTCTGTTCCCCAGCACACACCTCCCAAGTTGATTTGAGCCTAGTAGTACTTTTTTTGGTTGAATATCTTTTTTTAAACCTTTGTTAACAAACAGACCCAGTATAATCTGAAACACCGAGTATAAAAAGTGTGAGAAAAATACATGAGGTTCACACGGAAGCCTCGTGTTTTTCTGTGACCACTGGATGTCAGTACTGATCTATGTCAGATAAATAAGGTATTTCTTGAGGAACTCATCTATATCAAGGATGATTGTGGGTTTTTTGGAGGCTGCAGAGGATGTTGCTCAAAACAAAGTGTTTGTGAAAAGTTTTACTGAGTTACATAATCTCAGTTCCTCACCCTTCTCTTCTATAGGCCATTTTCTCTTGGTCTGATAGTGTGAACCAGGCAGTACTGTCATGGCACATGTTCTAGACCTGCAGTCTAGGATCCTCCTGACTCAGCCACTAATTTGCTGTATGATCTTAGGGCATCATTGAGGGAGGGGCAGTTAAGAGAACTCATAGAACTGAGTCTCATAGGGACACAATAACTGAGCTAGAAGGAACCTTAGGGTTCATCTAACATAATGAGTGAATCTAGACTAGAATCCATTTCTCCTGACTCACAGTCTTAGGAGTATCTGACTCTAGACTGGGGTGCAAGAGGTAGAAGGGATGTTTGAAGTGATCTAATCCTTTCTTCTCATTTGGCAGAAGAGAAACCTGAAGCTCTGTGTCCCCATTTATTGGGCAATGACTAAACAGATTATGGTATGTCGATGTAATAGAAGGATGTTGTTATTGTTTATCCTTCATTTTCAAAGAGGAATAATGACATCATGGTGTGATAGAGGATGCCTGGATTTACTTGTGAACTGGATTTAAGTGAGGCATCAGCCTCATTCTCTTTTCCAGAGTCACTGAAGCCCAGTGGCAGGACAAAAGTCAGGAGGACTGGCAACATCCCAGATGATCTTGGCATCTTCAATGTCTGTAATATAATTGCAGACATGTAATACAATATTGCTCTGTCACAAGAACTGGCAAAATGAACACTTTCAGAGAAATCCTGTGAAATGTTGCAGAGTGAAGTAAATAGAACCAGGAGAAGAATTTACAAACTAATAAAGAAAAACAACTTTGAAAAATTGAAAACTTTGATCAATGTAACCACCTATAATTCCAGAGAATCAACTATGATGCATGCTACTCACTTCCTGATGGTGAGGTGATACAAGAATGAGACATGCAGCTTTAGACATGACCAATGTGGAAATTTGCTTTTTTAAAATTATGTATATTTGTTACAGGCTTTTTTTGTTTTTTTGTTTTTTGTTTGTTTTTCCTTTGGGGGTGGGGTAAGGATGCTGATTGATTTGAATGGGAAGACATGGGAGGAAGAGAAAATTAATGCTTTTTATTTGAAAACAAAGTGAAAAAAATAAAACAGGCACAGGGAGATTGAGTGACTTGGCCAAAGTCACATAGTAAATTAATTCCTGAGCCAAGACTAGAACTGAGGTGTCTTGGCTATCAGTTCAGTGTTCTTTCTACTATGACACAAAATCTTTCCTCATGTACTTTTAATTACATTGCTTCCTTACTTCAATATGTCCATAAAATTTTTACAGTTTCAAGGATCCAGGTACCTCCTCTATTGACATGAGTTGCAATTTCCTCATAGCTCAGCAGTCTGTTTCAAGACTTGCCAAGCTCCATTACTTGATGGCCAGCTTTCTTTTGATGAGCCTTTCTAGACCAAGCTAGCCTGATTTTCAGAGAACGGGTGCATAGTCTATTATTGGGCCCGACTCTGTGTCTTTGTAGCTTGGTAGGATTTATCAGAACTTATGCTCCCCTGCACAACCTTTGAGTATCTGAAGTCATCCCCCACAACACAACTGAATTGTCAGTAGGACTTGAGACCCTAAGTAAAAATTGCTCATTTTTATACTGAAAACACACAAGGGACCAGATGCATCTCTCACATATGTACATACAACTTATAACTTAAGAAATGGCTTATAGTTGAACAAAGTGCCCTGTTTCCTTGTCTGTACCAAATCAGATGCCAATCTTGCAAGTGGCACTTGCTATTATCATAATAGCAAGGAAAGCAGTGTCAAAAGTCCAGCCTCCAGCATTGCTATGAACTATCCTAACAGGTTTCAACTGCCCTCTAGTCCTGCTTCATCCTTTTATAATCTCATTCAGTGGTTCTCCCAGTTGGCACATGGTTTTTTACTTTCTTTCTTCCTCCTTGATCCATTGAGCTGTTGAAGCTAATAGCTATTCTGCTTTCAAAGGAAGCTTCCCCCAATGAGGATTCCACATCAGTAGTATCCTTACCAACCACCCAAACTGAAGCAATACAAAGCACCCAACTTGGAGTAAAAAGCATGTGGGGCTAAGTGACCTGCCCAGGGTCACACAGCTAATAAGTATCCAAGGTTAGATTTGAATTCAGGTCCTCCTCACACTAGGGCTGGTACTCTATCCAATGTACCACCTAGCTACCCCTCCCTCTGCTATCTGTTAGTTGTGTGACCACAAGCAAGTCACAGACTCTTTGGGATGTAGCTTCCAAAGGTGATATGACCTTTAAGATCTCTGCAACTTTAACATTCTATGATTTTTTCAAAACTTCACGTATAAGGGAGTAGATAGGTATGAAAACTACTAAATGCATGAGATAATAAATCCCAATACAAAGGATGCACAGGCATATGACTTCATTTCACATGAATGTAAATTTAAGCTGTAAGCATTCAAATATACTTGTTACATTTGCTGTTTTAGATGTTCTTATAATTGCATTATAGTCTTCATTAACAATAGCTGCTAAGTTTAATAAAAATAGCAATTAGAAATAAAAGCCTGCAGATGCCTCCTCTGACCCAACCAAGATTTAAATACTGATCATTTTCCAAAAGCATAGTCTGCCATCTTGGAAAGAGCATTGAGTTAGAGTCAGGAGTTAGAGTTAGGCTCAAATACCTCACTCTGGTGATTATTTGCTGTGTGATCCTGGGTAGGTCATTAATCTCTCTGATTTCTATTTCCCCATCTATATAACAAAGATAATAATGCTTTTGCTATTTGCCATGAGGTTGTTAAGAGGAAGTTCAGTAATTTTTCAGTGGTGTCAACTATTTGTCATTCCTTTTGGGGTTTTCTTGGCAAAGATACTGGAGTGGTTTGCCCTTTCCTTCTCCAGTTTATTTTACAGATAAAGAGCTGAGGCAAGCAGGGTTAAGTGACTTTCCCAAGTGACTTGCCCAGGATCACAGTTAGGAAATATCCGAAGTCACATTTGAACTCTGGATATGAGTCTTCTTGACTCCAGGCTCAGCATTCTATCCACTTTGCCACCTAGCTACTCTTGTTAAGAGGAAAGCACTTGGTAAACTTCTAAGTGTTAAAGAAATATGACCTTTTGGAAACTGTGATCCTAGCTGTATTTAAGTGTGAAGGAATAGAATATGTGATATAAGTTAGCCATAGCCTATACTCACTCTTTATATTCACACATGAAATGCTATTACCTAGAGCAGAGATTTCAAACTTTCTCTCTCCCATTGGGATACTTGCAGCCCCCTTTTATATATTATATAACCCCTTAGGGTACAGTGACTTTATTGTCATGGAGAATTCCCAGGTCAGGGGACCAATGCAGGTCATCTTCCTAGAGGACTAAAAAGCCCAAGGTCACATTGCTAGTGAGTGTCAGAGGGAGGCTTGAGCTTAGGTCTTCTTGGTTCTCAGGCTGGCTCCCTATCCACTACAATACATTGTTCTATACAAAAATACCTTATTAAGAAAGAAATAGGATTAACAAGACTTTGTAAAGAGAAATAGATATTTCAGAAAGCCATCATCATCATTATCAAAGCTAACATTTATGTCATGCTTTAAGATTTGCAAAGAATTTTACATCTCTAGCTTAACTGAAGGCTCACAATCACCTTGTAAGGTATCATTATACCCATTTTACAAATGAGAAAACTGAGGCTCAGAGAAGTTGTTACATAGTATCAGAAGTTAGATGAAAACTCAAGTCTAGTAATCAATACCAGTTGCCGAAGGTCCTATTGCTTTGAAGTATGCATGAAATTTGAATTTGCAACTGATTCTCAAATTGCAGTCCAGGGACCTCTTGGGTTCCCCAAGATCCTTCCATGAGGACTGTGAGGTAAAAATTATTTTAAAAAATACTAAGGCATTTTAATTTTAATATGGTAACTATGGATATAGACATAACCCACATAAAGAGAAGGGTTTTTTTTTTTGGGGGGGGGGGTTCAGTAATTTTTAAGAGTATAAATTACTCCAGAGACCAAAAAAATCTGAGAATCTGCTGATATTATAGGACTCCTGGGCAGACCAGAAGTAGATAATTCAGAAAGAACAGTGTGTGTGTGTGTGTGTGTGTGTGTGTGTGTGTGTGTGTGTGTGTGTGTGTGTGTGTGTGTGTGCATGTGTGATTTGTAAGATGCCAAATCTTAAGCTTTAAATTTGGAAACATTTCATTACTAAGTATGTATCCTATCTCAGTAGTGGTGGTTGCATCCAAGCCATGAACTCCTCTCTCCATCTAGAAGGCCCTCAAGAAAGATTGATTTGATATAGAAATCTCCTTCCCTACTAGCATTCTGCCCTCTAAAAACAAGTGGAACTGGACATGAGACAAATTTAATCATAATATCTGACATTTATATGGTTCATTGCCTTTTTCGAAGTACTTTCCTCTAATTTTCATTTGATTCTAATAACAATCCTATGAGGTAAGCAGTACAAATATCATTCCCATTTTAAAGCTGAGCAAACTGAGTTTCAGAGAGGTCAAATGACTTCCCCCCAGGGCCACACAGCTAGTAAGTGGCAAAGCCAGGATTCAAATTTAGGTCTTCCAGGATAAAGCCCCAGTGGACCTTTTAGGTCTCTAGTCTGCCTCTCATCTAATATCAGTTTAAGAAATCACATTTGTATATTACCTTATTTTCCAAGTGCTCTTACAGACATTATTTTATTAATTACAAACTGTTTGATAAAGGAAATTGTAATGAGATAATACCTTGTCCCCTAAACAACCCTTCAAGCAGGGGGAGCTGGTGGAGGTCATTTGAGCATTGATGGAATTAACCCAATGTGTTTGGACACTGGCCAGCAGCTTATTCTCTTTTCCACCTGTTGAAATCCTTCCCTTTGTTCAAAGCCAGCTCAGGTGCCACCTGGTTCATGAAGCCTTCCTGCCCCAGCTGGAAGTGATCTCCCTCCTCAATTTGCTCACAGCCTTTTGTATGCTCCAATTTGTATACACAATTTATCCTTCCCTCCTGGGAATGCAAACTCTGTTTACACTTCAGGTATATAACATGATATGTTATACATAATTGTTGTTGTTCAGTTGTTTTATTAATGAACAACTCTTTTGTGACCTCATTTGAAGTTTTCTTGGCAAAGATACTGGAGTGACTTGCCATTTCTTTCTCCAGCCCATTTTACAGATGAGGAAACGGAGGCAGGGTCCAGGGTCATACAACTATAGGTGTCTGAGGCTAGAGTTGACCTCAGGAAGATGAGTCTTCCTGACTCCAGGCCCAGCTCACTATCTACCGTGCCACCTAGCTACCCCGTTGTACATAATAGGGACTGGATAAATGTTGGTGGAATGGAATGGAATGGAATTTTTAGTCCAGTCTTCAGGAAAAGCATAACTTTCACAGATGCTCTGCTCTGTGAGATAGAATACAGGGGTAGAGTAGTGGACTTGCAGTCAAGAAGTTTTGGGTTCAGATCCTACCCCAGATATCTTCTAGCTGTTTTACAGTGGGTAAGTCACTCAGTATCTCTGTGCTTTAGTTTTTCATCAGTGAGTGCTGCTCTTGATACCCTGCAACACCCTACACTACGGTTAGATCCTTTCCAGTTCTAATTCTGTGACCCCACAATATCCCTCAGCTTCCTCTCCCAAGAGACAAACTATCAGGCTGTGAAAGGCATCTACTTTTTGTTTTAAAACTAATTAAAGTTTTATTGACATCTTTTCTTTACATCATAGGCATTTGGAGGAAGAAACCCTACCTCACTCTAGTTTGAACATCCCTTGTGACAAAAAAAAACGACTAAGCAAAAACACCCCATATCATGACTGTGTCTAATAGTGTACACAACATTCTGTCCTGGCAGTCCTCCACCTCTCTGTTTGTGAGGTGGGAGATAGGTTTCATTATCTCTTCTCCAAGAGAAAGAATATGCTTATTTTTAAAACTCATCCATTGAGGTTAGGCAGGAATTCAGAAAGGGAACTAAGTTTAATTTAGTAGAGAGATTTGGTTTAAAGTTTCACAAACAGGCATCTGAAGAGTCATCCAGATCACTAGAGAGACTCAAACCAGCTCCCTGAGAGCAAGAAAATCAAAAGCCAAGGGAGATTGTGTCTACACAAAGAAATGGAAGTGCTGGATCATTGTCTGGCCAATCGAGAACATTCACTGCTGATTGAGTTTAAAAATATCTCTCAGGGGAGCATGCTTGGGGGTGGCTAGGTGGTGC
Organism: Gymnobelideus leadbeateri; assembly: GCA_011680675.1. Lineage (NCBI taxonomy): Eukaryota > Metazoa > Chordata > Mammalia > Diprotodontia > Petauridae > Gymnobelideus > Gymnobelideus leadbeateri. The sequence continues at coordinate 789,064 of WOXC01003564.1, read as the reverse complement.
AGTGAGTAGAGTGTCGGCCCTGGAGTTAGAAGGACCTTAGTTCGGATCTGACCTCAGACACTTAACACACACACAAATAAAAACCTAGCCGTGTGGCCTTGGGCACTTAACCCCAATTGCCCTCTAAAAACAACAAAAAAAATATCTCTCAGGGAAAATGCCAGTGCCCTGAGTGGTTTTTGCCTTCCAAACTCCATTCACCTTGTGTGCCTTAGTAGCCAGACAAGCTGAATCATCTTTCTTTTGGAGCACCTGGGAATAAGAAGGCTTGAAAGGGGGAGAAAGCACCTTTCTGCCCTTTGGATGGTCAAACACTGCCACCTTCTGTAGTATAGGGTTTTGCAGGCATGGTTTGGGGAAGCCTCTTCCCTTCCAAAGGTTGTGGGGGAGCCAAAGTATAAACCACTAGAAAGAGGTACAAGTTGTTGGTCAGGGCTGGGAGCCAGGATCAAGAGAGGCTTCTAGGCATGCCAAAGACAATCTCTATGCCAAGGACAGAGGGAATGGGCAGCCAACAGAGGAAACATGAAGATCAGGAGTGTGGCTGGGGAAGGAATCCCCAGGGCTAGTCTCTTCATTCCTAGGACACAGGCCATTAATGGGTCTCTCCTAAAGGGTTGCCTCTACCCGGGGTACCTGAATCTTCCCTGTGAATTGTAAGACTCTTTGATGCTGTAGATAGCTTAATCCCTAGAGATCGTGCCCAGGCTGGAACTCTGCTCTTCTACCCACACCCTCTGCTTGGCCAAACCACAGGCTGTGGCCAGTTCAAGTTTCCCTCCCCTATTCTCCGTCTACACCCTCAACCATGCACTTCAGACAATGTTTGAAGGGCTTATTTATAAAGTGGGGAAAAGAGTAAATTTCAGAAATTACAGCAGGGGGTTCTAATCAAAAGCATAAAGCATGTAAAATACATTTAGTCAAGTTAACTGAATGATTCCTCGATTTATTTAATCTAGTAACTATAGATTGTACCACACAGGGTAGGCCAAACAAAACTTTAACAATATGAATTAACTTGCTATGTACCCTATAGACCAGTCTTCTCCCTTCATACCTTCCCCTTCCCCTGTCACCAAGAACTCTAGGTTCAAACCAACCAAGTCCCATCCTGGAAGCTTAACACAAACGGTGTATTCTCATTTTCTTTGATCCATTGGGATGCCTTCTTCTGGCCCCACCTTAATCCAAGAAAGTCTCCAGTTTAAAACTTTGCTACAACTTGTGTCGATAGTGTTCCTAAAAGTGAATGAATGGATGAAAAAGTGTTTACCTACTGTGTGCTTACAAGAATTATGCATTACTAGCATTTATATAGTGCTTTAAGGTTTGCAAAGCATTTTACTTTGGAAAGTTATCTCATTTGAACTTCCCAACAACCCAGAGAGGGAGGTGCTATTATTGTCCCCATTTTATATTTGAGGAAACTGAAACTGAAGAAGAGGAAGTGACTTCCCAGGGTCACACAGTTAGTAAAGTGTCTGAGTCTATATTTGAACTCAGGTCTTGCTGACTCAGAGTCCAGCACCAGCACTATACTAAGTGCTGGGGTTATAAATATAAAAAGCAAAGACACTTCCTTCCCTCGAGGAGCTTACATTCTAATGGGAAAAACGTCACACAAAAGGAAACAGCAGCCAGGGAGGGATACTTTGGTCTGGTGAATTGCAGATATGTCAAATGGGTAACATGAGTGGCTGAGTATTCACCTTATAGAAGCTGTCAACATATGATATAGTTATAGTGTTGAAACAGCCTTTATTTCAGTCCATAGAAAATGTAAAAAACAAAAAACAAAAAACAAAAAAACAAAACAAAACAAAACTGTAAGGACTACAAGAGACTGAGCAAATACAAAAATCAACTACTCAAATAGCTCCCCTACTCCCCACACTAGAAGAGGAGTGAGCTTGGGTTTACAATCAGGAGAACTTTCTATGCTGTAGCTAAGTGTCTTCCTGCAGAGTGCTATATAATCTTATGGTTTAAAACCCCCATCCCCAAGTCAAGTTTTTAAATATCACGTGTACCTCACCATCGTGGTTTTTCTTAGGCCAATGTTTATATGACCTGAGTAACTCACTGGCTCAGCTCTTCAAATAGGATATTATGTGGGAATAATGTGGACTATTTTCTTTATTTTCCAAGAAGTGGGATGCATGAGGAAATCTCTCTCTAGAAAGTCTCCTGCACTAATTATCAAACTCAGGAACTCAACTACCCACCAGGCAGTTCTCAAAGCTGGTGCTACCCAGGAAATTGACTCTCTCTATTAGAAGCCTAAACCTCAGAATCATGCTGCTTAGGGAATTTATAATCTCCTTCCTCTATGCCAGTGATAGGTTAGGTAGTGACCTTAACCTCCTCAGGCCGCCTGGGAGCATATATTTCTACTACTACAAGCTTCTATAAATCACTATTATCTGGTCACCTCATGGTGATGGGAGCAGAAAGGGTGGTAAAATCCTTTCTCCTCAGCCTACACTTTGCTGTATCAGAAAATCTTTGAGCTTAAAGCCACAGAGTGTTAGATCAGCTTGATTTTATAATCTATGAACAGAAGAGGCTGAACTTGTCAATCAGCTTCAAACAGTGGCTTGCACCTTATAATGTCAGCAGTTTGATTGAGTAACACCATCATTTTGATCAGGAATTAATAATGGCCTTCACTCAGCAACTTCATTGAGTTGATTGGGAGCTTCTCAGTTTAATCAAGGGTTTTCTAGATCGGCCCCCTTCCATAATTATAACCAAACCATATAATAAAGTCACAAAACCTTGATATTATGTAACTACTGAGTGTCCATTAATAATAATATTCCTATGGTATTAATTATCCTGTTACAGCATTTTGTCTAATACTCTCTGGCAAGATTTGCCTGTATGGCATGTCCTTTTTTGTTTGAGGTTCATTCACCTGTATCTGAGTCAGGAAGAGTCATCTTCCTTAGTTCAAATCTGGCCTCTAGTACTTACTATTTATGTGACCCTGGGCAAGTCACTTAAACCTATTTACCTCAGTTTCCTCATCTGTAAAATGAGCTGGAGAAGGAAATGGTAAACCACTCCAGTATCTTTACCAAGAAAACTCCAAATGGGATTATGAAGAGTCAGACGACTGAAAAAGACTGAATACAACAAAATACTTATGCCATGTGGTACAGTTGCCCTTTCCTCAGAAAGATATTCAAATAGTGAATCTTTTTTCTGCTCTATCTGGTCTCCCCAACTCTGTACTAAGCTAGCTCCAACCAGTTTTCTTCTGCCTCAAATGATCCTACTGGCAGATTTAAATATTTGTGTCATGCCCTCAGCCAATCAAGAACAACCATTCCACTTGAGTATGGTGTGATCTTTATCCACTCAGGTAAAGAGAAGGGGATAAAAGGAATAATCCAAATTTTCCCTCCCCAGGATAAAATATAAGCAAGTATTCTTATTACCTATAAAAACTAATCACCTCCAAACCTTGTGATAAATTCATAAAAGTTCCAGATCCATTAAAGAGTGTTCCAAGGAGCAACAGCGGAATACATTAGCAAACAGCAGGATACTGGGAACCTGGAGGATAAAATAGTTGGGTCAAATCAACAACAATTCCAAATTCAAGGCAAAAAGTCAGAAGCTAGAGGGTCTATAGGAGTAAAAAGAACAATATAACAAAAAGAGACTGAACTCAAGGAGTCTTGATCCCTGAAGCACCTTCCCTCCCTCATTCATGACATTTCCTAGGGTTTCTGTGTAACTGGAGGCAGTCTGCCATGATAGTCTAGAAGGTGTATGTACATAGGAATAGGTGAAAGGAAACTCAACACCTGGCAGATTAAAGTAGTTCAGGAACAGGAGGTATGTTAGAACCAGAAGGGGCCTTACCAAACCTCTCATTTGATAGAGACAGAAATTAAGGTCCAGAAAGGAGTATCAACTTTCCCAAAGGAGGATTGGGGTATAGATCCCATTTGTGGTTTTCTTGGCAAAGATACTAGAGTAATACGTCATTTCCTTCTCCAGCTTATTTTACAGATGAAGAAACTGAGACAAACAGGGTTAAGAGACTTGCCCAGGGTCACACAGCAAGAAAGTGTCTGAAGCCAAATTTGAACTCAAAAAGATCAGTCCTCCTGTATCAGGTACAGGTGAATGAACCTCAAAAAGGGGGTATTGACATAGCAAGATAGTGGTAAAGTCAAGACTAGAATACAAAACATCAGCAGCAATTCAATTCTGCTTTACCAATATTCTTGAACTTTAGACATGAGAAGAGTTTCTAGATTACCCTAAGGAATTAGAAGTTGAGAATCTAGTTCCAGTTTAGCAACTAGAAATGGAAAGTCCTTTTGAATTTGGGGGACACTTTAAAAAGAGGTCTATTGTTTAAAGTAGAGGAATGATACATACCTGTTTCTGTGATGTCCCCTAGGTGAGCGAGAGGTTGATAACCTATGACTGAAGCAGGGATCGCTTGTGGAGATGAGAAAGTTGAGAACCAGGCTAGAGCAAGAGTGGCCTCCTTATTGGCTGAGGAGTGTAATGTGGATTCAGCATCTACCAATAGTCTTCTAGTAAGCCAGAAGATGGGCATAGCCAGTGTCAGCAGGGTCTGAGAAAGGACTGATGACATTCTAAGTTGACTGTGCAAGAGGGAGAACAGGTTTGAAACACTCTAATTCCCAATGAAGTTATACCATGACAATAGACAGCCAGACCCAAGGCCAGGCTCTTTAGGAGAGGCAGTGTTGGATAATGGAAATGACAGCCAGCTTTGGAGTCATCAGGGCCTGGAATCAAATCCCAGACCTTCGATTTGCTACTGCCCATGTAAGACTGGTCAACTAACAACCTGTCTGGGCCTGAATTTCTTCACCTATAAAAGGAGAAAGACCAGATGATTTCTCAGGTCCCTTCCAGCATTGATTCCTATGAATCCTCAGAGTTAGAAAGATTAGAGCTGTCCAGCCAGACACACAGGGCAGGTATTTTTGGAAACATGCTGAGTATGCTTGTATCCCATATAGCCGTGCATGTTGTAATTTTACTCCTCCCTTGTAAATGAATCCTTCTAAAGCTCATGTTGGCCTTGAATGTGTCAGAGGTATTGAGAGAATAATTATACCTCACTTTTATGGGTCACTTTAAGATTTTCCAGAGTACTTTATGTATATTATCTTGCCTGACATTCACAATAACCCAATGATGTAAGTGCTATTGTTACTCCCATTTTAGAGAGGAAGAAACTTGGACTTAGAGAGGTAAGGGTGACTTTCTCTGAGTCACATAGCTAGTCTGAGGTAAGATTCAAATCCAAGTCAGTCTGGCTCTCTATTCACTCTCTATCTAACTGCCCTTATCCTTTCAAGACAGGGTAGATGCTGGAATTAGAGACATTTGGGTGGTGGCTATGGGTTTAACACACAGGAGATTTAGAGACACTTAGCTCTAAGGTCAGGCCAGTGGATTCAGGTGATAAGAAAAACACCCTGATGCTGAAGGGCATCCCTGCTTGAGGGCTGAAGGGGAAATGCCCAAAGAGAAGTGAACAAGCTTAAACGGGAAAGCTAGGCTGGGCAGATACCAGGGAATCTGCAGGGTGCTAAAAGCAGCTTTAGCATAGATATGAAATATATTTTCATAGGAACTGGTTCATTGGGCGACTTTGACCAATGCATCTGACCTCTTTATTCAAAGTTCTACATCACTGGTGCTAAAATTAGTGCCCGCTTTCTTTTAATGACTATTTGGAAAGTACTGAAATTCTTACATAAGAGGCCCATAAAAGATAAAATAGCAGAGCCCTATGATTCCCTATTCTTCAGAGCATATCCAGTGCTTAGGAAGGGAATAGACTAATGACTACTTCTTTAATTCAAATTCTGACACGGTCAAATCCAAATGATACCTATCCTACTTCTTTTGTAACTTGTGTTAGTGATAAATGGCAAAAATCGGCAGAGAGAATAGGCCAAGTTTAGATGTCCTTTAGGGGACAGTTATATAACACAGAACGAGAAGATGTCAGTACTCCACCTAACTGGGTAGACAGAAGACAGTGTCCTCATCTTGAAATTGAGGAGGTCAAGAGAAGGCATTGGCCAGTAGAAAGAGCTATGGGCTTTGAGTCAGAAGACCTGGGTTCGTTTTCTCCCCACACCTATCTGGGTGACCCCAAGAAGTTGTTACTTCTCTTAGCTTCATCTTTTTGTTTTTAAGCAATTGGGGTTAAGTAACTTGTTCAAGGTTACACGGCTAATCATTATTTATGTTTGGATGCTCATTTTCTGAGGCCGGTTTCGATCCCGGGTCATCCCAACTCCGAGGCCAGCGCTCTTACTCACTGCACCACCTAGCCGCCCCTTAACTTCATCTTTAAAGTATTTTTTTAGGAGCCAAGATCTCACCAGATACTATGCCTGAGCTTAGGAGGAAGTCCCTCCTCTAACAATGCAAATCTCAACCTTTCAGTGACGTAAGTATCTGGTCTTTGAGAGTTGCTATGGCTGAAAAATTTACCATTCTGAAGTGACCCAATAATTAGCCCCTCTGAACTTAGCCAAATGGCAGGTATACAACTTATTTTTAGGGCCTGTTTGTAAAGCCATACCAGAGACTAAATGACTTTTGAGATCCCAAGGTCACTTCCTTTCATAATGAGGCATCAGAATTGGATGTTAGTGGAGGTAGGTGTAAAAAGATGGTGGTGGGGATAATGTTGCTTTATTTCCTCTACTTTTTAAGGGTGTTATAAATGAAGAAATAATATATGAAAGATGGCCCATAATAGTAAGATGTGATCTATGAGTTGCTATTTTTCAAAATCATCAAGCATTCATCATTACTAGAGGCTGCAAGGTATCATGATAGAGTACTGGAGTTGGATTTAGGAAGACACTTAATGGTTGTGTGACCCTGAGCAAGTCACTAAACCTCTCTTGCCATCAGTGTGGATCATATGACATACTATATATAAAGTACTTTGCAAAACCTAAACAGATATAGAAATCTTAGCAATTATCACCGTCATCTCTGATGTCACCTCCAGGTCTCAAATTCTATGAGCCCATATTAAGTGGATTTTAGAGCACAAAAACTCTGACAGACCTGATTATCTACCATATTCTAGTCAATCAGCTAATTGTCAGATGTTTGCTTCCCTTTGACCTGCTTAGATAGCATCTCCCCTGGCACCTGGATCTCCTGTAAAACAACAGCAGCAGCTACTGCAGGTAATATGGTGGACAGGTTCCATAGGGAGGGAGCAATTACTTTTATCTTTTAATGAGACGGTCTCCTGGTCACAAATTATAGCCCCTGTTTATGACATAAGCTCAATTTGAGTAAATGACTAGCATTTGCAAGGGAGGCTGCTCACTCATCTGATTTCACCACCATCTCAAGGGAAACACTTAGAGCCCTACCAAGGGCATTGTATAACTGCTATAATTATTAACAGAGGCTGCTGGGTTGAGAGTCAAGTATATGAAATAGGTGGAGTGAGGAAGGAGAGCTATAGTTATACAGCTTAATACATTGAGAACAAGACGTAAAGCTGTATTTAACAGTTAAACATCAGCATGTAATGTCTCCCTTTACTTCACGTCCAGATGATTTCCATAGCTTCCTAATTGTTCTCTGCCTGCAGCCTCTCTTATTCAATCCATCCTGCACAGTCTAGTGTTCTATAATGCACAACATTCATAGCTTATTTGTACAGAATTATTTTTATGTTGTGCAGGGACTGTCTTTTACCTTTCTTTGTATCCCCAACACTTAGCACAGTGCTTGGCACATAATAAGTACTTAATAAATGTTTATTGACTGAAACTTTCAAATAAGTCTCCCTTACTCCTAATTTCTCTCTTTGCTACAATACTTCCCTTCTGTCTTCTATATCAAATCTCAACTTTCTGTTCTGGCTTTCAAGGGCCTCCTTAATCTGCTACCCCTCTACCTGGTCAATCTTATTTTCCATTAGTTTTCAAAATTTCTCTTCCCAGAAGTAGCCTCATTTCCGGAGTCTCTACCTCCTAATGATGGAGTGGTGTCCCATTTTCACCTCTCAATCAAAGAGGGGCTTCATGCTTGTAGCATGTTTGTAGTACTTTCCTACACACAAAAATTCCTATTTATGCCTCTGTTGACCTCCCTGACTTCCTTTAAGTGTCAACTAAAATTCTAACTTCTACAGGAAGCCATTCCCAATCTCTCTTAATTCCAGTGCCTTCCTTCTGTTAATTATTATTATTTTTTTGCTTTTCTTGGAGGGGGTAGGTAGGGTAATTGGGGTTAAGTGACTTGCCCAAGGTTACACAGCTAGTAAACGTTAAATGTCTGAGGCTGGATTTGAACTCAGGTCCTCTAAACTCCATGGCCAGTGCTCTATTCACTGTGCCACCAGCAGCCCCTAATTATTTCTTATTTGTCCTGTAAATAGCTTGCTTTGTATATACTTGCTTGCATGTTCTCTCCCCCATTAGATTGTAAGTTCCTCAAGGCCAGGGATTGTCTTTTACCTCTTTTTGTATCCCTAGAGCTGAGCACAGTGCCTGGTACATAGTAGGGGCTTAATAAATGTTGATTTTTTGATAGCTAGATTGCTGAGACTTAGGCTCCTTTGCATCTGCCCAGTGACTCCCCAGAGGGCCTGGCCCATAGAAATTACTTAATATAGGGGCGGCTAGGTGGCTCAGTGAGTAGAGCGTCGGCCCTGGAGTCAGAAGGACCTGAGTTCAGATCCGGCCTCAGACACTTAACGAACACACAGACAAAAACCTAGCCGTGTGACCTTGGGCAAGTTACTTAACCCCAATTGCCCTCCAAAAAAAAAAAAAAAGAAATTACTTAATACATATTGGTTGGTTGAACTCAAGATGTAAAACCTAGGTATGGGAAACAATATAAGGGAGTTGAAAGAGCTCTGGGCTTGAATCTCAATTCTCTTCCCCAGTTGTGTGACTTCAGGCATATTATTTAGTTTCTCCAAGTCTCTGTTTACTCATTTATAAAATGGGAATAAGATTTGAACTACTGATCTCCTAGGGTTATTGTGAGAATCAAAAGAAAAAATGTATGTAAACCATAAAGCCTTATATAAATGTGCAACTACTATTATGATGTTTAAAGCAAGAAATGATGGCACTCAATGATAAGAACTAACATTTTTCTAGCACTGTATTCAATAATGACAACTTAGGCCACCTGCCTCTTATAAGGGGATTTAAGGTGTACACAGAATTTCACATATATCATCCTTTGATGTCACATTTGGAAGGAGAGAGACCAGAGGTGGGCAGATCAATTTGTTGAATTGCCCAGTTCTCTGCTCCTTTGTGTTACCTAGATCCAGCATCCCTTTTATCTGGCTTGTTTAATCTGATCTTGTCTTGAATCAGTGTTTTAGTGAAGGAGGGGGAGAGGTGATGAGAACAGGCAAAGGAGGCTCAAAATACCAGGTTGGTGGGGAGAGGCATTAAATAAATCTCAGGAGTGATGAGGTTCTGGTCATCTGTTTCTTGCCCTCTGTGATCAGAAAACCAATGTGAAATAGGAATGACATTTTGGGCTTCTCCCTGCAATTCCTAGAGGAGTTTATTCCAGTGGTTGAATATATTTCTGTTGAATTTCCTAAAAAGTCATGTGGCCATGCTGGGGAAGGATATTGTATCAATTTGCTGATGGGATGATTGAAACTATAGGCAGTGAGTGGTCAGCAAGGGCAGGTTGGTGTTCATTTGGAGCAACAAGCTTAAGCTCGCCTTACCTTGAAATGGAGTTTTCATGTTTGAAAAGATGTTGAGGTAGACAGATTCACTCCTTTATGAGATGTCAGCTGACTATTCTTGCATGGAGTTATTTTATTTTAGAATAATTCATAATGGCATGGCTCACTACCATAATAAGTTTCTGTTTCCATTATAAATCCAATTTTAGTGGGTGAAGATGTCTGCCATTCCATCTTCTGTGTAGGTGAAATTTTTTTTCCTTCAAAAAAAAATAAAAAGGTGGATTTTTGTTTGTTTGTTTTGTTTTTTAAAGAATAAAACATTGAAAAGAATAGATTGTCTGGGTTGGTTTCAAATAATCTATAAAAATCTGAGGTACACTATATTTGGCAAGTATTTCTTTCCTTTCTCATTTTAGTTTAGGATTGTAGAACAATTCTCCCCTCAGTGGTTTTCAGCAGCTCAGGTGCTAACAGTTAATGTTTCTATACCCTTTTTTAAACCCCACCCCCTGAGACTGCTCTTCCCTGTCTTAGAGACATAGTTCCTGGACTACAATGACATTTTCTATGCAAGTCAAATTGACTTGCTAGCTTTTCCCTTTATGCAGTGAGGTCCTTAAATGTTTAACAACTGACTTTCTGAGGGAAAAAAAAAACCCTGCTTGACATACTTTTAAGGTTAATCTATATTATTAACATTTCCTTCATCCCTTTCTTAAGTCTAAATAATCAACAAAACAATAAATTAAGCTCTGATGTATAGCATTTGCTGATTTCCAAAGTATAAATGTTCATACTGAAAATTTAATAATCAGCTCAGGTTCCAGCTCTGCCTGCCATAATCCACCTCATAACTTTGCATTAGTGTTCCCACAGGTCTGGGATGCATTCTCACCTCACTTCTAGAATGTGTAGCATTCCTGGCTTCCTTCCATGTACAGCCTAGATACTACTTCCTACTGTAGAAAAGAAACTAGGAAGCCCTTCTGGGCAAAGAAACTGACTTTTATTAGAGAAACAAAGGTGGGGTCTACAGTCTGCCCAGTATGGTGTGAGATCCTGAGATACAAAATTCACAGTTATATAGGTCTCTTGATTAACGTATGGAATAAGAAGGCCAGTTATGGTGTAAATGGTCAATGCCCTTACTCAAGGAGGCTCTTGGCTCGAGCAGGGCCTTTTTACATCATAAGCTTAGGGCAGCTCATTACATTGTAATATAAAGATGATTAATATGGTCACACATTTTATAATGATTATAGTTACACTCCTTAGTTGAACTAATGCAGGAATTTTCCTGGAACTACATCATAGTTTTGGTTATACAGGTTTTCCCTGGGTCTACATTCTTACTATAAATCACATAGTTATTTCTTATTCTGTCAAGATAATTACACCTGATAAATTATTATAAAGCAAAGCTCTCAAGGCATTGATTATTGATCTTTCCCTTTTCAATTCACAAGGCCTTCTCTCATCACCCCCCAGGTTTCAGGGCAATTTCCCTCTTGAAACTGCTTTGCTTTTACTTATCTGTGTCTATATTGTGTCTTCTAGTAGAAGATAAACTCCTTTTTGTTGTTGTTATTTTTAGTTAACAAACATTTAATTGCTTCCTGTGTGCCAGGCACTGTACTAGGGGTTGTAGGTACAAAGAAAAGTAAAAATAATCCCTGCCTCAAAAAGCTATCCAGGAGATAACATGTCAATAACTAAGTACATACAAGGTAAAGAGAGAGTAGATGGGGGGTAATCTGAAAGGGGAAGACTATAGGAGCTTTGAAGGGCTGAGAAACTTCTATAGATGAGTCTTGAATGAAGCCAGAGGCAGAGGGGAGGAGGGAAAATATTCCAGGCTGGGGGGAACAGCCAGTGAAAGGTACAGAAACAGAGGAGAGTGTGTTGGGTTCAAGGAATGGTGAGTATGCCAATATAGCTGGGGCAGAATAAAGTATAAGAAGGTTGGAAAAGCAGAAAGAGGCCAAATGATGAAGGCCTTTAAACACCAAACAGAGGACTTTCTACTTGATACTGGAAGTAATAAGAAACCACTGGAGTTTATGGAGTGAGGGAGTAATGTAGCCAGATCTTCCCCAGAGCCAGCATGGTATTTTGCACATAATAAGTACTTAATAAATGTTCATTGAATTCAGCTAGACCTGTCAAAACTTCAACTATGTCTTTGCAAAATAATAAAGCGATTCATTGTAAGGTGCTCAAAACTGAGTTAATATGGCAAGTCACTGCTTGAGTATTCGCTATCACTACCTGTAAAACTGCCTTTCATTAGGTGGTAGGGAGTGCCCTATTGCCAAGGCCAAGGCTTAAGGATAGGTCTGTACTACTCCCATTTTCCTCAGGGATTATCAGGTAGTCCTGGAATGGGGGGGAGGGCCAGGAGAGCAGGAGCCACAGACATAGCCACCATTAAATGTTGAGAATGCCAGTGCCTATTAAATAGCACTAAGAATAAATTCCATCACTATCAAAAGTGGGTCAAAAAGTCAAGAATGGCAGCCAAGGATAATTAAGAATGAGATGAAGAATGAAGGTGTCTATGAACCAAGATCATATCCTAGGAATGAAAACCAACTATACAGTGAAACTCCAGAGGGTTAAGAAGAGAAAGATTGTTATATCCCATAAGAAGTAGGTCCCACCCATGCTGGGTGTTAGGGTAGCAATGGATGGTGTAAAGAGAAGGCACATCTGATCTGTGAGTCCTGGAAGAAAGGTCCAGAGAAGGAAGAAAAACCAGAGGTGAGCTGGTAAATATTTAACAAGGGCCAGACATACTTTTAAGTTTAATCTTTATTGTTAACCTTTTCTTAAGACTAAATAATCAAGAAAACAATAAGTTCTGATTTACAGTGTTTTATTTCTGGGATATAAATGCTCATACTGAACATTTAATGATCAGCTCTCTCTGAGCAGTTTGATCTGGCTCCAGCATAACTCTGAGGTAAACCTACACAAACTAGACTGGGTAGAAATGTTTTCCAAGAGGGACAGCCTGGGGTTATGGGAATACAGATGAGTTTGGAGTCTGGAGACCTGGGTTTGAATCCTAATTCTAATACTTTTCAGTTTAGTAACCTTAGACAACTTAACCATTCTGGGTTTCATTTTCTTCATCTGGGGAAAATGAGAACAACAGGTCCTGCACCAGATACTTTTTAAGGATATGGAGAAATCAATTTGTTAGCCTGAAGGTGCTATGTGAGGCAGTATGCCATAGTGGATAGAGAGTCAGCTTTGGAGACAGGAATCTCTGGCTTTATGTACTGTCTCTGGCACTTCCTGGCTTTGTGACCCTGGGCAAGTCACTTAACCTCTTAATGATGTAGGCAACTCTTTAAGACTGAAAGTTGCCAAGCAGCTAGGTGGCTCAGTGGATAGAAGACTAGCCCTGGAGTCAGGTAGACCTGAGTTTAAATTCAGCCTCAGGTACTTAAATGTGTGACCCTGGGCAAGTCACTTAACCTTTTAATGCAGTGGGCAACTCTTTAAGACTGTAAGTCGAATTGGTGGGGGAGTTTTCTATACTTAATGAAATCACAGTTCCCATTCTTATCTCTAAGGTACTATAAACATGTGGATCACCATTATTCTAAATACCAACATGCAAGGGACTGAGATGAATTTAAAAACCTGTTCAGACTAAGAGGTCAGTACCAGATCAGGTGCCAAGATATATGGAGTATGGGGGAATGAAAGGAGAGAAAAGAAAATAAACATTTATTAAGCACCTTTTGTATACCGCTAAGTTCTTTACAATTATTATTTCATTTGCTCCTCACAATAAGCCTGAGAAGTAGGTACTATTATTATCCCTATTTTACAGTTGAGGAGACTAAGGCAGACAAAGGTTAAGTGACTAATCCAGGGTTACAGTTACTAAGTGTCTGAGGCTGGATTTGAACTCAGGTCTTTTTGATTCTAACTTGGCTTTTTGTTTTTTGGAGGGCAGTTGGGATTAAGTGACTTGCCCAAGGTCACATTGCTAGTTGTGTGTGTGTGTGTGTGTGTGTGTGTGTGTGTGTGTGTGTGTGTGTGTGTGTTAAGTGTCTGAGGCCAGATTTGAACTCAGGTCCTCCAGACTCCAGGGCCGATGCTCTATTCACTGCGCCACCTAGCCGCCCAGGTCTTTTTGATTCTAGGCCAAGTACACTATCCAGTGTGCCACCTAGCTGCCCCTGCCCACTGCCTGGTTCAACCTTTTCAGGCAAAATTTTAAAGATGCTGACATTACTTTCCCTGATATGGGGACAGCTTCACATGGTCATAAGTAGGGTTTGCTAAGTTCTTTCCTAAATCAATCCTGACCATCCATGGGCGATAATACATTACACACTGGCTGTGCCAGCTATGCCTTGTCATTCCTCTTTTAAAATTTTAATTATTTTATTTTTTCCCAATTACATGTAAGCAAAACGTTTTAACATTCTTTTGAAAAAAATTTGAGTTTCAAATTCTCTTTCTCCCTCCCTCCCCACCCCACTCCTTAAGAAGGCAAGCAATTGGATATAGATTATACATATATAGCCATGCAAAACATTTCCATGTTAGTTATGTTGTAAAAAACACAGACAAAAACCCCAAGAATAATGGAGAAAGTTTAAAGAACGTATGCTTTGATCTGCATTCAGACTCCATCAGCTCTTCCTCTGGAGGCAGGTAGCATTTTCCATCATAAATCCTTCAGTTTTCTTGGATCATTGTATTTCTGAGGATAGTTCAATGATTCACAGTGGCACGTTGTAAAGTCTTGCTTTTATCCTGTACAATATTCTCCTGCCTCTGCTCCTTGTCATGCCCCTTAAGTGGACCATTTTATCCTGATTCAGGAACAGATGATAGGCAGCAATGCCCTAACCCAAAGTAATACATTTTGAATGGTAGTGTTCTTGGCCCTACTCCTGGCAGTGAAGGACCCTTTGGAGTTGTAACACCTTCCCAGGGTCCCTCAGCTCACGTTGTAGGATGCCTGACCTATCAGTAAGACTTGCTCAGAAATTTAGAAAACCCTGAAGTTCTTCTGTCTCCAGTCTCTGACTGGGTGGGGTGACCTCCCTGATCCACAGCCAAACCATAGGTAAAGTTTCAGCAGAAGTTAATTTGACCTGGCAGAGAGAATGGGTAGGCACAGACGCCAAGAAGACAGACAGAAGAACAATTGTGAATGAGCAGTTCAGTAAGAGGCTATAGCTGGCAAGTCCCAGAACCATGGAATCTCAGAGATAGAAAGGACCTTGAATCATCTGGTCCAACCCCCTCATTTTATAGAGGAAGGAACTGTGGCTTAGCAACATCAAATGACTTACCTATATCTATACAACAAGTTAGTGACAGGCTGGCTGAACTAGGCCCCAAATCCCCCAGGTCCTAGTCCAATTTCTTTCTACTGGGTCCTGTTGCCTTACATAGGATCAGCTTCTTCTATCCACACACCAACCTTTTCCCCAAAACTCAGTCACACCCTAGCTTGACTGAAAGAAGGTCTCTGTCAGATATGCCATCTCTGCAATGTGCCAGGGAAAAGAAGAGGCGCAGATACAGAGGCAGTGTTGAAAGAACCTGACTTAGAATTGGAAGAACCAGGTGAAAGGTCCAATTTGGATGCCAGCTTTGTGACCCTGGTTAAGTCCCCTAATCTCTCTGGGTATAATATTCTAATTTGTAAAATGGTGATGATATCTATCCTATCTACTAATTTACTGGAGGGAGGAAAGTACCTTGAAGGGCAGAGTATGGTGTTTAGCATGATAAGGTTTCTGGACAACAAATCCCGTAAAACTCATTGCGTGGACTCTCCTTAACTATAGGCCTCTGAAATTTGTACCCAGATTAAAGACTCATGTGGCTAAGTAGCTACACAAGTAGCTACTTAGGCATTTATTGAAGCAGAATAGCGAAGTATATGGGGCAGTTAGGGGGTGCAGTGGATGGAGCACCTGGCTTGGACTCATCTTCCTGAGTTCAAATCTGGCCTCAGACACTTACTAGCTGTGTGACCTTGGGCAAGTCACTTAACCCTGTTTGCCTCAGTTTCCTCATCTATAGAATGAGCTGGAGAAGGAAATGGCAAACCACTACAGTATCTTCCAAGAAAACCACCAAATGGGGTCGTGAAGAGTCAGATGTGACTGAACAACAACAACAAAAGCAAGGTAAATAACAAGGAAAATCTATCCTATGCATATAGAGGCACATTCTCCTACATTACTAATGAGAGAGAGGGAACACACTTATTCCTAGGGCGTGGGTTCAAGCTGGAACACCTCCCAGGTTCTGAAGTTGTAACCTGGGCCTTCCCCACTGAGCCGCTGACGTCATTTGCTCCTCAGCTTAGTCGGGACAACCTGTGATTTGCTCGTGTCATCAACTAGGCTACTCTTGCTCTGCCATGTAGTGGTTTCCCATTGAGATGCCGCTGTGATCTTTGGGGTTCTTGGCTGAATGGCAGCTTCATTGCAGTCTGCTCTCGCCTCTTGAGGGATATCGACACCAGCCTCAGAGCTTTTTCAGCCTCTTTATTACACATAACTGAACCCAACCATTGAGAGTTTACTGCAGTTAGATTTGTTGCTTGAATTCCCTTTGTATCCTTCTAGCAGCAATTTCTTTAGGGAATTCTGATATCTGGGCTGGTGTCTGTAAATCATTTTCAGCTGCCATCATGCCTGTCTAGTCTAGATCCAAACTCGCTATCCTGGAACTTCACTTAGAAAGACTAGAGAGGGCATGATGGGGCTGGTAACCTCTGTTATGTGTTGTTCCAAGCACAATGTTCCATACATGTTGTTCAATCATTTCAGTCGTGGTTGACTCTATGACCCCATTTGGGGTTTTCTTGGCAAAGATACTGAAGTGGTTTGCCATTTCCTTCCTCCTTTAGCTCATTTTACAGAGTAAGAACTAAGGCCAGCAGGGTCAAGGGCCCTGCCCAGGGTCACACAGCTAGTAAGTGCCTGAGGCCAGATTTCAGCTCACAAAGATGAGTCTTCTAGACTCCAGGCCCTACATTTTATCTACTGAGCTGCTTAGCTGTCCTTTTTGCATTTAATAAATGCCTTTTTCATTCACTCATTCATACATTCTTACAGTCATTTCTAAATTACTCTTTTCACTAAAAGTGTGTTATTATCCCTATTTTACAAATGAATAAACAGAAGCTAAGAAAGACTTGCCAGAGGTCACACAGCTGGCAAACTGGGATAGAGCCTGAACTTGAAGGTAGTGTCTCTCCCCTTCAGCACAAATCATACTGGAATTTCCCTATACTCTCACTGGCAGGGAGAAGGGGAGAAGATTCAAATAATCTGACAGAACACTGCAGTTGCTGAACTGTAAACTTCCTTTTAAAATTAAATGTGTATTTTTTCCTATCAATGAAAATCCCCCCATTACTTTCTCCTGATCTTATTGAGGAAGCAGGAAAACCCAAACCTCAGTTACTAACATGTCAAGCAAAACCAAAATTCCTTCATTGGTCATGTCCAAAAAATGCATGTTAGATTGTACACTTTGTAAAGACTGTAATGGCACTATATTCGTCTCTGTGTTCCTCACACCAAAGGAGTACCCAGTAAGCATTCATCATAGCTATAATTAGAAGAGTAGGCTTCGTCCATTGCTCTGGCAACTCAGATGGAGCTTCCTTCCTAGGCAGGGTGGCTATTCACATCCCTGAATTTTGCTCCACAGTCAGCTGCTATACAATGCTCTGTTGGGCAGTGAAAGTGATGTCTCTCAGTCTCTCCCTCCCCACCCAGATTCCCATAGCCTCAGTACCCTTCTTGTGGGAATGACTTCCTCATGTCAGGTTAAATCAAGAAGCATTTATTACTCATTCAGTGCTAGGCATTGTGCTAAACTCTGGAGATACAAAACAAGGGAAAAAAAATTCCTGCCCAAGAATTGATAAGCAATGGGGGAGATGCCATGCAAACAACTACATTCATACCCAAAATATGCAGAATAAATTGTATGCAATCTTATAAAGAAGGAGCTAGCATTAAGGAGGACCAGGGAAGGCTTCTTAGAGAAGGTGAAATTTTAGCTGAGACATGAAGGGAGCCAGCTGGACCATTCTGAGGGGGACTAACCATCCCCATTATCTGACTATGCCTATTTATTGCAATCTTCACCTTCCAGCCTGAATTTCTTGCTACAAGGCCCATTTCACTTATCTCCCTTTTCAATACCCATCTTGTTTCTCCATTAATGTCCTTCTCTAATACCTCATCATGGTGTGTAAGCTACCATGGAATCTCAGGGTTGGGAGGAACCTGAGGGACCACCTAATTCAACTCACACATGAAAATGAATTTCCTCTATAATATATGCTACAAGCAGTCATCCACCTTCCACTTCAAGACCTCTAGTGATGGAGAGCTCACTATCACCCAAGGCAGTCCATTCCATTTTGGAATTATCTTTACTAGTTAGGGAAACCCTTTAGTTCACAACTAATCTGTCTCTCTGTAGTTTCCACTTAATTGTTTCTAGTTTGGCTTTCTAGTACCAAGCAGAACAAGTCTAATTATCCTTTCAAATGATTCCCATTTCAAATAAGGGAACATCGTCCTGTCACTCTTTCAGCCTCAGTTTATACATCTATAAAACAAGACACAGTATAACATTAATTCATTTAGCAAATGTTTGTTAAATGCCTACCATGCAGAAATGTTTAACAACTGACTCTCTGAAAAATGCATATGGGATAAGTTTCATCTGAATTATTAATATTTTCCTATTGCTTTCTTAAGTCTAAACAATAAACAAAACAGTAAGTGAAGCCTTGACTTAAAAAGCATTTGTCAATTTGGAGGGTGTAAATCCTCACACTGAAAATCTAATAATCAGTTCTGACCATGTTGGTGTTGGTCCCAGCATACTCTTACTACCATTTACAAAACATTGTGACAGTTTCTGGGGATATAAAAACAAAATAGAAAAGTCAAAATAGCTATAGCTTGGTGGGGTAGGAGATAGAGCTCTGGTCCTGGCGTCAGGAAGATCCATGTTCAAATCTGACCTCAGGTCAGAGGAGAGTAAGGCTCAGAGAAATTAAATGGCTTGTCCAAGATATGGAAGTGGGATAATAGTGAAACCAAGATTCAAAGCCAGATCTCTTGACTTCCAGTAAGCCAACAAGCATTTACCAATGACTGCTATGTGCCAGATACTGCACTAAGTGCTGTGGATATAAAGAAAAGTAAAAACAGTCCCTCCCCTCAAGGAGCTGACATTCTAGTAGGGGAGACAACATATCAATAACTAAGTACATAAAAGATATCCACAGAGCATATGGAGGGAAATCTCAGAGGGGAAGGCACTAAGAACTGAGGAAACCAGAAAAGGCTTTCTGCAGAAGGTAGGATTTGAATTGAACCTTGAAGGGTGCCAAGGAAATGAGGAGGTGCAGGTGGGGGAAGGAGTAGGGCATTGCAGGTATGGGGCACAAAGCTGGATCATAGAGTGTGTAGAGGGAAGTAAAGTATAAGAAGATTGGAAAGTTTATAAAAAGCTTTAAGTGGCAAGGAGAGAGCTTTATATTTGATTCTAGAGGTAATAGGAGGCCACTAGATATTAGGGAGCATGGGGGGAGGGGCAGGAAGGGAATGATGTAGTCAGACCCATGCCTTAGAAAAATGATGTTGGCAGCTGAGTGAATAGACTGGACTGGCGGGGGCGGGGGGGCGGGGAGACTTGAAAGAAGGACCAGTAATGTAGTTAAGTAGGGCGGTAGCTGTGTGAAGGGAGGACTTGATCAGTGCAGGAACATTTCTCCCAATATTCACAATCCCAATTGTCTAGGAAGAGACACATTCAGATAACATCACAGAAAAGAGTAATCATCTCTTACTATCCCCATCCCTTTACTAAAATGTTCAGTATGAGAAATGTAAACAGATGTGAAAGAAATTTAAACAAAAGATACCAAGCTAACATTTTTTTCTTAAAAAAGTGCCTTTTGTTTTTACATTACAATCATTTAAAGATATATCTTTTCCTTGTTACAAACGAACCCTCCATTATAAAAGCAACAATAATAACAAAATAAAACAGAAATGAAAAACCCTTTAAGATATAGTGACTTTCTCTGACAACATATGTACCATTTTGTACCTGTAGACCCCCACTTCTCTATTGAAAGGAGGGATGTTCCAAAGAAACAGTTTTGAAGATTCTTTAACTCTTCTGAGTTCTGATGAACTCATTAAAAGTATAATATATCTGCCGAGTACTATATGAGGAGACAGAGGAAGAAGAAAAAGGGAAGAAAATTGGCTTCCATTCTTTTCCTTAGATTTTGCAGTGCCAGAAAGTATGTTCTTAATTTTTTTATTATTATATTTATCACATCCACATAGTATTTTACAGTTTACAAAGCACTTTCCCCAAGACAATTCTGTGACTTAAGTATCAGTGCAAATTTTATTTCTATTTTTCAGATAAGGAAACTGAATCAGAGAGGTTAAGTGACTTACCTGTGGTCAAATGGCTATCAAGATCTAAGGCTAGTAAGATTTGGGTCTTTTGACCACAAATCTAGCACTTATCCCAGTGTCCTATGATGCCTCTCAAAATACTGCCCCAGAATTACCGAGAAATGGAAAGAAACACCAGTGATCCATATGAAAGAAAAGAAGGAGAAAGAGGCTTCTTTAAGAGGGCAGCAAAAGCTCTGTAAGTGTGGACAGAATGTCCTTTTGGGAGGCCACCTCATATTCATCAAATCATCAGATGACACAAACTGGGATGGATAGTTAAGTCAGAATCCAAAAAGATTTCAACAAGCCTTAGAAGGATGGACTGAAACTAATGAGAAGGAATTTAATAAGGATAAATTTATGTAAAGTCCTACATTGGCCTTCAAGAAATCATCTGCAACAAATATAAGGGGGAGGCAAAGGGAACAAACATTTATTTTCAGCTATTTTTCAGTTGAGTCCAACTCTTCGTGACTCTGTTTGGGGTTTTTCTTGGCAAAGATACTGGAATGGTTTACTACTTCCTTCTCCAGCTCATTTTATAGATGAGGAAACTGAAACAGGGGGTTAAGTGACTTGTCCAGGGTCATACAGTTTGTAAGTGTTTGAGGTTGGATTTGAACCTGGGTCTCCCTTACTCCATTAGATGATTGTAAGCTCCTTGAGGGCAGGGACTGTTTTTTTTTTTATTAATTGCATCACCATTGCTTAGCATGGTACCACATAGAAAGGGCTTAATAAATGTTTATTGAATTGGGTAATTGGACTTTAGGCCCAGCTTTTTATCTACTGTGCCATCTAACCAAACAATAATTCATATGAAAAAGACATGGTGATTCTAAAGGACATCAGTCTCAACCTAAGTTAACAATATGATAAGCCAGCCAGGTATTAAGTTGCATTAATGGAGGCCTGGTGTCTAGCACAAAGCGGGGGGGGGGGGGTCAGTGTTGTTCTGGGCTCTGGACTAGGGTCCAGACTGGGCTTCATCTGGCATCCCACACAGTGGGAAGGATATTGACAACCTAGAGGAGGGTGATCAAGATGCTGAGAGGACTCAAAAGCATGTCCTATCAGGATTAGTTAGAACAGGAAAAGCACTGGGGTTAGAAGACCCAGGTTCAAACCCTGGGACCCTTGAAGGAGAAAGCATGATTTTAAGTGCTTACTTTGTGCCCAGGCACTGTGCCAAGCTCTGGGGATATAAATACTTTGAAAAGAGAGAGTCCTTGCTTTAAGAAAGTTTACATTCTTTTTTTTTAAACTGGACAATTTTTTTATTGTCAGTGGAGCAGGGTAGCTGGAGATAATTTAGAGGATTCCAATTTTGTTGGCAACATCCAAAGTCTGCATCAAGACATAGGCCTTGTTCTTTCCGTCAGGCCATAGCAGTGTGTTGACCTCAATCAAACTGAAGTCATGCTTGATCTGATACTTGTTGGCCTTAATGACCATCATGAAGATGAGGGTGCTGTATGTCTTCTTCATAGCAGACTCAGTGGTCAAGGAAAGCTTAATGATGGCATAGTGAGCAAGCTTGTTTCTCAGAGGGGCACTCTTCTGAGGATAGTTGAGCAGCTTTCAAAGTCTTAGCGTCTTTCATCACCTGAAGATGGGGCATGTTCATATCTTTTTGTGTCTATAGACACCCTTGAAAGCTGCATTCTTGGACTTCAAGGATGGATTTGGTTTCTATGTTGAAGAGGGACAACCACTTTCTTATTTGTGTTAGGTGCCATCTTGGTGGAAAGCAAGGGAGCCTAGATCTTAATAGGGAAGACACATAGAGGGGACCAGTGACCAGGGAGGTCTGTTTTGTTCTGGGGGAGTGGGAGGTATGTGGCAAATATATGGTTGTGAGATGCTTCAAAGAAGGGACTGTTTTTGCCTTTCTATTACATTGTGAGCTCCTTGAGGGCAGGGACTATCTTTTGTCTCTTATTATATCCCCAGCACTTAGTACAGAGCCTGGCATATAGTAGGCACTTAAAATGTTTATTGATTGATAGTAAGATAATCTAATTGGATGACTAGATGGACTGTGAAATCGAAGCATTGGTCTTTTGTTTATGGCCAGACTATCGATAGAGTGGGCCAGTTTGCATACACTCAGTCAGTTAATAGGCAATTGGGCTGGATAGACCAAAGATGGGGGCAGCTAGGTGATGTGGTGGATAGAATAGGAGGCCTGCAGTCAGGAAAATCTGAATTCAAATCTGGCCTCAGACACTTACTAGTTGTGTGACCCTGGGTAAGTAATTTAAACCATGTTTGCCTCAGTTTCCTCATCTGTAAAATGAGCTGGAGAAGGAAATGACAAACCACTCCAATGTCTTTGCCAGGAAAACCCTAAATAGGGTCACAAAGAATAGGACATGACTGAAATGACTGAACAACAACAACAGCAACAACTCAACATACAATATAGATCAGGTATGTGGCTGCCATTTTTTTTCCTCTACACAAAAGAAATGCATTAATAAAGACTTAAGAAGTAGTAAGAACCTAACTAGTATTAGTTATTAGTATTAGTATTAGAACTACTAAGTAGTAAGAACCTAACCTCACTGTCCTGGGAGGTTGTTTCATGAAACCATCAAAACATGAACCATTTTGTGCAGCTGCTGAATCACTGTGGCTCCTTCACCTCTGCTATCACAGGGTAGTGACAAAAGGACCACCCAGGGTTGATTGAATCGTCCCAAAGTGACAAGCTTTTTGCATTTAGCCTCAATTCCTTAGAATGGACAGGGCCACAAACAAGCTCATTACTTGGTGAGGTGTGCTCTGTTCAAAGCAGACCCTAGGGCCTACTATTTATCCCAATTACAGAAGTTTTGGAGAAAGATAGTATGGATACTGTATAGAGAGGTGACATCCAAGACAGGAAGCCCCAGATTCCAATTCCACCTCTGACACATACTGGTTATGAGACCTTGGGCAAGTACCTTAACCTCTCAGTGCTCTAGGCAACTTTCTAAGTTGCAGAGTAGGTACCAACCTATATTTTTAGAGGGAGTTTCCTTGCTTGGGAATTCTCTATATCAAAGGAATCACAAGTCAAGTTCCTATCCCCACAGAAGCACTATTGATGAATTAATCAAGAAGCATTGGAGCATAAGGTATGTCAGCATTTGCTAGCCTGGAATAATGTACCACTAGAGGTTGTGAGAAACTTGTCAAGGGGATATGAGGAATGTTTGGCAAATAAATAAGTTAAACTAATTATCCCATTGAAATTCATCACTCTGTTTTATTTCTTATGTGCATATGCATGTTAAACTCAATAATTTTTTTCATTTGATATTGAATAGGGGGTATTAGAAAGATTACTGAAAGTATGGTAAGGTTGGGAACCCTTGTGGTATGTGCAGGATACGATGTTATGCCTTGTGGGGAAGAAGACTTGCAATGAACTTACAATCTGGTTGGGAAGAGAAGTTCATGAATATGAAAAAAGTACAGGAATAATACAAGAAACAACATATAATTAAAAGCTAAATTTTAGAGCAGACCCTAAGGTTCATACGAATTTAAAGAAGTTAGAAATCCGTGAAGGCTGGAATGGTAGGGAAGGTTTCAGGGAAGAAACAGAAGTTTAGCTGTGTTTGGAAGGATACGTGGAGTGGAGAATAAATGAAAATTACAAGTATAAGACAATGCCGAAGAAAGCCATTTTCTCTCATTACCTCTTTGGCTCAATGCTCTTGGCTGCTCATCTCTACTGATGGTAACAGGGGTTTGACATTTGCTTTTGATTGTATGTCATTTGAGTAGCATTAATGGGGAGGAAGGTAGTTAGTGGTATTGTTGGTTGGTTGGTTGTCCTTCATTCTTTTTTTTTTTTTTTAAAGCAATTGGGGTTAAGTAACTTGCTCAAGATTACACGGCTAGTCATTGTTTATGTGTGGGTGCTCATTTTCTGATGCCAGTTTCGATTCTGGGTCATCCCAATTCCGAGGCCGGTGCTCTTACTCACTGCACCACCTAGCCGCCCCTGTCCTTCATTCTTGAAGAGGACCGAGGTGACACAACTATATTAGAGCCAAGTCACCATGTGTCCCACTGTGGCTGATCAGACCAATGTGAGCTTGGGATGCTTTACCACAGGTGGGTCACACATAGTCCATGTGAACATTCGGGGTGGGGTCTCTAAATTGGTGCATCTCACATTTCTTTTGAGCTGCTTCAATCCTGCTTTGCTCACAGAGCAAGGTGCCTTCTCTGATGTGGGCATGCCATGCTGAGCAGTCCCGTGCTAGTGTCTCCCATGTCATAAATCAATTCCAAAGCTCTTAAGAAAGACCATGAGAATCTCCTTGTATTGCTTTTTTTTTCTTTTTGAAAGGGAGAAGGTTGGGCAGTTAGGGTTAAGTGACTTGCCCAAGGTCACATGGCTAGTTTTTGTGTTAAGTGTCTGAGGCTGGATTTGAACTCAGGTCCTCCTGACTCCAGGGCCGGTGCTCTATTCACTGTGCCACCTACCTGACCCTGTATTGCTTTTTCTGACCACCACGTGAGTGCTTGTCTTTTGTGAGTTCCCCATAAAGTAGTTTTTAGGCTAAAAGACTAAAAAGAAAAATAGTATTGCACATGACTGCTTAGAGTACAACAAAAGAAGGAATATAGCTGACTTCAATTCCTTGCTGTTGTGATTACTCTCATTCTACCACTAGATGGAGGAAAGTCAAAGGTTAGCTATAGCCTATAGCCAGCAGGGAAGATTTTATTCAATCAAGTAATCTAGCATTATCAAGCATCGCCTATATGCCATGCACCATGCTAGGGCTAGGGATGCAAAGGAAGGGTGGGGTGGGGCTTGCCTGAGGGCTCTAGTTATTGAGTGGGATTGAGACAGAGGAATGTTTATTGAATAAATGAACAAATGGATCCACAGACATCTTGTAAACAGATAATTTAGAGAGCTGAGGATGAGGCAATAAACAGGAACAGATGCTGATGACAAAACAACCAGCCTAGGGCTTGAGTATGATTGCCAGGAATGAATGGAGGTGAGACAAGACATCTAAACAGATTCCAGGAGACGCTGGGTACCAAGAAGATCAAGAAGATCAAGAAGAAAGGAGGCTGGTAAAAATGAAGACACACACTAATGCATGATGTAGGTTGATTCTTAATGGAGATTTGGAATCTCTTAATGGAGATTCTTAATGGACAACCAGCTGTCTCTTGTCTCTTAGAAAACCTGGATAAGAATCAGGCAATCATAACACTTTCTGGGTGACACACCCTGTAGACGATTTCTTTTTGTAGCTCTTCCTTGTAGCTCTTCAACTCTCATAGTATTTCTCCAGGGCTCTACCTCAGTGGACACTCCATGTTGGAGTGTCCATACTAGCTGAAAGTTGGATCTTTTTTCTCCTTTTTTCTTTTTTGGCTTTGGGGTGGAGAGTAAGTTGCTGGCGAGGCTGATGTTTCCTGGGGCTTAGTTCTGTACATTTGGCCAAGACAGGGAGGGGCTCAGGAGAATGACCCTTTAACTCACACAGAACTGGGAATTCTCAGTGCTCATTTAGAGACTGAATTGCCTTCTCTATCATGTTGTTCCATGGTATGGTCAGTTAACCCTGTTCAGCTCACCAGGAGTTGGAAGTGGGTACATTCAAGAAGGCTGTTTATGTAAAAGCATCTGGAATCAAAGTCATTTTAAAAAATGCATTTAATGGCTCATTCTTCCATGAAGCAACTTCTAACTCTTTTTGAATTTATGATCAGGTTATTGTTTTTCTACTGAGAAAATGGAAATACTCATTTGTTGTCAGGAACACACCAGGCGCTGCTGCTTTCTTCTACTGAGTTAGCATTTGGGCCAGATTTCCTGGGGTTATACAACTCCTCTTTCTGAAGGAGCAGGGGAGGTGGATTCTGGCTGGAGTGGAATGAGAAAAAAGATCCTAATTCACTTTTCTACCAAAGCCCAACTCAGAATCATAAACTCATAGAATACCCAGGCCTTCTGGAGTCTGTCTCCATACTTTTCTCACTATACTAAGCTGCCTACCTATTAGACTAATTTGTATATACATTTGTTAATTTTCTATAGATTTTTACCAGCTGTCTCCAAACAAGGCAAGACTCTAGTATGATGTAAAAGAAAAACATCTTAAATTAGTACTCAGAAGACTTGAGTACTAGTCCTGGCCTCACCATTTACTCTCATGAGACGTTCACCAAGTCCCTTTACCTCTATGTGCTACAATTTCTTACTCTGAAAAATGAGAAGGTTGGCTTGGATAAATTGTAAGGTCCTTTTCTTATCTAAAATTTTTGGGCAGAAGAATAAAAAAGAAACCCTAAAGATTGTATTTGTAACTAAAGAATTTGGGTCCAAATCATAGCTTACATATATTACTTAGGCAAGTTGCTTCCCTTCTTTGGGCCTCAGTTTCCTCATCTGAAAAATTAGGGGGTTGGACTAGATGCCTCTAAGGTCCTCTTTCAGCTCTAATATTCTCTGTGATTCTCTGACCTGAACAACAAAACTCCTCCTATCACCTATCAAACAGTTTTTCTTCATGCTCCACAACAATTTCTCCCTAATTGTCCTCAAATGATATTGTGTTGACAGTACAAATCCAGGGTACATTGTTTTTAGAATGATTAAGATGAGATATTCCAAAAGGATGCTTGATGAATAGACAAAGAACACTATGTATGCATGAATTAAAATCATCACTTCACCATTCTTCCCTCACCACTTCCAGTTTCCCCTCCCCCTTCCCCCTTTAAACAAACCAGTAACTAATGAATTACTGGACTGAGCAGAAGGAAAAAGCCTTCCAAATTTCTCTCAGCAGGAGGCTAAGTGTGCTCCACAATGCCCAGAAATGGCAGGTCCAGAGCTCATTAATTTTAGGGAATGATCTGTCTAGTCTCCATTACAGAAGTTTGCAGATTGGTACTAGGTGGGTTGAATCATTGTCAGAACTTGTGAACCAGATACTCAACTCATTGGGCCTACTTTACCTTTGCCACTATAACTCTCAGCCTGACATAGTATGATGGGCACTGTCCTGGGGCATAGAAGCTCTCCTGGAGCTTTTCAGCACAAGATAACAGCAGCAGCAGCAGCAACAACAGTAACTGCCTCCTGGTGAAGTGGGTAGAGAGCCAATTTTGCTGAAAGATGAGGGTTCAGGTCCCTCCTGTGACATAAACTGGCTGTGTGACCCAGAGCAAGACACTTAAGCCCTTTAGAGAATTCTGGAAAACTCTCTCTAAGACTCTGTTGCAGAGAGGGTGCCAACCTTCATTGGTATAGACTAGAGACAGTTTTCTCACCCAGATTGTTCTGTCTACCAAATGAAATCACAGGTCAAATCTCTACTGTGATAATTACTAAGTTTTATATAGTTGTTTAAGGTTTGGACATCTCTATTATCTTTTGGGATCTCATTTGGAGATATGGCAGTTAGCTGGGAGCAGTGGTGGAATAAGAAGTGTTCCTGGACCCAGCAATGGAAAGTCAGTGGCAATAATTCACTGCAGTGGTATATGCTGAAAACTATGTGGCCCTGGGGGCAGCTAGGTGGCTATAACACCAGCCCTAGAATCAGGAGGATCTGAGTTCAAATCTGACCTCAGACATTATCTATGTGACCCTGGGCAAATGACTTAACACCAATTACCTACAAAAAGAAAACTATATGGCCCCAGGAAGGAGGGACCATTTGATTGAGTGGTGGGATCTTTGGAACCCCAGTCTATTGGATAGAGGAAGGGAGATTTCCTGAATAATGAGTTCCTAGAGAGTTTTAGGATCAGGTTTTAGGTTCTTCTGGTCAATAAGGGGAGATCCTGGGCATCACCAAACTCTTTAAGAGAAGGTTGTAAACACTGGCCCAGAAGCTGGAGGAATAATAGAGAATTGAGGCAAATTGAGGTTTAAAGAAAGAAAACGGCTTGCCCTGGAGGGTGCAAAAGATGTGAACTTTGTCCTCTACTACTACCATGAATTATTCAGGTAGTATAGGTTTAAAAAGAAGAAGTTTGCTTCTCTAGCAGGCTCAATTTTATTTTTCACCAAGATGACTTCAAGCCCTTAGGACAATATATAAATCTGGAGGCTTATATGTATTCCTGGGGAGAGGGGTTAATCAAGAAACATCTTAGAATGTTGGGGGAGGTGAGTTGCCTCTCTAGCAATCCCAAGTATTTCCTTTCCAAGGGGCATCCAAACCACAGGGTAGCACACAGACTGGGCAACTGTCATTTGTCTATAGACAACTATGAGACCTTTACATGTTTTCTGAATTTCTGAAAATTTTGGCGGGGGGAGGAAATGCATTTCTGTAATATACATATTGTAAATAGTCTTTATTCCACAATGAAAAAAAAGACTACACAATATGTATTATTAATTTGAATGCCTTCCTGGGAGCTGAGGATCCCATTACTCCTCTCAGTAGATTCCTAATCATAAGCTAGATGGATATCTTCTTTCATTTTTCTGCTGGAAATTCTGAGTAGATGCAAAGTGAGTCAAAAAGAAATGATTTGGGGTTCACCCCCAAGATTTAATTTGATGTATGTGGAGCTATAGCTTGGGATTCCAAATCAGGAGCTATTGTCATCATATTTGCCCTTGATGACATCTTTAACACCATTTTTGGCACAAATAGGTACAACCTATTTATACCTGCTACATTTCCTTTCATTGCCCTTTGGATCACATTACTTTATGTTCTCCATGCCCTCTAGGTTCTGACCAATGGAACAAATAGCTTTTTCCTAAGCTTTACATTCTATCTCCCATTTAGATTCCTTTTCTTAGCAGGCCAACCATGTCTGGAATGCACTCCCCTATACTTCTCAGAATCCCATCCTTCTATCAAGGTTCAGATCTGGGGACACAATTCCTACTTGAAACCTTTTCTGGTCCCCCAAGGTATGGATTTTCTCTCATGCCCACATCCTATCATCCCAGTAGAATTTAAACTCCTAGAGGGAAGAAACTACCATTACCTTTCTAGGACCTAGCACAGCACTTTGAACTTAGAAGAAGTTTATTAAGAAATGTTAGTTGAATTTCTGCCATGAATTAGATGTGTGTCCTTTGGTAAGTCACTATACCCCTCAGGGCCTCAGTTTGATCTCTCATATTTATCTCCTTTCTATTTACATAACCAACCCATTATCTCAAGTCAGATTCACCTCTTATCAGGACCCCAAGCTTCCAGTCTCTCTCCTCTCCAATTTATCCTTCACACAGCTGCCAAAACAATCTTCCTAAAGCACAAGTCTGACTAAGTCTCTCCCCTGCTCAAGAACCATCTGGGGTTCTCCATTGTCTCCTGAATAAAATAAAACTCCTCTGGTTGACTTTTTAAGGCCTTCTCAACATGGCTTTAAGTTTCCTTTCAGGCATTTTTGCATATTTCTGCCCTTTAACACACTCTATATTCCAGCCCAAGCTGGCTTATATGAAGTTCCCTAAGTTTTCCATCTCCCACTTCTTTGCAATTGCATAGGCTGTGCCCCATGCCTGGAATGCATTCCCTACTTACCTCTGCCTCTGAGAATCCACAACTTCCTTCAAGATTCAGATCCCACCTCAAGTGTTTCCTTTTCTCCTTAGTTTTCAGTGCTTCCTCTCTCTTCCTCAATATATCATGTATTTATTGCTTTTTAAAATATGTTTTATCCCTTGTATCTCCTTGAAGGCAGGAATAGCTTTTCATTTTTGTCTTTTTCTCCCTAGTGCCCTTCATAATGTTTTGCACATCAATGTTTTCCTCCATTTCCCACTAGCTACGCTACTTTTGGACTTCTTTGGCCCTCTCGAGTCATTCCTTCCTACCCCAGGAAACTCATCATTGGGGAATCTCATTATTCTACAAAGGAATTCACATCTCACCAGTAACCTCTGATCCCCTGATTGGACCCTCTGGCTGGATGGCAGATCCATGAGCTCTGGGGTCTCTTTTTAAGAAAGTCTTCTCTCCATTTCTTACCAGCTATGCTCCATTTTATTTGGAATTCTCCAACATTCAGGTACCTCCTTTCCCCTCTCTGCCAGCCTGACTTTTTATCTTCCTTTTGTATGTTGTCTTCCCTCATCAAATTGTATGGTCGTTGGAGTGCAGAGACTGCTTTGTTTTTTGGTTTTTTTTTTTTTAGTTTTATTTGTGTTCCTAGCACTTAGCACAGTGCCTGGCACATAGTAGGTAGAAATAAATGTTCATTGACTGACTGACATAGTAGGTGCTTAATAGATGCCTGTTGGATTGGATTCTTTAGATACTGAATGTTGTTAATTTTAGATATCATGAAGATTAACCCAGTACTGCAATAGTGAAATTGAAAATGTATAATTCTAGCCCCATAATTCATTTATTTAAACACTTTCCAGAGCTCCCCATTATGCAGTAGACAAAGTACAAAATAACTAGTCTGGCATTCAAGGCCTTCCATAATCTGGCTCCAGCTTACCTTTCCAGTCTTATTTTACAAGATTTGCCTTCCCATACTTTGGAGTATAATAGTCAAACCAGACTACTCATATTTTACAAAATCCTTCTGGGTTCTTCCAACTCCATGTCTTTGCTCATACTCTCTAATTCTTAAAACATACCTTTCTGACTCCCAATATTTGGAGCCTAAAATTCTTCAGAACCTAGGATAATTGTTACCTCCTTTATGAAATCTCCCTCCATTCTGCAAGTGGGAAGTAATCACTTTGCCCTCTGAATTCTCAAGGCACTTTCACACCCTATAGCATAGAAAGTACCAAATGGATACATGGCCTAGAGAGCAAAGATAATATCATAAACAAATTACAGGAACAGGGAAAGAAATCTTTTTCATAACTATGGAAAGGGGAAGAGTTGTTGATCAAATATGTATTAGAGAGAGTCACAGGAGATAAAATGGATACCTCACATGAAAAGAGCAGATGAAATAATGGATACTAGAGTATATGGTAACTATAAAATGTAAAAGATTATTAACAACAATATTATAGTTTTGAATTATAGTGGAAGAAGCAATATTTTCAATATTAGCATTAGCAATAATCATAAACATTTTGGGGGGAAGTGTTTAATGTGACATCAGAAGAGATAATTAAAATGTTCTAATTGAGCAGCTGAAATTGCATAGAAAGAAAGCAAATCTTTTTGGCTCCTAGTCTCTAGTCAGTTGATTCACAGGTGCTGAATGTTGAAATTTGTCCTATTCCTTCCTTGGGAAGGGACTGACTTGATGAAAGATATAAGGGTCTGGGACTAAGGAACTCCCTGACCTTATAATTCTGGCTCAACTCTGGGATTAGAACATTTCCAAAGAAGAAGACACTCCTCTCCCTGCTGATTTTCTTAAATTTTCCCACTTTGTTCCACCTATAGGAGCCAGATTCAAAGCCAAGGTGATTGTTTTTCCCTCCCACCTGTTTTTGGTTTCCTCTCAAACAGAAAAAAAAGGCTTTTCTAAGTACCTTGAAGTACCATGGTGATAGACCACAAAAATTCACAGCTAGACAGCTTCCATTGTTCAGTTAAAATGAACTTGATGAATCACTATAGTCTGGAATTAGCACCCTTCATTTAGAAAGTCTTCCAGGATTTCAATAGTAGTAGGAATTTGTGGTGACATGTAAAGTCTTTGTTGTATGCAGGTAACCTTGAGGGAAAAGTCATTTCCTTGTCTCTGTCCTTCTAGAAAACCCCAAAAATGTGTTTATTGACTCCATCTTACTCCCATATTCTCCATAACGTAGAATTTGGTCTAGAGTATTTTCAATCTTCAATACTATCCAACCAGGCTTTGATCACCAAAAGACAGTGTTATTAGGTGGTCTCTTTTCTATAAGGCAATTTTGCAGCAAAGACCCCTTAGATCAGAATTTCAGTTCAGCTCCAACACAGGTAGAAAAATTATTACTACTATCTCAGAATACCAAGTTTGATTGTTGACTCAGTGAATAAGCTGAAGCAAGGAAAAAAGAAAGGGAAGGTTCCTTGAATAAGTGGGTATCGAAAATGGCTCCTAATTCATAGTACTGAAGAATATAGATACTGAACTTCAATTCCATACAGATGGAAAACAAAACAAAACAAACAGAAAATATTCACTTAATATAGTTTAGTGATGACCGACAGACAATGGTGGGTATTAGTAGGCTACAGTAGTGGTGTCAAAATCAAAGAGAAATGGGGGCCACTAAATCATAGATAAGGTTCCTTGTAGGTCACCTAATGCCTTAGAAAACTGCATATTGATATTGTGTTATAGTCTATTTTTACTTATTTTAATTAATTATATTTTAGGGTGGTTGTTTGATGCCTCTGCCCTACCACATACTGCCCACAATGACTTGTTCAGGTGTAATGAGAAGAGTTGAGTCAGATTCCCTGAGTTCAGTCCAAGTTCTGTCATCAATATGACCTTGGGAAGTCACAGAACTTCTCTGGCTTCATAGTCCTCATCTGTAAAAGGAGGGGGTTGGACCAAATGACCCTTAACATCCCATTTATCTCTGGACTGATGATCCTTTGATCTTGGAAGGAGTGTAAAAATATCATTGGGAATATAGATGACAAAAAAAAAGGATGTAAACTGGTTGTATAGGAAAAGTGAGGGATAACAGATGGGTAGACTGAATCCTATAATGGTAGTCACAAGAAGACTCAGTAAAAGATTTCTAGCATTTTTAGTAAGTCCTCTATGGAGGGATTACAAGAAAACATGAACAAGAATTACATACAGCATTAGGAAGTATGGATAGTTTGGGATTTGCACTGGTCGAAGGAATGATTGCATTGGTTGAAGTTTCAAACAAAGTTAGTTTAGTGAGAAGGAATAAATTATGGTCTTGGCTTTCCCAGTTATTTAAAGATCTCATGCTGGGTCACAGAGATTCTGTGAAAGACTAGAAATAAAATATCTTATTATCACCATCATCACTTTTATCTTATTCTCATATTTTAATGAGATTCAGATAGATGGCCCAAGCACAAATCATAATCCTGCTATTATTCTAGTGTATTTTAATGTGCTATAGACTATTTTGCACATGTAGATGAAATGGCCACTTTTTTTCAATTGAGTAAGATTATTGGGATATAAATTAATTCATCTTTTGTGGAATCACTGAAAGTATATTCAGGACAACTCTAGTAACAAACAGTTCATTAGGCATGACATAGATCTCCTCCTACAACTATATAGTTCAAGTTTCTTCTGCTGTTGTTTAGTTGTTTCAGTTGTATCTGATTCTCTGTGACTCCATTTGAGGTTTTCTTGGCAAAGATACTAGAGTTTTCTTGACAAAGATACTAGCTCATTTTTTAGATGAGGAAACTGAGGCAAACAGGGTTAAGTGACTTGCCCAGGATCACACAACTAGTAAGTGTCTGAGTCCAGTTTAGAATTCATATCTTCCCAATTCTAGGCCTAGCACTCAATCACCTGTACTACCTAGCTGCCCAAGTTTCTTCTAGCAGGTCTCTACCATTTGAAAATAGTTTGGAGATAATGATTACTAAGTATGGTTGTATCTATTTATAATGTAATACATTTCTGTTTATCAATATCATGACTAGAAAGTTGTAGGCAGCACTTCTGTCTGTAATGATGATCTAGGTCTAGTAGTTTTTTGTTTGTTTTGTTTTTGTTTTTGTTCTTTAGACAGCCATTTAAGATGGTGTGGAAGTTGCAGTCTGCTTCAGTGGAGGAAAATTCACACAGATGGGATCATAGATTCTTTAAGTCTTGAAATTAGTATTTTAATTGGTAGAGAAATTGTAAAGAGTCTAGTTACTGATGTTCACAAATAATCTTCAAACTTCATTTTTAGCTTTGGTCTCAGTCTTTTGCCTGCTCTTTTCCTCTTGCTAGTGCCTTTCTGGCATCAAGGAGGAAAATAAAATTCATTACCTTATCTTTCACAACAGAAGACTAAACACTATCAGTCAAACGTAAACTAAGAGCATATTAGCCAATGTCAAACTCTCCTTGAAACCAGAAAGATTGAGGGGTTCAATGAATGGAATGAAGACTGTGAGGATGGGACAAAGCATGTGGAAAGCCTTGTAGCAAAGGAGGATTCTATCATGCAAATAGTGCTTAGACATCCATTTGGTTGTTGTTCAGCTGTTTCAGTCATATCTGACTCTTCATGATCCCATTTGGAGTTTTCTTGGCAAAGATACTAGAGTAGTTTGCCATTTCCTTCTCCAGCTTATTTTACAGACAGAGCTAGTGTCTGAGGTAGGATAGAATTCGGGTCTTCCTGACTGCAGAACTGGTGCTGTATCTACTGTACCATCTAGCTGCCCAAGTATCTACTACTCCAGTGTATATAGATTCTATTCCTTCATCTTTGGGGCCAGCATAGAAGGTTTCAGGGGCAGCTAGGTGGTGCAGTGAGTGAGAGTGCTGGCCCCAGAGTCAGGATGACCTGGGATCAGTCCCGGCCTCAGAAAATGAGCACCCACACATAAATAATGACTGGCCCTGGAACTTGAGGAAGTTCCTTAACCCCAATTGCTTTAAAAAAAAAAAAAAAGGTTTCACAGGTACAGGGTTTCAGTGCCCAAACCTTCTTCTCAGCAAAACCAACCAAATAAGATTTCTTTTCCACCCTTCCCTATGTTGACTTATACTTAGACAATGATTCTACTTAGTTACAGCTGTAGTCCCATTCAAATTCTTTTCCTGCTACATATGTACATATATGTATATATGCGTATGTATATATGTGTGTGTATATATGGATATGTATATATGTGTGTATATGCATATGTATATATGTTATATGCATATGTATATATGTGTGTATATGCATATGTATATATGTGTGTATATGCATATGTATATGTGTGT
Source organism: Gymnobelideus leadbeateri (assembly GCA_011680675.1). Taxonomy (NCBI): domain Eukaryota; kingdom Metazoa; phylum Chordata; class Mammalia; order Diprotodontia; family Petauridae; genus Gymnobelideus; species Gymnobelideus leadbeateri. The sequence goes on along the minus strand of WOXC01003564.1, from coordinate 754,000 downwards.
ATATATGCATATGTATATGTGTGTATGCATATGTATATATATGTATGTGTATATATACATGTAAAACAAATACTTATTCTCTTTTACTCCCACTGCTCTCTCCCCACTGAACAATTTTTAAAAACATCATGACAAAGAAAATCCAGCAAACCAAATTCACACATTGGCTGCAATTTGCTTGCTGAATACTTTGGGATATTTGGGGGTTTGTATTTGTAGTATGAGGATTTTTCATTTATTGGTTTGTTAAAGAAAATGAATTTTTGGTGTATAATTCTAGCCACATGTTTGGATCTTTCTAATCTGGTACATGCTAAAATTTTGCAACCTATAATGACATATTGCATATTTTCTACCCATCTGTTGCTCAATTTGCAATGATCAATATGTCTAGGCTCCTTAAGGATAATCTTTTTAAAAATTTCTGGTGCCAATGACCTGATCTTGAATCACCACAATAAATCCCTTCACTCATTTAAAACTAATGTTAATTTGGCTCTTTGTGAGTTTCTTTCTTTGTCGACTATTGATTGAGTTCATATAGGTATCATCTATGGAGCATACTTTGACTCCACTTCTAGATCTTAGCCATTTCATAGGCTCTGTCCAGAGAGAAACCATTTTTAGTTGTAACTCAGCAAATAAAGCAGTGTAAGTCTGATATTAGCTTTTACACTTGCTTTGTGAACTCTATTCCAAAAGTATTTCTGTAGATTTTTAACCTATTAATTGTGTGCTCTGAGAATATCTATCCATCTTCTGCCTCTGTGATGATAAAATATTAATCTTTCTTGCCTTGGAGTAATGAGTCTTGTGAATACATTTCATTAATATAATAGTTATTGTTTGAGCATTCTTTAGCTTTATTGTCTATTTTTACTGGGACAAATATATAATTTAAGATTGATATTACGTAGGTGGTTAACTGTTCTAAATTTTTCCACACTAAGCTTTGCTTGCAGGATGCCAGTCAGTCTCTAAGCATGCAAGGCCTCAGCTTTCTCCTTTATAACCTCATGTTTGATGTGTCTTGTCTAAAGCTAGCGAAGGCATTTCTAAATAGCACCTTCATCCATGTTAATTTTGGCCCCTAGATTGCAGCTCAAAGTCTTTAGTTTTCATTCTTTATTGGAGGACACTGCAGTCTGTGTTCTTTTTTTGGCATAATTTTATACTTATACCTCTGAATGCCATTTTGATATTATTAGAGAAAGTTTCCAGGAAATAAAGTAGCTGATGGGATTTTCAGTGGAGCTATATGATTCATCATTCAAGTACATTAAGTAACTAATATGATATTTTGGTAAAACTTCCTTTTTTTTGAAAGTCAGATTCAGTTTTATTCAGGAGTAATGAATAATGGATTTAAGGCAGATATAACCATAGCAAGCTTAAGTTTATTCCCTTGAAGATGTTATGTTTTATAGACATTGTTCTTGCCATAATTGGGTTGGTAGTATGTTTTAAATGGAGAAGTTTTCCATGTGTACTTTAAGTAGTCTAGAATTTGCACTCTGTTTGGATTTATTTTGTACATTTATAAGAGAGAAACCAAGACAAAGACTTTGGGTAAAATAAAATCAGTGTAAATTTAATGGTGCCTTCTGGAGACTGGCTCAATAATCACCAAATCAATAATTAGTTGCTCTTTGTACATCTTTGTTTTATGGCTCCTCAGGAAATATGTTACTTTGTTATAATTTTTGAATGCTACAAACATTTATATGAAGTTTATAGACACATAATTGGCTTGTATTAGAAAAGATCAATGGTATTCTTAGTGCTTAGCACCCAGAACCTGACATATAGTAGGCACTTAATATATGTTGATTGGTTGGTATCTTCATCTTTTGGTAATGTGGTAGTTTCTTTTAAGAAAGATGAGATCAGTCTTGAAAAAGTTGGAAAAATGATTTGCTAATAATGATCCACGTGCCATGTAAAGCATTTGAGCCACTAACTATGGGTTTTATCTTGATCTGCCCCTCTCTAATTTTTCAGGGAAACTAGAATTTTAGTTACCTTCCTTGATGTGACTGCTGTGTGGTTCATTATATCGACGGCACACAAAATGTCTATTTTACATTTGATGCAAGCTGCATTTTTGTGGCGTGAGTCTTCTTTTGGCTATAGAGACAACTCAAAAATTTCCTCCTTCTTCAGGGGTCCCCTCCCTCTTCTAATTTCTTTGCTTCCCAGGCCTCTAAAGTATAACTTTTATTGCTATTGAATTAGTTCTCTTGGGGTTTTTGTGTCTCTTTGATTGTGTTTCTTATATTTTTGTATACCTTTGCCTCTGACAATTCTAAAACTAAGGATATCAAGAATTTCTGATATATTTTTGCTTTCTTGATTCTATTATACATTTACTATTGTTTTGTACATATTGTAACATATACAGATCTTTTCCATTGGAATATTACTAAGCTAGTCCTTAAGAATATTCCAAGATGGCTCTATATTTCATCCTATGATCCTGTAGCAATAACAGTAGCACATACTGTTGTTTACAGGCCCTAAGAGCATTTATCTGCTCTTTGTCAAATACTGTGGGAGAACACAATTCTCCTACATGATGGTTCATGATGGTTGTATCAAACATTAGCTTTTTGGGAAAATAATCTACTTTGCTCTATTTCTTCTATTAGTTGGATACTTGCTAGAAACTCAAAAAAAGGAAGATTTTCAAAGTTCCCATCTAAGTATGACTATCCCCTTTTCTTAAAAATTTTTTCAGAGGGCAGAGCCAAGATAGCAGAGTAAAAGCAGAAACTTGTCTGAGCTCCCCCTCCAACCACCTTCAATCCCTATAAAATATGGCTCTAAACAAATTTTAGAGCTACAGAACCCACAAAGTGACAGAGAGAAACAAATCTCCCACTAAAGCCAGCCTGGCAGGCTGGCAGGAAGGATCTATTGCACCAAGCTGGGAGCTGAACACAGTCATGTGGGAGCCATGCAGGCCCAGACTTGGAGCAGCCCTGACCAGCAGCACAGACTAGCCAGAGAAGACTTGAGGAGAGTGAATCACCAGCACCTGTGATGGTTTTCAGACCTCTCAACCCATAAACGCCAAAGACAAAGTAAAAGGTCAGTAGGGAACTCCATTGGAACTAGGTGACAGAAGAGCATGGTCTGACCCCTGCCCTCAGGGTAAGAGGTGGGCAGTGGCACAGCTGTTGTAGCTGCTACCACGTGGCTGCCTCTAGAGCTCCTAGCCTGCAGATTGTAGGGGGACCAAGTGACCATTCAGAGGGTAATCTCTCTTGCTTTGTCCTACTTGGATCTGAGTCACAGTCTTGGGTGGTGGTCCTGGGGTGAGTGTGTGAGAGCTTGTAGTGGCTGTAGAGAGGGTGCCCTCCTCATAGTTCTGACAACTGCAAAAACCCAGTGATTTGGGAAATGGCTCTCTCTACTCTAGAAGCAAAGTTCTACTGTGGCAAAGAGCTCAAAAGTCAAGTAATTGGCTGGCAAGATGAGCAAGCATAGGAAGCACAATCAGACTATAGAATTCTTTTTTGGGAAAAAATGATCAAAACATGGAACCAGAAGAAGACAAAAAAGTAAAAACTCCTGCATCAAAAGCTTCCAAGAAAAGTATGAATTGGTTACAGGCCATGGAGGAGCTCAAGAAAGATTTTGAAAATCAAGTAAGAGAAGTTGAGGAAAAATTGGGAAGAGAAATGAGAATGATGCAAGAAAATCATGAAAAGTAAGTCAACAGCCTGCTAATAGAGACCCAAAAAAAAAAAACTACTGAAGAAAATAACACCTTAGACTAACTCAAATGGCAGAAGAGGCTCAAAAAGCCGATGATGAGAAGAATGCCTTAAAAAGCTGAATTGCCTAGATGGAAAAAGAATTTCAAAAATTCACTGAAGATAATCATTCCTTCAAAATGAAATTGGAGTAAATTGAAGATAATGACTTTATGAGAAATCAAGAGACTATAAAACAGATCCAAATAAATGAAAAAAATAAAAGGCAATGTGAAATATCTCATTGGAAAAACCACTGAACTAGAAAATAGATCCAGGAGAGATCATTTAAAATTATTGGACTACCTGAAAGCCATGATCAAAAAAAGAGCCTAGAAATCATCCTTCAAGAAATTTCAAAGGAAAATTGCCCTGATATTCTAGAACCAGAGGGCAAAACAGAAATTGAAAGAATTCACTGATCACCCCTTGAAAAAGATCCCCAAAAGAAAACTCCTAGGAATATCACAGCCAAATTCCAGAGTTCCCAGGTCAAGGAGAAAATATTACAAAGAAGAAGAAACAATTTGAGTATTGTGGAAACCATTTAAATATTGTGGAAACACAATCAGGATAACACAATATCTAGCAGCTTCTACATTAAGGGCTTCGAATATGATATTCTGGAGGTCAAAGAAGCTAGTATTAAAACCAAGAATCAACTACCCAGCAAAACTGAGTGTAATGCTTCAGGGGAAAATATGGTCATTCAATGAAATAGAGGATTTTCAAGTTTTCTTGATGAAAAAACCAGAGCTGAACAGAATATTTGACTTTCAAGTACAGGAAGAAAGAGAAGCATGAGAAGGTAAACAGGAAAAAGAAATCATAAGGAACTTATTGAAGCTGAACTATTTACATTCCTAAATGGAAAAATGATAATTGTAACTCATGAGACTTTTCTCAGTATGAGGATAGTTGAAGGGAATATGTGTGTGTGTGTGTGTGTGTGTGTGTGTGTGTGTATAGGAGGGTATATGTGTGTATAAGTACATATGTGAGTGTGTGTATATGAGTGTGCATGTTGAATAGGAAGGGGTACTATGTAAAAAATAAAATTAAGAGGTGAGAGAGGAATATAATGAGAGAAGGAGAAAGGGAGAGATAGAATAAATTATCTCATATAAAAGAGGCAAGAGAAAACTGTTACAATGGAGGGGAAGAACAGGAAGGTAAAAGGGAATGGGTCAACCTTACTCTCATTGAATTTGGCTTAAGGAGGGAATAACATACACACTCATTTGGGTATCTTACCCTATAGGAAAGTAGGGGGGAAGGGGATAAGAGGGAGGATGATAGAAAGGAGAGCAGATTGGGGGAGAGGGTAGTTAGAAGCACATATGTTTGGAGAGTGACAGGGTCAAAGTAGAAAATAGAATAAGTGGAGGGCAGGATAGGATGGAGGGAAATATAGTTAGTCTTTCACAATGTAACTACTATGGAAATGTTTTGAATAACTACACATGTACAACCTATATGGAATTGCTTGTCTTCCCAGTGGGGGTGGGTGAGGAGGGAAGAAGGGAAAGAATCTGGAAATCAAAGTTTTAAAAACAAATATTAAAAAATTGCTTTTTACATGCAACTTGGAAATAAGACATATAGGCACTGGGGTATAGAAATCCATTTTGCCCTACTAGAAAGTTAGAGGAGGAATAAGGGAGGATATAAGAGAGCAGACTGGGGGAAGAGGTATTCAGTAGGTTCACTATCTTGGGATGGGGGTAGGGGAAAGACAGGGAGAAAATTTGGAACTCAAAATCTTGTGGAAATGAATGTTGAAAAATAATTTTTAAAATGTTTTTTTTTCAATTCTCAATTCTCTCCCTCCCTCTGGGTCCTCTCCCACCTATTAAGAAGGCAAGAACTGTGATATTCATACATTTGAGGTCATACAAAACATATTTCTACATGAACCATGTGGGCGGGGGAGTAAGAAAAATAAAGTAAAAAAAAACAAAACACCTTCAATTTACACTTAGAGTTCATCAGTTCTCTGTCTGGAGATGGATAACATTTTTCATCCTGAGGGAGGCCTTTGGTGTTTTCATGAATCATTGTATCAGTAAGAGTAGCTAAATCCTTCACAGTTGATTGTTGTTACAATATTGCTGTTGCCGTGTGCAATGTTCTCCTAGTTCTGCTCACTTTATTTTATATCAGTTCATATAAGTTTTCCCCATGTGAGTTTATCCCCCTTGTCATTTCTTATGTCACAATAATGTTCCATTGACTATTTCCTAACTGATAAGTATCTCCTCAATTTCTAGTTCATTGCTACCATAAAAAAGTTGCTATAAATATTTTTGTGCATATGGGTCTTTTTCCTTTTTTACCAATCTCTTTAGAGTATAGACCTGGTAGTACTACTGGTGGGTCAAAGGGTATGCACAATTGTATATCTTTTGGGGACTACCCAGACCATCTCATTTTCAAAATAATTCAACATATTGGCATTATTTTATTTTTGCCAACTGCTTAATTCTTAGGTAGCAAAACTCTTATTTCATCTAATCTGAGTTTAGGAATGAAGTTATTTCTTATACTTGACCTAATCTGCCAAAAGTAGTTTTTAAACTTGGAGCTGATGATATGATTGTCAAACAATAGCAGGAACAACAAACAAAAACCAGGAAAAAAAAACTATGAAGAATTGCCTCTAATACCAAGTTATCTGTTTCCCGTTTTGTTATTCTGTAATATTGACACATAATAAAAGCATTTATAAATTCTGTCTATTTTGTTAACATTAGAGGTTCACCCTCTACAGGGGTGTGTACTAAAAATCTGTACTAAAACATTAACAGTGTTGGCATTTCTGATTTGTTTGATGTGTCTTTCTTGCATACTAGAATAGGAAAGAGCATCACTTGTTCTGCTGGCCCTCCTATCAAACTGATCATCATGACAGATCCAACTAGGGCCAGGGTGTAATCCTATGCCATTCTTTCTATTTCTTAGATTCATAGCAGCAGTTATATCTCAGTGATTGGCGTTCTAATACAGCCAGTGACATTATGAGAGCCCAATTAGCCAAAGTTTCAGGGAACCTTCAGGGCTTCATAACTATCATAGTCATTTCAGGACCCAGAAAGTCTCTGCAGCACATCATCCTGGCTGGTATGCCCTTATTCTGATATTACTCTCTACTTTTATCATGACATGAACACTAGGTTAGTCTATTTTTTTTGGAGGGGGAGGGTGTCGGGGATTAGGTTTTAAGGAAGTTGTTAGTATTGATAATTTTCTTATACTTGTACTGTACTCTACAATGTTGAACACTTCTTTACAAATGTAAAGTAATAACTCTCTCCTTATGTACCCCAAAAAAAAAACCCCCCAACCCCCTACATTTTATTTACTGAAAAGGGTAGAAAAAAGACATTTGTATGAGAAACAGAGAAAATCTATAAGAGGAGAAATACAGATAGTATTGAGGGGACCTAAGGGAAAAGCAGCCTCTAAAATAAAAGTTCCTATAGGTGAGAAACAGCTCAGAAGGGAACTTGCATTCAAAAGCAGCCTCTCTGAGGTAAGAGCACTGACTGATAGTTGTAATGCCTGGTTTCTAAGTGGCTAATTTACATATGACTGATTTTTAGTTTATTTAAATTTGAAGTTTATTTTTGGGAAACTATGCATCAAAGAACTATTTCAGGGCTAAGAGAAAACTGTATATTGACTATTTGTGTAACATGTGATGGAAATATGGAGTTAGTCTAAGATAGATGTGCATCCAGGAAGTCCTGACCTGAGGCAGGAGAGTTACTGATAAGATGGTGAATTAAGAAGCCAAGGAATTAGAATGTAGAAGCCAGTGAAATAAATTGCTTATAGACAACATTATATAAGAAGACAGAATATAGAAGCTGACAGAACTGAAAAGTTGACCAAAGTATAGCCCAACCAAGACCAGCTGACTAGAGATAGATGTTCCGCAGTTGATGTGAGAAAAAAATCTTATTGGAGGAAAATTCCAAAGCTAGGAACTGATTGGAAAATCATAATGTTTTGCTGCTTGAAGAGATGACTTGGGAAAGACTCTCTTTACACTCTAGTGTCATTTCTATCTTAAGAGATAGGAAACACCCTCAGAGACTTGCCTAACTTTCTCTTTACTACTCTCTGGCTCAAGACAAGGAAATTCTTCAAAGTCCACATAGCAGTTCAGAATAGTTTTACAGATCTCAGGCTTAAAGGAATTGCTTCCCTTTTCTTTCCCCTAACCCCAGACCTCAACTGAAGTAGCAGATTTGTGAAGTTCTGAAAATCCCAGGTTTAATGGTGCTTTCCTAAAACATATTACTTTAGCAGTGAGAGTAGCAGAAAACCAACGTTGCTTTGCAGTAAAACTTAAAAGCTCAGAAGAGGAGTGGTCTCACCCATGAGGTTTAATATGGTAAACACTGATCCCTAAAGAGATCAATGGTATGGTTCAAAGATGTGAACCGCCCTACTTATGTACCTCAATGCTAGGTTTCTGTAGGTTTCTTCCCACTTTCCTCCATAGTTATTGTAAGTATTAACAGGAGAGCTTGACCCAGGCTTATGAAAGTGCTGTTATTTTATCTTGATTACTACTTTGCTGTCTATTAGTAAATGTTTCATGTTTAAGAGTTATGTAATCTTGGTTAATTTGCTTAAATGGGAAGCATACCAGTGGGGGCTCAGGAGCTAGAGTTGTGATTAGTACACATGTGTCTTCCCCCCACCTCAACATTAAATTTATCCTCCAGACTCTGAGAGTAAGTTGTATCTTTGTGGATATCCCTTTGGAGAATCATCCTAACCTATAAACACACATGCATATGAAGTTATCAAGTATATCCCTAGAAAAAGAGAAAGCATGGAGAGACTTGAGGGCAAGTGGCCAAACTCTATGACATACAACTGTTATTACTTTTTTGGTTCAGACCAATGATTTTATTGGTATAGGGAATGCCTGTTGATGAAACTCCCTTTACCACTGCATATTATGTACTACTCTACATTTTATAATCCTAGAGGGTTGCCCAGGACAATAAGGGTTTTAAGTGACTCGCACAGAGTCATACAGCCAATATATGGAAGATGTGGTATTTGAACCCAAATCTTTCTAATTCTGGGGCTAACTCCATTCACTCTTCCATTCTGTCTCTCGCATCTAAGAGCAGAGATTGTTAATCCTTTTCATGTCATGGAGATTTCTCAGAACAGTTTTTGCTATCTAAATTTATAATAAAAGGAAGTGATAAATTTAAATTTGAGGTTAATGAAAATAAATTCCAACCCTTTCCACATTCAGGGCCTCCATGAAATTTATCCATGGATGCCTTGGGAATCTGTAGACCCCACTGTAATGTTAATAGGAGTTGAAGATCTTTCCCACCCATTAACAGGCCTCATATGCAGCCCAACAAGAGAAGCTATATTAGGGGAGGCTTGTTTTTCAGGAAGGCCCACACTTTTTGTTACTTTGTAATTAGGCAGTAGGGCATGAGGGTTGTGATGCCCTCTGGCTCTGAAGAAGGTTATTTATACTCTGAGGTGAGGCTTTGCTTTGAAGTTCATTCATTGGAGAAGTGTTTGTTAGATTTGGCCAAATGAGACTCTAAGTAGCTGTTAAGTACCAGTTGTGTGCTGCACCCCCTCTCCCGCCTTTGAAAACCCTGCTGTTTGTGCTTCTCTCTCTGGTAACTGTATGTATAGCTTTGGTCAAACAGCTAGAAGCTGTATTGATTTGTATTATTTTCTCTGTATTTTTTCTGCTTGTAATTTCTGTTTGTATTTTCTCTGAAGTTCAGGGTGCTGACTTTTCCCCCTGACCCAAGTGAATTTTATATATGTAAGATTGTTGACCCCTTTAAAGTTGCTTTCCTTTAGAAAAAGCAAATCAAAGAACCTGTGCTACAAGCCATCTAGGGTATGCTTGTTACAGCCAGGTTAAGTATTCCATGCATTAGACCCTTATAATAACTATGTGAAATGAAGTGGTGAGACATATATATATATATACACACACACACACATACACACACACACATATACACACACACATATATAAATGTAATGTATCTTATATACATAATATATCTATATTATAGATGAGGAAACTGAGGATCAGAGGGTTTAAATAACCCCAGCATTGCACCATGGGGAGGCCACTGCACTTCATTCATCTTGCCCTACAGCTTCAATATACACTTGCCTCTAACCTAACACTCCATCATCTGCCTTGGGGTCCTGTGCTCCTAAATGGTAAGAGATCACCATATCTAGGTGTCCCTGGGCCCACTAAGATACACTCCCTTCATGCCATGCTACCAAAAATGTACATTCTCTTCCCAGTTCTTGCTCTTGAAACAATAATAAAATCATCGGTACCTGGAAAGTAATTATCAGTCAACAGCTTCACAGTCTAAAACATCCCTCCCTCTCTCAACTTCCCAATGTGTATTATAGTCACCTATTAGAACATAATAAGCTCCTTGAGCACAGGGACTGTCTTGCATTTTGTATTAGTATCCTTAGCATGCAGCACAATTCCTGGCAGATAGTAAGTACTTAATAAATGCTTTTTCCTTCATTCATTTAAGCCAAGGCTTAAACCTAGTTCTTCTGATTTCGATTCTATTGCCCTTTATACAGTAGACCACATTGCTACTGTTCTCGCTATGGAATCTTAGTAGATGTCTCTGCTAAAAGCTAATTCTGCGTAATTTCTTACTAAGAAGCATATTAGTGAGGCCTCTAGAGTTAGGAGTGCAGACCCATAGGGTTATTTGAATAATAAATAGGCTTATTCAAGGCAGGATTTGAATCTTGAGTCTTCAGACTCCCAAGTCCATTTATAATGCTTCTCCTCTGATCAAAATCACTGGTAAAGGACAGTGAAAGCCAGATACATGAGGTTTTATGGGTTTTCCACCTCTTCTCTGCCTTTCATTTTTGTCACAATGGCTTTGTTTTTTTCAGGTGAAGTTATGACTTATAGCCACCAGGCAAACTGACAAATGGATGAAGTCACCTTCAGTCAGAAACTCTGTCCTCTGTCCAGATTCTTCTGTGACTCAGAATTTCAAAGCTAGATGGGGCCATGGGCATCATTTACTTTGTTCCTTTCATTTTGTAAATAAGGAAACTGACATTGACATTAGTTGGAATCTATATAAGGACTGGAGGAAAAAGGATGGGGATTGTAGTCCTTAAGCGTTCTCATGAAACCCTAGAAGACAGTATCATAGTTCTGGAGCTGAAAGGACCTGCAGAGGCCATCTAGTCCAATCATCTCATTTTACAGATGAAGAGACTGAGGCCCAGAGGGGATAAGTGATTTGCCCAAGGTCACACAGGAAGTTTCAGTACTGGGATTTGAATCTAGATTCTTTGACTCTATATTTAGGACCCTTTCCATTTAAGGTCATGGTCTCTTGGGAAAGCTAGTAAAATGCGCTTTAGACATTTCATTTTACTTTTAAAATGTTTTGTTGGTATCTTTTTCTTTTTTAAATACAACTGCCATTTCCCAGAGTCATCTGGGGAATTCATTTAAAGATGTAAGAACCATTCTTAGCTTGTGAACTATACAAAAATAGGCAGTGGGCTGAATTTGGCTTGTTGTCCCTAATTTACCAATCTTTGATTTATAACAAAAATAAGGAAATATAGGAGAAAAAAAGCTCAATTCAATTAAACTACCAATACATCAAGAGAATCCAGCAATACATACAGTTTCCCCATCTGTAGTTTCCTACCAGAAGGTAGGGAGGTAAATTTTCATCTCTCTCCTACAAGACCATTGAGTTATTTCTTGAGAATAACCTAAGGCTGCCATCTGGAATAGTTTGAATAGAAACAGGAAGATAGATTAAATGATCTTTCTAGAGCTGGTTCATTCCAGGCTAGTATTCAAGAACAAAACATTTATATTTGGATAGGCCACAGGCTTAGAGGTGTTAAAGACAATTTCATCCCCTGTGTGAATTCCAGATCATATGCTTTCTTTGCTCCTAAATCGACAAAACCAAACTCTGGGAGAACAAGTCAGTTCTCTAACCAGTCTAGGTTAGAAAAATAGAAGTATACACAGTTTCAGTAATTACATGCTGAGCGTGTTAAGAATTGTTGTATTTTGGGAAGCAATCATAGAAAATGATATGTTCATTGGCAAAAAGGGCTGGAAAAGAGATTTTGCCCCTGTGGGAAGGCAGGACTCAAGTGAGGTCCCTTACTTCCTGTAGGGTGAGAAAGCTGCCCCTGTCCAGTTTCCCCACCTGCACCTGAAAAAAACAGAGCCATTGTGACAAAAAAGGCGGAGAAGAGGTGTAAAATCCATAAAGCCTCATGTATCTGGCTTTCACTGTCCTTTACCAGTGATTTAGATCAGAGGAGAAGCATTATAAATGGACTTGGGACTCTGGAGACTCAAGATTCAAATCCTGCCTTGAATAAGCCTGTTTATTATTCAAGTAACCCTCTGGGTCTGCACTCCTAACTCTAGAAGCCTCACTAACATGCTTCTTAGTAAGAAATTACACAGAATTAGCTTTTAGCAGAGATATCTACTGAGATTCCATAGTAAGAACAGTAGCAATGAAATATTTCTTCCCACAAACCTGTAGTACATTCTCCCACCAATATATGCAGTGTCTGTGGAGACAATGGGTATAAATAATGTACAATCATAGCAGGGTACACACTGGAACGTGACTCTTATGACTGCAGGACTTGATTTCCATCTTCTTTTGTGGGGTCCTCATGAAGTTCCTTTTGAGTGTAGTGCCCTTGATGGGATGGGTGCTCAGTAGGGTTCTCAGGGTCTGCTCTTCTCCCTGACTCTCTTCTCTGATTCCATCAGATGAATTAGTGTTGCCTCTATGTATCCATACGTAGAGGATGTGTCTCTAATCCCTGTTGGATTAAATGATTTACAGGTTAAATAGCACAGCTAAGTGGCCCAGTGGATAAAGAGCCAGGCCTAGAATTAGGAGGATCCTCAGATACTTACGAGCTATGTGACCCTTGGCAAGTCACTTAACCCTGTTTGACTCAGTTTCTTCATCTGTAAAATGAATTGGAGAAGGGCAAACCACTCCATTATCTTTGCCAAGAAAACCCTAAATGGGGTCCAAAGATCTGACATGACCAAATAACAAATATCTACTTCAAAGCAATATGGACAATAAGGTAGGGGAAAGAGCCTTTTCCTATTTCACAAGAACATTTCCCTTTCAGAGGCCTTCTACTTCTTTTGCCTCCCTCATATAACACCCTCACAGTGTGATTAGTTTGTTTGCTGGTTATTAGTTGTTCTCTTTTAAACTCTATCAAGAAAAGGTGTTCATACCTCATAAAGAGATTAGCAGGTGTTAACACATTAAAATTTCACCATATGTGAAGACATTTTATGGCCTCACCAACTGAGCTGGGAGGAAGGGTGGAATTCCATTCATCCATCCTTCTACCTTACATACAAATAAGAATGATTCAAGGCAAAATGTGATAAGGGGAAGTAAGGGCTCCAAATTATTTACTACAAGAAATATGAGTTGGGAAAGATGACTGTCAGCTGGGATTATTACAGGGGTTCTTAACCTTGGAATCATGAACTTTTTAAAAAATATTTTGTCAGCTGCATTTCTATATTCTTTGTAATTCTTTGTAAATCTGTAATTCTTGTATAATCTTGTAATTCTTTGTAATCTTATGTGTTTTACTTTATTCATTAAAAATTATTCTGAGAAGGGGTCCATGGACTTCACTAAGCTGCCAGTGTACAAAAAAGACTAATAAACTATGTTATAAAGACTTCATTAAGGAGAAGGTGATGCTTGAACTGGACTCTGAAAAAGGAAAAGGATTTCAGTTGGCAAAGCTGGAGGGGTGAATTAGACTGTATGTGTACTATTGGGCTAAGTTCTGGGTTGGTACCACAATTCAGGAAGGACATTGCTTTAGGTGGTGATGGCCTTAGGTTCCTACCATATGAGGACCAGATGAAGGAACTGAGACTGTTTAGTTTGGAGAAAAGAAGACTCAGAGCAAACATGGTAAGTCCTTCAGATGTTTGAAAGACCCTCACATGGAAGAAGAATTTTGTTTGCTCTGCTTGGCCCCAGAGAACAGAATTAGGAGGAATGAGTACAAGCAGCAGAGAGGCAAATTTATGACTGATGTATCCAATAATTACAGGCACACAAGAGCAGAATGGGTTACTTAGGGAAGCGATGGTTAGCGCCCCCACCAGTGGTCTTCAAGCAAATGCTGGAATGCCACTGGCCAGTTTTGTTAAAGAAGGCATTCTATTTCAAGCTTGGATTGAACTAGATGGCCCCTGAGGTGCCTTCCAACTCTGAAATCCTACAATTTGGGTGTGTGTGAATATTCAGTGTTCATTCACAGAGATAGGGAATTGAGGATAAGGATGATGATAACAGAAATTATTATTATAATATTATATATCTTATATATTATAAATATTATTATTATTAGAGCTAGCATTTATATAGCACCTATTATGTGTCAAACACTGTGCTAAGTGTTTTACAAATTGTTATCTCATTTGATCCCCACAACAACCCTGGGAGGTAGGTGCCATCATTATCCCCATTTTACAATTGAGAAAACCAAGGTAAATAGGTTCAAGTCACACAACTAATGTCTGAGGCTAGTTTTAAATCTAACTCTAGGCCCAGAACTCCATCCACTGACCCATCTAGATGAGCCTGAAGAACAAATAGCCCAGTTGGCTGAAATGTAATGTATGTGGAGAGAATTAAGACTAGAAAGGAAGAGAGAACAAAATTGTGAGAGTATTAAATAGCAGGCTAAGGATTCCCTTCACCATATAGCAGAGACCAGATGTGAGGCACTGAAGAAATAATCAAGACGGTACATCAACATCTGTGGGATACTTTTGTATTATATCATTGCAACTTTGTGATGTAAGTATTATTATCCCCATTTTGAAAACAAGGATCAGAGACTCAGAGAAGTGAAGTCATTTCTCCAGGGTCGCACAGCTAGTGAGAGACAGAGCTCAAACCACAAGTCTCCTAACTACAAGCCATTAGCTCTTTTCATTAGATCCCACTTCAGGTGGAAGACATATCTGTATATGCTAATTCCACTGGTGTTAATTAGACGATGCCTTTTAAAATATTTTATTTTTATTTTCAGTTCCAAATTGTCTCTCTTCCTCCACTCCCTCCCCTGCTGATTGGGAAGCCAAGAAATATGATACCCATTAGACTGATGAAGTCATACAAAACATATTTCCACATTAGCCATGTTGTGGAGGCGATAAAAAGCAAGAAAGATGGAGACAAAATATGCTTCAATCTGCACTCTGGGCCCATCAGTTCTCTCTCTGGAGGTAGAGAGCATTTTTTATCATGAATCCTCTGTAATGGTTGTGAATTATTGTATTATTGATCAAAGTTACTGTGTCTTTACAGCGATTATCATCATAAGATTTCTGTTACTGTATACAGTGTTCTTCTGCCTGATGCCCTTTTAATTAATCAAAAAATCTCAGAATGTTAGAATGTGAAAAGAGCCTTAGAGATCATGAAATCACTTTAGAGATGGCAAAGATAGGATTTAGGGAGGAAAAAGACTTGTCCAAAGTCACACAAAAAGCAAGCTTCAGTGGGGAGGTGGGAATTTGAACGTAGGTCCTCCAGAGTCAACACTCTTTACCCTGTACAACACTGTTTCCTCATTAGTAAGAGAACCAGGACTAGAAACTGGGCCTCTCAGCTCATATCCTTACCCCAGCTGTGGAGAGGGTAGCTCTTCATTACCATCCTACTATTTTTGCCCTCAGGAACAGAGACTTCCAGGATGGCCAGTACTATTTATGTATCCTCAACCAGCTCAGCCCTTAGCCCTTTCCTTCCAGGTCCCAACCCCAAAAGTGAATCAGAATCAAAACTAGATTCCAGAGAACCTGCCAGAAGAGGGCTTGAAAGCCAGATGGAGCCAATCAAGCCCAAGAAAAGGCCCTGATTGGTTTGATCCGATGAGCATGAAAACAAGAACCGTTGCATGGAGAAGAAGACATTCAGAGAACTTCAGAGCTGCCCAACCCTGACAGCTATACTGACAGTTTTATGATTCAGTTTTATGACTTCCAAACTGAGTCATGGGTTAAGTCAGCCTGCACAGAAACAAACAAATAGCAAAGTAATGACCCAGATGCTTCAGCTGGAAAAAAGGCACACCCCACCCTCTGCAAGAGTAGAGCCAAACATTTGGGAGACCAGAGAAATCTCTGCTGTGAAGAGTACTTTGCTAATTCAGTGACCTCTGAGTCACTGTTGTGATTTGTTTTCATTATGGGCAGGTAGAAGAGGCAACTCTGAGCTTGCTTCAGGAGCCAGGAAGATACAGGTTCAAGTCCTCCATCTGACACATACTGGCTGTGTGACCCTGGAAGAAGTCATTTAAACTTTGAGTGCCCTTGATAACTCTGAAATTACAAGTTGCAGAGAGAGTGCCAATCTAAATGGATAGAAGGAATTTCATCATCCAGCAGCAAATTTACAGATCCAGTCACTGTCTCTAGCCTTATGCTATGGGCAGTTAGCTGAGGTCAAATTAAGATGATCTAGCTTCCTGAGAGAGATGGGATTGAGCCCTCCATTTCAGTAAAAGAGTTCTATTGAAAAGAACACAAGCCCAGAATAATTTCCAGGATTCTAGTCTCAGCTAATTGTGTGGCCTTCAGCAAGTCATTTCCCCCTTATTGATATCAGTTTCAACCATTGTAAACAGAGGAGTTGCTCTTGATAATCACTAAGGTTCCAGCAAGTTCCAACATTCTGTCTTCTAAGGTCCTTTCTAGTGATTGCTAAAGCATTGTATGATCTCCAGTGCACATTAAGCACCTGTTGTTGTTGTGTTTGTCCTCCAGTTTCGAAGAGGACCATGGCATCAGGGAAATGATATGACATGATTTGCAGTTGACTTTGATTTGAGTGAGGGAGGGCTGTGCAAGGTCATCAGTCTCACTTTCTCCTCCAGAGTCATCTGGATCCAGTGACCAGATATTCATCAGGATGACTGGAGATGACTCAGGATGCAATGGGAGACCCTGGCCCTTTTAGGGTAAGGTCTTTTCAGGTTCTCACTTAAAGTGAGGTAACATCCATTCAGTGAATAGGCCTTTTTAGGAAGTGAGTGAAGGGGTAGTCCCTTTAATTAGAAAAAAAGAGAAAAATCAAGTTAGGAGAGTAAGAACCTCAGGGTTGCTGTTCCAAAGAGAAACAGTGACCATTGACATTCACTCTAAGCCTGGAGGGCCCAAAATACAGCCATTAAGTGACCCAAAGGTGCCTGCTTAATTTGGGATTTTCTGGGTAGATCCCTCCTTCCTTCCTTCCTTCCTTCCTTCCTTCCTTCCTTCCTTCCTTCCTTCCTTCCTTCTTCCTTCCTTCCTTCCTTCCTCCTTCCTTCTTCCTTCCTTCCTTCCTTCCTCCTTCCTTCCTTCCTTCCTTCCTTCCTTCCTTCCTTCCTTCCTTCCTTCCTTCCTTCCTTCCTTCCTTCCTTCCTTCCTTCCTTCCCAAAACCTTAAACCCAGTTCACTCTGAAGCTCATAGATTGGACCACAATAGGTTCCTGCCCAAGCTCCACTTAAGCACCTGTTACATGCAAGGGAATGCATGGCACTAAGTATACAAAGACAGTACAAAAACCAAACCCTTGCTTTTAAGAAGGTTAGAGCCTACTACGAAGGTACAATGTGCAAAAATACAAGTGATAATTCTATGTGGTAATTTGAAGAGGAGGGTGAGGACACTAGCAACTAAGCAAAGACTTCCCTGAGGAGATAGAACATGGGTGGTACCTTGGAAGAGTCAAAGGATCTAAGAGTCAGAAATGAGTCATGAGTGTGCTCCAGCATGGGAAACAGCCTGTGCTGATGTTGGAGGTGGGTGCTGAATGTGGGGAGCAACAGGGCGGCTGGTTTGGCTGCATCCCAGAGTCTGGATCCCTGAAAATGTTGTGAGAAACATGCTTTTGGGGATCACTGGACTCCCCAGGCAGGGTCAGGGAGGTAGCCTGGACAAGCTTCCGCTGCCCACTGCTTCCCTTTGGGAACCCTTAGGAAGATACACATGGGATGCCCCTAAATGCAGCTGTGAGGATCACAGGACTTCCTGGTAGAATCAGGGAGTTAGCCTTGGATGAGTTTCTGCTGCCCATTGCTTTCCTTTGGGGCTCTTAGGAAGATCCACAGGATGTACCCCTTAAAACAGCAAACCCCTTCTCACTGGAAGAACTCAGAAACAGTGTGCAGAGGAAGGTGTTTATTATGCTTCCAGCAAGGAAGTGGGTGTGGTGCTCACTAGGGACACACCTATACTGTTACTGATACCAAGCTGGTGTGAGGGTCCACAAGTTCTGTCCTTCCTGGTAGACTTAGGGTTAGTCAAATTCCTCAAATTCCTCTCTCTCTCTCTCTCTCTCTCTCTCTCTCTCTCTCTCTCTGTCTCTCCATCTCTCTCTCTGTCTCTCTCCATCTCTCTGTCTCTGTCTGTCTGTCTCTCCCTCTCTGTCTCTCTCCCTCTATGTCTGTCTGTCTCTTGTCAAATTCCTCAAAGGTTATTCAAATTCCTCAAACCTCTCACTTTATTTCCCTCTATGTATTGTACATTCCCTCTATATATGCAGATTATATATAGATTACATAGGTGTGATAGTGAGGGTACTTGAGACCAGACTGGACCTGACCTCCTCTAAGGTCAGAGCTGTGTGCCACACACCCCCCTTTCTAGTTCCCTCTGACCATTGTCATAGTTCCAGGAAGGCCAGGGCTTTAGTAAAGTAAGGTAAGCGAGAGCTTCCCCACCGCTATTGATTATCTTCCAATAACTTTTGTGGGAGCAAAACAAGGTACCATTATATCCCCTCTTACAGTGTTGTCTTTGCATCCTCCAGCTACGGGGATTAAAGAAAAACAGTGCAACTGCGGGGCTGCTTTTTCATTCTCCTCTTTGCCCCTACTTTTGCAAACATTGGCTTTCAGGTGATGGGAGGGAATTTTGAATCCATTCCCAAATCTTGACCCTAAAAGGAAATAAAGGTTTGTCTTCCTTCCTTCCTTCCTTCCTTCCTTCCTTCCTTCCTTCCTTCCTTCCTTCCTTCCTTCCTTCCTTCCTTCCTTCCTTCCTTCCTTCCTTCCTCCCTCCCTCCACATGACTTCTACTTAAAACGAGAAGATGAATCAATTGCTATCTAGCCTTGGCCCCAGTCTACAAATATTTATCAACCTTTGTCCAGAGCTATTCCATACTGAGTTGAAAGAGCCTTTGCACAGCTGTGTGTGGTAAAAACCACATGAAAATGAAGACTAAATATGGAGTTGACTTCCCAGCTGTAGGGGAAGGAAAGTCTTATCTCACTAGTCAATTCCTTTTTTTTTTTTAATTGCAAACATTCATTCATTCTAAGGATAGTCTAACAGAAAGAAAACTGAACTAGGAGTCAAGAGACCTGCGTTCTAATTCTAGTTCCGACATTAAGTATCTGTGTGACCTTCACCTCTCTAGGTCTCAGTTACCTCATTTCTAAAAGGAAAAGGTGGCACCAGATGACCTCCACAATTCCTTCTAGCAATAAATTCTATTTATACTCTACGCATAAGTGGAATAAGAAAAGAAAGTATAAGAATGTAAAAAAATCATTTTAAAAAAGAATTGTCAGACTGAATTCTTCCACAGGAGTTCTATTCCAATGCCTCATTATGGCATAAGTTATCCCTGGGTACCCAAAGTCTATGCCAATGAAGTGCCAGCTTTGTTGGAAAGGGTAAAGTATGGTCCCAGCAACACAATGTGTCTACTATCTGAGGACCAGACCTGCTAATTAGGGAGAGGACCATCTTATGAGGGCTGATCATCCAGTGAGGAATTTTTTGGTCCCAGTGACCCAGAAACAGACAAAATTACAAAATGCCCATCCATCTTGTTCTTCCACAGTCATGGTGTTGGAGTGATAGAAAAGGAAGCAGTGGGTGCTAAGAATTGCATTTCTGCAAGCAGGAATTTAAGTGCTGATATTCTTTTTTTTCTTCAAATTTTATTTATTTTTAGTTTTCAACATTCATTTCCACAAGATTTTGTTACAATATTTTCTCTCCTCATTTTTCCCCTACCCCTACCCCAAAATAGCAAGCCTACTGAATACTCCTTACCCTAATCTGTTCTGTGTTATATCCTTCCCCTTTCCCCCTAACTTTCTAATAGGGCAAGATGGGTTTCTATACCCCATTACCTGTATATCTTATTTCCTAGTTGCATGCAAAAAAAAACCCCAATTTTTAAACATTTGTTTTTAAAACTTCGAGTTCCAGATTTTTTTTCTCTTCTTCCCTCCTCACTGGCTCCCACTGGGAAGATAAACAATTCAGTATCTATATTATACATGTGTATTTACCCAAGTCATTTCCATAGTAGTTATATTGTGAAAGACTAACTATATTTCCCTCCATCCTATCCAGACCCTCACTTATTCTATTTTCTCCTTTGACCCTTTCCCTTTTCAAAAATGTTTGCTTCTAACTACCCTCTCCCTCAATCTGCCCTCCATTCTATCCTCCTCCTTCTTACCCCCTACCCTCCTATTATCCTGTAGTGTAAGATAGCTAGTTGAGTGTGTATGTTATTCCCTCCTTAAACCAAATTTGATGGGAATCAGGTTGTCCCATTCCCTTTCACCTTCCTACTCTTCCCCTTCATTGTAATAGTTTTCTCTTGCCTCTTTTATATGAAATAATTTATCGTAATCTATTGCTCCCTTTCTTCTTCTTCCAATAAATTCCTCTCTCACCTCTTGAATTTATTTTTTAGATATCATCCATTCATATTCAACTGATCCTCTGCCCTCTATGTATACATGAGCATACAAATGCCCACACTCACATATATATTTATATAAATACATCTTCCTATATACACATATATATGTATGTATACATATATATATATATATATATATATATATATATATATACATATTTCCTTCAGCTATCCTCATACTGAGAAAAGTCTTATGAGTTACAATTATCATTTTTCCATGTAGGAATGTAAATAGTTCAACTTTAATAAGTTCATTATGATTTCTTTTTCCTGTTTACCTTCTCATGCTTCTCTTGCTTCTGGTATTTGAAAGTCAAAGTTTTCTGTTCAGTTCAGGTTTTTTCATCAAGAATGCTTGAAAGCCCTTTATTTCATTGAAAAACCATATTTTCCCCTGTAGCATTATACTCAGTTTTTCTGGGTAGGTGATTCTTGGTTTTAGTCCTAGCTCCCTTGACCTCCAGAATATCATAGTCCAATCCCTTCAATCCCTTAATGTAGAAACTGCTAGGTCTTGTGTTATCCAGATTGTGTTTCCACAATACTCAAATGGTTTCTTCCTGACTGCTTGCAGTATTTTCTCCTTGACCTGGGAACTCTGAAATTTGGCTATAATATTCCCAGGAGTTTTCTTTTGGGGTCTTTTTCAAGAGGCAATCAGTAAATTCTTTCAAGAATTATCAAGATTATTTTTAAATAATAAATAATAAATAAAATAATAAAATAATCTAAGATAATCAAGAAAGTCAGGAACAAACCCTTCAGAGATATCCACTTTAAAGGGGCAAGAAGAGAATAAGTATTCAGAGAGATAGGAGTCATGAGAGTACGGTATCATGTGAGTCAAGGAAAGAGAGAGTACTAAGAATGTACTGAGGGCATGGTGAAAAGTGTTAAATACTGTAGATAGACTAAGAAGGGTGAAGAAAAACTTAAAAGTTTTTGGATTTAGTAATAAAGAAGTCTTTATAGATCTTAGAGATAACTATTTTAGGGGGCTTTAAGCAGAAATTGGATGACCACTTTTTGGGTTCCCTGCAGAGGGAATTTTTCTTCTCCCACAGGTTGGACTAGATGGTCTTTGTGTGGTCCCTTCTTTAACCCCAAGATTCTATGATTCTGCAGCCAATGGCAACACTGCTTTAACATATCAGTTTATTTGGAAAAAATTTCATAGGAATATTATGATAAACAATACTACAATAAACACTAAACACTAGCTGAGGAAAAAACAAGCCTACAGAAAACTTGGCACAAAATCTAGCTAAACTATATCATCCCAAGAGCATCTGTAGAGAAAATTGAAAGGAGAACAACAAACAGATGTGCAGTGGAACAGATCTGTTTGACAAGAGTCAAACCACTATATTTATATCTTTTTTTTTTTTTTTGCTTTTTGGAGGACAATTGGGGTTAAGTGACTTGCCCAAGGTCACACGTATATTTATATCTTTCACCTCAGGAATTCAGTACTATCACTCCATTTGAGGAAATAGAAATGTCAGTTAAGAAGACAAAGTCAGTTTAAGCATTTGGTCTTCATTTATGAAATATACTACCTCTTTTTTTTTTTAAAGCAATTGGGGTTAAGTAGCTTGCTCAAGGTTACACGGCTAGTCATTATTTATGCGTGGGTGCTCATTTTCTGAGGCCGGATCTGATCTCGGGTCATCCCAACTCCGAGGCCAGCGCTCTTACTCACTGTGCCACCTAGCCGCCCCCTATCTACCTCTTGATAGAGATATGATGAACTCAAGGCATAGAGAGAAACATACCTTATCAGACATGGTCAATGTAGAGATTTGCTTTCCTTGAATATTAATATTTAATACAAGGGTTTTATTTTCTTTCAATTATTTTAGGGAGAGCAAGGGGGGCTATCAATGAGGTTATCAAAAGGAAGTAGGAAGTTATCAAAAGTAGGAAAAGAAGATGATCAAAGCATTTAGAATGAATAGATGAGAACAGAACAAAAGGCCAGTAGGAAATATAAATAATCAGTATATCTTTTAAAATATATTTATATATATGTATACACACATATAAATACATACATATACAAATACATACATATATATATGTTTAAACAAAAAGGCATGAGAATTCCTATAAATGGTGAAGTTTTACAAATGCTCCAATTTGCAGACAACATAGACCTAGTTTTGTGGAACCCTAAAACACTGCAGAACTCTACTTAGTGGAATTAATAATTTTTTGGAAAAAGTGTTTATACTTGAAAAGCAAAGTAGATGAAAAATGCATGTTGCCCAAATTATGGCATACAATGTGATAGGAAACCCATAGAGAGTTTATATGTGTATATTAGATCTCTCTCTCTCTACACACACACACACACACACACACACACACACACACACACACACACACTTATATGTGAAAAACAAAATAGAGAGAAGTCTGATTAGGAAGACCAAAGTTCCTGCCTATACTACAGCTACTCCACACTAGCTGTTTGACCTTGAGCACATCATTTAACCTCTCACTATCCCAGGTACCTTAATAATGCTGCATATGAGTTGTAGGATCTGCTTCCATGGAAGGAATTTGCACATTAGAAGTTCCCAACACTGAAGAATTCACAAAGTTGGATCTCTGCCTTGGATAGCAACAACAGATAGATAATGAACTGACTCCAAAGTTGGATAGAAGTATTCAGGATGGATTGCATTGGAGAAACTGCAGTTTGGTCAATGATCCTAATCTGCTAGTTGCTTCAAAAAGCCCATTTTTAAAATAACAATATTATACTTGTGGTACTATACTATTTTAAGTAATGGAATGACACAATTTTAGAAGAATCAGACTCGTAAATGACCCAACAGGCAATGTAAAGATGTGAAGTGAAAGCAAATAAGAAGATGGTGGCACATTTATTACAGTGACTTGTATCAAATGCACAACTGGCCAGAAAATATGGTGGATTAGACACTTAACAAAAGCGAAAGAACATAGGTAGATAATCTAAATGCTATCTTGGTCTACCCCTAGGATATTAAAAGAAGAAGAGAGATGAGATGAGTGAGAACCACACACAGAAGGAGTACCTACACTGCTATGAGAGTTGATTAGAGGGCAATTTATTTAGAGGTGACAGCTCATCTAAAACAGCCAGGTTGAAGATGCTATAATCACATAGCATTTATACCCACTGAAGTATTGAGTACTGGTGGGAATGGGAGAATTGAGTGGGAGAATGTGTTTTCCCTCCCAGAATTATTTGTTTTATTAGAGGAAAAGAGATAGTGGAAGAGAGAATTATTCCTTTAAAAATATAAATCAATAATAAGTATGAGAACAAATTATGACTATTTAGGGCATCTACTTAAGATGGGAATTTAAGAGAAACAAGAAAGTCTCTCCAAAGTTCCAGGGCTTTCTCTGGAGGTTTCTCTGAAATTCTGGGGCTTTTTCTGGAAGTGTGGCAGAATGGGCTATGCAGCTCATTTCTCTGCTTCCTGTCACTCTCTGATTTAGAGGGTTCACTCAAATGGGAAGGGGCTTTGACCATCATCTCTGTCAGATATTAGAGCTGCAAAGGACCTCAGAGATCATCTAGTCTGACTCCTTGATAGCTAGCTCCCTGTCTCCTCCAAGCATACTGAATAATAATAATAGCTAGCCTTTAGATGATGCTTTAAGGTTTGGGGAGAACTTAACAAATATTTTTTCATTTGATCCTTACAACAATCCTGGGAGATAGGTGCTATTATAATCCCTATTTCACAGATGAAGAAACTGAGGCAGACAAAAATTAAGTGTCATACAGCTGGTGTTTGAGGCTGGATTTGAACTCAGGTCTTCCTGACTCCAGGCCCAGAATTCTTTGCACTCCACCACCTAAGTGAGAAATGGCATGCTCTATCCCAACCCCATTGATCATTGTTAGACCTTGCTGACCATTTTTCTGAGCATGTTTAATGGCTGGGAAAGAAACCATTTTCCAAAAGCCAAGAGATTCCTGTCGTGTACATTCCTGTTGGAAGTTTTTATCAAATGTGATTAGTGTAGTTAACATGACTGCCTGAGAAATCACAGAATCACTAATAAACTGCAACAATCACCTAATTCACCTCTCCCCAAAAACAAACAAACAAAAATCTTATGATCATTTTAGGTGAGAAAACAGGGTTAGAGAGGTAAACCTGCCTGCCCAAAGCCCCAAAGTTAGTGAATGACAAAGCCAAGCCTAAAGATCAGATATCCAGACTCTTGGTCAGTGCTGTTTCCTAGAAGTTGTCTTTTGGAAATTGCACAGAAGACAATTCAAAATAAGACCATCCTATTTTATAAAATGAAGGGATTGGATGAAATGAGATCTAAGTTCTCCTCTGGCTCCAAATTCTGTGAAAGCTCTCTTTTGTTAATTATGAATAGGTCTGATTAGGGCAAGACTACCCCACAGGGCATATACTATGGTGCCTGTAGGGTAACCTGCCAATTTGGTACATAGACTGTTTTGAGAAAACTAGTAAGAATCATCCCTGGAAACTTCCTTGAGATCTAATATCCTAGAAACTTGCTGGACTTGTTCTGTGATGGTTATCTGATCTTGATCTGGGGTTATGAGGTGAATCTTTATGATTTATTAACACAGATATGATGCAGGGAAAAGAGCTCAGGAGATCTTGGATAAGTCACTTTATTTTTCTAGGTCTGTTTTGTCACCTGGAAAATCAAGAAGCATTGATTAGGGATCATTAGTGGAAACAATTTAAGAAGTCCTGGACTGGAGGAGTTCTTATGCTCCTTCTAGCTCTAAGATTCTATGACTCTCTATATAGTTAACTTACTACTTTGCAAAGGTATCACAAACTACCCCTCTCTCTAGCACTGGGACTATGCTCTCCCCAACGTCACACCCTTTTCTCCATTTTCACATACCCCCAAGTACATACATTGGTTACATTCTGAAACTTCTGCTGTGCCTCTAGAAAACGCCATCACCAACACTCTTCTCTAACTCATTCTAACCCTGGCCAAAGTAAACAGTGGGGATAACACATGAAAAAGACGATTGAGTTATCAGGCTTTGGGTGTGAAAGACCATGCTGAAACAACAGTGTGTGAATAAGTGTGACATTTCAAAAGTTGGATTTAATCTTTAATGTGTAAAGACCATTGATGTTTCTTTGTTTATCCTTCTCCCTCAATCATCCCCTGAAGGGAAAGTAGTATTCAATTCCTAGAGAAACTCAACTATTGGCACCAGCAGTAGAAAAGAGTTCATTTATTCATTCACCAAATGTTTACCAGGAAAGGACTTCAGGACATTATATGGAGTGTGTGTGTGTGTGTGTGTGTAGCTACAAAGATGACTAAGACACAGTTCTATCCTTAAGAAACTCAGTCTATTTGGGGAAGAGAAGACAAATGTATTAATGTGATGCAAATGGCAATGTTAGTGCCCAAGTGGAGCATAAAGTTCTATGAAATCATTTGAAGTATATAAATGAAAAGAAAGGAAAGTTGTCCATAATTGAGATCTGAAATTTCATATACAATCTGATTTTTCATTCTACTATGCATATGGAAATATCCATTTTGCTTATGTTTGTTAAGTTGAATCAAAAATATAAAAGAAATCATATAAGAGAGAAATTGCTTCCAGTTGGAGGGATCAGGGCAGGTTTCATGGAAGAGGTAGAATTTGAGCTGGACCTTGAAGAAAGAGTAAGATGTCAACAGACAGAAATTGGGGGAGAAGGGAAAGAGAGGCATATTCCAGATGTAGATAAAGAGTGTGAACAAAAGCAAGAAGGTGTGAGATTGTGTGTGTGTGTGTGTGTGTGTGTGTGTGTGTGTGTGTGTGTGTGTGTGTGTGTGTGTGTGTAGAAGATAATCTTAATTGGCTAGAATGTAGACTGTCCAGAGAGGAGTGTGAGAGAAGGCTTGGAGTCAGATTGTGGCTAGCTAAGGAATTTTTCCTTTATTTGGTGGCCAATGGGAAGCCTCTGGGAGTTTTTGAGAAGTGAAGTGCCATGTTATTACTTGTTTACCAGGAAGTCCTACTGGGTATCAATGTGTAAGATTGAAGAGATCATAAGATTATGGGATTTAGAGCTGGAAGGGACCTTTTCTTTTCTTTTTTCAAATCAAGTGCTTTATTAACTTCTGGTTTACATCATTTCCACCAGATTTTGAGTTACAAATTTTCTCCCCGTTTTTCCCCTACCCACCACCCCAAAATAGCAATCCCACTGGATATCCCCTCCTCCAATCTGCTCTCTCCCATATCTTCTGCTATACCCCCTTCGACTTTCCAGTAGGGTATGGTGGATCTCTATACCCCAGTGCCTATATACCTCATTTCCCAGTTATATGTAAAATAATAATATTATATACACACACATATATATATATATACATATATATATATATACACACACACACATACACATATATATTTAAACATTTGATTTTAAAACTTTGAGTTCCAGATTCATTCCCTTCCTCCCTTGTCACCCACCCTTACTGGGAAGATAAACAATTCACTATAGGTTGTCCCTGTGTAGCTATGCAAAACATTTCCATAGTGGATATATTATAAAAGACTGACTATATTTCCCTCCCTCCTATACCACCTCCCACTTGTTCTATTCTCTACTTTGATCCTGTCCCTTTTCAAAAGTGGGTGCTTCCAACTTCCCTCCCTGCCAGCCTATCCTCCCTTCCATCATCCCCCCTCTCATCCCCTTCCCCCCTACTCTCCTGTAGGGTGAGATACCCTATTTAGTGTGTATGTCATTCCCTCCCTAAGCCAAATTCAATGAGAATAAGGTTGACCCATTCCCTTTTGCCTTCCTGTTCTTCCCCTCCATTGTAACCATTTTCCCTTGCCTCTTCTATATGAGAGAGTTTTTCCAATGCTATCTCTCTCCATCTCCTCTCATTATATTCCTCCCTCACCTCTTAATTTCACCTTTTAAGTGTCATCCCTTCCTATGAAATTGGTCCTGTGCCCTCTATATATGTATACCTGTAAACATATATACACACATTCACATATGTATTCATACACCTCCTATATAGACACACACACACATATATATTCTGGAAGGGACCTTTTCAATTATTCAGCACAATCTCCTTATTTCAGATATGAGAAAACAGACCCAGGGAAAGTAAATAAATTACCTGAGTTCACACAAGTAATATAGTTCAATGCTATTAAAAACAATAACAACCCAGCAATCATGTTGTGAAGGGCTGTGGGGTAGAAGAAGATGGAAGGATGATCAGCAGAAGCCATGACAAGGAAGAGATTTTTGGTCTCAGTGGTGATGCTGATAAGGTTTAATGTGATTGAGTGCTTTATTTCTCATCCCTCTCCATCTGTGTTTTTTGTTCTAGGTTAAGGTGACCAGATATTCCATGTTGCCAGGGAGAGGAGCACTTCCTTAATTCATTCTGGCAATTACCCTGCAACACTTTTGATCCCTGCCAGACATTTCTGTAGGTAATAGGGACCATCTGGGTGGGCTGTCTGTAACCCAAATTTTGTCTCTAAACGACTGAATGGTCTCATTCACAGGATAGCATATCAGCAACACTGAGAGACAGGCTGGGGCTCTTATTTGACTGTATTTGGGCTGTTGTGTGTGTGTGCTTGCATATGTGTGTCTAATGACTTTTTTCTCGTGTGGACTGTTCATCCTCTTCCAAATTTATTCCTGGCTCCACTCCTACTGAATTGAATCCAGAATTAGAATTCTGAACTTATTCTGGACTCAGAGACCCACTCTTAACTACTCCTCCCAGCAGGAGAAAAGAAAAAAAAACAGCCCCAAGGCAGATTGGTGGTCCGCACGGTTTTAATTTCCTTCATCAGCTGGTCAGTTGCTGCATTTCTGCAGTACATACTAAGTAGACAGAACACTAGGCTGAGGGCTGTGAGGAGACACTGAAAAATCAGAAGTCATTGTTAGCCTTTGAGTCTTAGCTCTTAAGAAATTGATCCATCTAATAGGAATGTGAGTAGGGGGAGGGGTGAGAATGGAGTAACACCTACAGAAAGACATAATAATTTGATGTATTTTATTGAGTGCCTGGGATCAGAATCACAGATTTAGAGTTCAATGGAGGGACCTAAAGACCATCTAGTCCATTCCTCTCATCTTACCAATGAAAATGAGAAAACCAAGAAAATGTAACTTGCTTGTGGTCACCCAGCTACTGAGTCCAAACCCAGGTCATCTAATTCCAAATCCAGTATTCTTTCTTCAGTAGCACCTATATTCAAGGCATTGAGGGGAGAAACAGAGATGGATAAGACACAACTGAGGTTCTCAAAAAGCTTATACTATGGGTGGAATGAGTGGAGAGCAACCAACAAGTATCCAATTACAAATGTGTATTCTATAGGTCCTCAGACTGGCACAACTATACTGCTAGTTAAAAGGTAACAAGTACAAGGTATTGTGAAGACACCAAGGAAGAAGACAGCTCATGTGGCTGTAAGACCTAGAGATGATTTCCCGGAAGGAGTGGCATTTGAGTTGGGTAAAGGATGGGTAAGATTTTGACAGAGAAGCAATGGGAAGTGAATGCAAGACACAGGGAATTGACATGAACAATAAGATGTGGGAAGGTTTGGAGGGTGTCTGGTAAACAACAAATGGTCTAGTTTGTCGGGAACAGAACAAGCATGGTGAGGAGTACTTGTAGATGCATTTGGAAAATTGGGTTGGGGCCATGTTGGGGCAGGCCTAGAATTCCAGGCTAAGAATTTGAACCAATAGCTATTTACCCAGATTAATACAAAATCTTTCAGAAGCAAATTAACAGGCATTTCTCCAAATCTGCTGGTTCATCTCATTGTTGCCGCCTTTCACTTACAGGTCTCTTTCCCCATTTCCCACCCCAAGAACACTAAATCCTGACTCTTTCTCCCCAATATACACATACCATTCTCTACACATCATGTGAGATTTTCTGTTTTCCTTCTTATTCAGAGAAGTCGATCTCCCTATAGAGAGTCATGGGAATCAAGGCAGAGAGTTCACTGATCCTTAGAAGTAGAAATATCTGTGTAGTGGGGGTTGTACCCCATGGCACATACATCAGGGTAGGCTTGTAGGATATTGTTTGTCCTTCTGGAAGAAGATATTGGCATTAGGAAGTTGATGCCATGACTTGCGAGGTGGATTTAAGTGAGAATAGGCTGTGCAAAGTCACCAGCCTTACTTTCTCCTCCAGAGCCATCTGGGTCCAGGGGCCAGATATAAATCAGAAAGACTAGAGGTGGCTCTGGATGCAGTGGGAGACTTTGGCTTTTTTCTGGCTTATAGGACCTATCTTTTAAAGTGTATATTGGGTTCTTCTCCCCAATTTTTGGGGACATGTGTATCTCAATGCTGAAGGATTTGTGATTTAAGTTGATGACGCAATCTCATTATTGGATACTGAGCAGGAAAAGCCACTGACTCAGCAGACTCTAAGAAGACAGTGACATGTTCTTTCTCTCTCTTTCTTCCTTCAACTCTCCAGGGACCATCATCAATCAATCAACAGTAAGTATTAGGCACTTACTGTCTGCCAGAAATCGTACTAAGTCTTGGGATGCAAAGAAAGGCAAAAACAAAAAAAGCGGTATATTCTCTCAAGCATCATGGAACTCTAGAATTTGCCATGAGTTGTGGGGAAGGAGTAGCCTTCTCTACCACAGCAGTTTGGTGAATGTTCCTAACAGCAGATGGAGCAGGAGCTTAGGGGAGGGGAGCTGAGTCCAGGAGTTTGGGTCATTTGCTGTCTTTTTGGTTTTTGTTTTCTTCCCTGATCATAGGTGATTGAACAGTGATCTTGAGATGGATGTGTCTAGTCTTGGAAGAAACCTTGTGACTTTTAGAGATCAGAGTTCTTGGGTTCTTCACTTGGTACCAACTACATGATAGCAATTCTTGGAGTAAAGGACAACCAAGAGGAGGATGAGCATGGACCTGAAGGAAATTGTTTGGACAGTGATGAGCCAAAGTGAAACGTAAAATGCCTATTTGATAGTCTTGCAAAATGCATCGTCTTGACATTTTAAGTGTCCAACTCCCAGGAGAATATTACAATAGCTAGGCTACTGTTGCTGCTTAAGTATTTCTCTCAATGTGCTCTTGGGGATCCTGTGTGTCTTAAGCTTTTCTTTCCTGTGCAGAAATAAATAGAGGTCCTGTACCTGATTTGTATTGTACAATGAGTCCCTTGCCAATTCCCCCTCATTTAGGGAGAATCTAGCTAGGAGCAAAAGCCCAAGTTTTAAGTAATTTTCCACAAACTTCCCTACTAGTTTTTTAAATTAAATTTTATAACATTTGTTTTTACATCATCAAAATTTTATCTTTTGTCTCTTACCTTCCTCTACTCAGGGAGGCACCTATAACAAATAATCTTTGAAAAATAAAAAGATCAAGGAAAGAAAAAAGTCAACAAAATCAATCAATACTTAGGAAAAAATCTGACAACATATACAATGTTTCCACACTTTTGGGTCTCTGCAAAAAAGTTGGAATAGCAGTCTTATCATATTTCTTTGGGGTCAAGCTTATTCTCTGGAATTTTGAAATGTTAATTTTTGTTTATTTTGTGGTTGTTCTTTCCATCTGCATCATTATAATCACTGTGTATATTGTTTTCTTGGCTCTGGCTACTTCACTTTGCATCACTATATGCAAATCTTTCTGCGTTTCTCTGAATTCATCATAATTGTCATTTCTTACAACAATATTCCATGAGATTGATGTGGCACAATTTGTTTAGCTATTCCTTAATTCATGGGGACCTATTTTGTTTTTTAAATAGTCCTTTGCTACCATAAAAAGTACTGTTATAAATATTTTGGTGTATATAAGGTCTTTCTTTTTATCAATGGGCCTTCTTGGTCCTGGCAATAGAATCTCTGGTGGACATTTTAGCCACTTTGTTTTCCCAATTCCAAATTGCTTTCTAGAATATGTGTACTAATTCCCCGCTCCACCAACAATTTATCTTTGAAAACCCCTTCCAATACTGACTTTTATCATTTTTGCCAGTATGCTGGGTATGATGTGAAATCTTAGGGATGTTTTGATTTGTATTTCTTTTATTGTTGGCAATTTGGAGCATTTTTTCATATATTTAAAAATGTTATACGATTTTTTTGAGAACTGTGAATATCCTTTGACCACTTCTTTGTTGTGGAATTACTTTTGGTCATCATATATTTCTGTCAGTTTCCTGTCTATTGGATAACAAACCTTCATCTGAGAAATTTAACACAAAGTTATTTTTCCCTTGTATACTTTCCTCCTTATCTTAGATGCATTCATTTATTTATGCAAAAGCTTTTCAATTTCATAAAATCAAAATTACCTATTTTTATCTTTTGTAATTGCTTTATCCTTTGGTTAAGAATTTACCTCCTACTCACAACTGTGAAATGCATATGATCTTCCTGTCTTCTGATTTCTTTTATGGTATGATCTTAAATATTCAGGTCACATATCCATTTTGAATTTATTGTGGAACATAGTATAAAATGTTGGTCTAAACCTAATTTTTGCCAGACTGCTTTCCAATTTCCCCAGCAATTCTTATCTTATAGAGAGTTCTTTCCTAAGTAATTTATGTTTTGGGGGTTTATTGGACACTGAGTTATTGAATTCCATCATTTCTAAATCTCTCCTTCTCATCTCCTTGATTGATCTTCTTTTCTGGTTTTTAAAACCAGTACCAAATGTTTTTGGTGATTTTTGCACATAGTAAATGCTTAAGAAATGCTTTTGGGTTGGCTGATTGATTGGAGGTTTAGAGAGCCAACAAGTTTATGAAAAAGAACCTGATTCTAGTTTTAGATGTTTAGGCTTTTCCAGGACTGACTCTGATCCATATTTGTGGGTCCAAAACTGAGAGAGGCCCCTTAATGATAAGGGAAACAAGGCCTTCTATACCAAGTAGCTCCACCTCAAGTCTTTCCCCATTCTAGGTCATTCTCCACCAGTCCCTCAACAGCTACATTGATCTTAAAGTACAAGTCAAATCATGACCCTTCTTTTTTTTTTTTTTAAGCAATTGGGGTTAAGTAACTTGCTCAAGGTTACACGGCTAGTTATTATTTGTGTGTAGGTGCTCATTTTCTGAGGCCAGATTCGATCTCGGGTCATCCCAATTCCGAGGCCGGCACTCTTACTCACTGCACCACCTAGCTGCCCCTCATGACCCTTCTTTACTCAATAAACTCCAAAAGCTGCTATTACTTTAAGGCTCAAATTGCTATTCCAAATAATAGTAATAGTAGTATTAATAGCTGTATTTATAGAATGCTTTAAAGTTTGAAAAATACTTTTAACACATCATCTAATTTGACCCACAAAACAATCCTGTGAGATAAATGCTATTATTATCCTCATTTTCCAGTAGAAGAAACTGAAGTTAGATGACTTGCCTAGGGTCACAAACTAGTGAATGTCTAAGGCAGGATTTGAACTTAGGTCTTCCTGACTCAAAGTCCTGAGCTCTATCCACTGTACAAACTAGTTGATTTGCATTACTATCCTGAATGATAGTAGTAGTAGTGGTAATAGTGGTAGCAGTAGCAGTAGCAGTAGCAGTAGTAGTAGTAATAGTAGCTAATGTTTTATATAGCGCTTTAAAGTTTGCAAAGCCCTTTACAAATATTATCTTATTTTATCCTCACTTTATTTCATCTGATTTTACTTTACCTTATTTTATTCTCATTTTATCTTGGGAGGTATATGGTATTATTATCTCCATTTTATAGATGAGGAAACCAAGGCTGCCATAGGTTAAATGACTTGCCCAGGAATCATAAACTTAGTAAGTGCTTAAGGCAGACTTTGAACTTTGGTCTTCCCAATTCTAAGTCCTACACTCAATCCACTGTTCCACCTAGCTGCTGGGAGCTAAGGACTTCTTTCATCCTCATTTACAGAAACCTAGACATAAGCTATTTGTTGTTCAATTGCTCTGTCTGACTCTTAATGACCTCATTTGAGGTTTGCTTGGCAAAGATATTAGAATGATTTACCATTTCTTTTTCCAGCTCATTTTACAGGTGAGGAAATTGAGGCAAACAGGATTAAATGACTTGTCCAGGGTAACACAGCTAGTAAATGTCTGAGGCCATATTTGAACTCAGGTCTTTCTGACTCCAGGCCTGGCACTCTATCTACTGTACCAATAGCTGCCTAGACATAAGCTGTGCTAGAGTTTTATTTAGATATACTTCTGGAGTAACTCCAGGATGGGGCAATGATCCAAAGAGAAAAGAGAACCCTTCTGAGACCAGTCCTTGAGATCTGGCCCAGACCATAAAAGCCCAGAGTCTTAGAGGTCTTTGAGCCACAGGTTACATAATGAATAACCTCCATTCAAAGACTATATACACTAAGTTAATTTTTATTTTTTTTATGTAACCGGGCCTGGATTGGGAAAACCCAGTTTGACTAGGGGAAGGGCCCTTGAGAGACCTTTGGAGCATATCCTAATTGCCTGAAATGGAGGCCTCTTCATTCCCTAACACTGGCTAGGCTGAGCAAGTAGAGCCCTTTTCCACTGCTTCCTTTTCTGTTTTTTCAGCTGAGAGGGGAAGGACTATGGTTCTTAGGCTCTTCCTCTATCACCCTGGCTCCCAAGAAATGGGCCTGGGGACTTTTGTTTCTATTCTGTGTTGTTTGTCCTCCTCAGTTTCAGGAGCTAGTGGTGCTCCTCATGGCACCAGACGTTCAAGCCATGGAGACTTTGGAGTCAAGATTGTAGGTAATATCTTGCAGCCAGCCAGCCCAACATGGGACCCCTGAGTGCTTAGGATGGAGTCTTATGGGGTTTTGGACTTGGAAATGGGACTGTGCTCTATAGGAACTGAGGTAAGCTATGAACCTAATCCTTTTCCCCTCCCCAGAGACTGAAGTAGGGGGTGGGAGAAAGGATCATGCCCTACTTTATGTTGAGACAGTGAGTTTGTCTGTTTGGAATCATACTGTCTGAAGTAAATACTACTTTGTAAAAGATCCTGTGTTATATGAGTAAAAAATCTATTTGGGACTGATTGTTTTCCTTGCCTTGAACAAATAGTGATTTGTTTCTGCTTCTCATAATTAAGGGGCTATACCCACACTAAGGAAGTCTGTAGGGACATGGACAACTGTCATAACTGACTACCACTGACTGACCACAGGGGATTAGGTTCTAACGCAACTAATTTCACACTGAAAATAAGCCTGATTTG
This sequence comes from Gymnobelideus leadbeateri, assembly GCA_011680675.1. NCBI lineage: Eukaryota > Metazoa > Chordata > Mammalia > Diprotodontia > Petauridae > Gymnobelideus > Gymnobelideus leadbeateri. Next base: position 719,171 of record WOXC01003564.1, on the reverse strand, counting down.
TTTTTGTTTTTAAATAAGTCTTATTATAAGCCAACTGTAATTCCCATCAGTTTAGCTTAAGCCTCACACAGGGTAATGACTTGTCTTCACTGTATTTATTAGGCAGCAAAACCTCTTTTGAATTACTCATTCCTACTTCAGAGCAAGCAACTACTGGGTATTCCCAGCTACTTCAGGCTTGTGTGGATAATCAGGGTTACTCAAGAACATGGAACCTCTGGGAGTTGTCATAGAGGTTAGAGGAGTCTTGGACCCCTTCCTAAAATAGCTGTGAAAACCACTTGTAGGGCAAGCTCTCAGCAAAAGTGGGAATTTTTGTCTTGAAAATGCACCTTGCAGTGTTCCTTCATCCTTCTGGCTACAGCCCCCAGTGTTCTCATGCTGCCTCTGGCTCTCTTTCTCTTTCTTTCTCTCCTGTCCTTCCCTCTTTCCTTTCTTTCTCTTTCCCTCCTTCTTTCCTTCTTCCTTCCTCTTTCTTTCCTTCTTTCTTTTTCTTCCTTCCTTCCCTTCTTCCTTTTTCTTTCCTTCCTTCCTTTTCTTTTTTCCTTCCTTTCTTCATTTTTTCTTTCTTTCTTTCTTTCTTTCTTTCCTTCCTTCCTTCCCTTCTTTCTTTCTTTCTTTCTCTCTCTCTTTCTCTGTCTCTCTCTTTCTTTCATTCCTTTTTTTCTCAGAGGCCAATGAGGTAGCATAGTAGATAGAGTGCCGGGCCTGGAGTCAGGAAGACAAGAGTTCAAATCCAGCCTCAAACATTTACCAACTATGTGACCTAGAAAAGTCACTGAACCCTGTTTGCCTCAGTTTCCTCATCTGTTAAATGAGCTGGAAATGGCAAACCACTCCAGTATCTTTGCCGAGAAAATCCCAAATGGGATCATGAAGAGTCAGACATGATTGAAATGAATTAACAATAAATCTAACTATCTATCCCTAGAAGCCTCATATATGGAAACAAACCCTAGACAAGAAGATCTGTGTTTTGGTTCTGGCTGTTACTAACTTGCTAGGTAGCTTTGGACAGGTCACTTAGTCTTTCAAATCTCTGTTTCCTGTAACAAGGGCTAGTAATTAAGTGGTCTTTGCATAGCTTACCTCTCACCACAACCTTGAAGTATATAAAGAGCATACTTTTTATTATTCCCATTGTACCTATGAAGACATGGACTCAGGTTAAAAGACTTCAGAAAAGTTAATAGTTTGCTGAGCTCTGGGATTCTAAGATTCTGTCTCATTTGATCATTCAAAAAGTACTTATCTGGCACTCTATGCACAGAATATTGTGCTTGGGTACTGGCCTACAAAAACAAAGGGAAAAATAGTCTCCACCTTCAAAAAGGTTGCAGTCTACAGGGGGTGCACATAATGTTTGGCAGTAAAGTGGCACAGAGTGTTGGACTTGGAGTGGAGAAGATCTGGGCTCAAATCCAGCCTCAGATATTAAGTAGCTGTTTGTGACCTACCTGGGTAGGTCACTTATCCTCTCTCTGTTTCAGTTTCCTCGTGTATAAAATGGGGATAATAACTGTATCCTCCTCACAGGGTTGTTGTAAGGATCAATGCAGATAATAAATGTAAAATGCTCTGCCAACCTTAAACCTGACACAAAATCCACCTACTTATAAATGGAAGATAACTTCAGGAAGTGACCATCAGCGGAATGGTCTGGCCATTGCCACAGTCCTTCTTTCCCAGGGCTTTCCTCTGATCAAGTTACCTTCCTCCTTTATCTTCACATATTCCAACTAGTCTGTAGGAACTAAACTAAAAAACCAGTGTGAGATTATCTTAGGCTGCTTTATCAAGTGGCTATTTAGGCAATGTTTGCATTTTAAGAGTCAGCCTTATTGCCTTATTTCAAAGAAATGACTAATAAAAGCATTTTGGGCCCTGGGGTAGGCTAGAAAAGAAAAAAAAATGCTGGCAACTGAAGTCCTAGAAGCCAGAATTCTAAAATCTTAACACTGGAGAGAGAAAATCAGAAAGTCTATCCCAGTACTCTGCCTAGAAGTTGTCTTTATCATTTATTGTATTCTCCCTTTGAATAGGATTATCCTGAGATCATCTTTTTCTTATTAAATGGGAAGTTCTTGAGGGCAGGGACTGTGTCTTATTTAGATTTGTGTCCCCTCACTCTATCTTAATGTCTTGTATATAGCAGGTGTTTAATAAAGGGGGGGGGGGCTTTTTTCTTTTTCTTTTTTTGGTAGAGTCTGAGAATTTCCAGTATGGTAATTCCCTCTACCAATGCAGATCAACTGTTCTCTAATTTATATGTAACCTTACAGTGCTGTGGTGCACACTGAAAGAGTAAGTGATTTTAACTATGGTCAATCCAATCCAATCCAATAAGCATTTATTAAGCATCTATTATCTGCCAGACACTGTACCAAGTGCTGGGGGTACAATCAATAAAAAGGAAGCCCTCAAGGAGCTTATAATCAAAAGGACTGGTCACATAGCTAGCATGTACTGGAGGAGAACTTGAATCCAGGTCTACCTGACTATAAATGAGGCAGCTAGGTGCTGCAGTGAATAGAGCTCCAGGCTTGAAGTCAGGAAGACCTGAATTCAAATCCAGCCTCGGATGTGTGACCCTGGGCAAGTCACTAAGCCACTGTCTGCCTCAGTTTCTTTAACTGTAAAATGGGGATAACAAAAGCACCTACCTTCCAAGGTGATCATGAGGATCAAAGGAGATAATATTTGTAACGTGCTTAGAACAGTGTCTGGCACATAGGTACTTAAGAAATATATATATATTCCCTCCCCTTTCCTTCCCTCCTGTATCTGCTGCACCAGGCTACAATAGATAATGTTTCCTGAAATGAATTGAATCTAATTCTTTAGAGGAGGAGCCCATGGGCCTCTGACAAATGGTAACATGTCACAGTCCAGTGAGATCTTAGAAAGTCACAGGTTTGAGAGGATGATCAATGGAGCTAACCACTCTGGTCTTAGATGTATCAGCTTTCATTTCATCCCCCTCAAAGGACTTGTAATTTCCCTGCTGAGAGTGCCTTTAGTCTTACAGAAACCAACATCCCAACCTCTCAGTAGTGCCTTAATAGGTGGTTTCATGAATTGCTGTGGCCACAAAAATTCATCACTTAGTGGCTGACTTTTTGGGCAATGAGCCTCTAGGATTCAGTGACTGCCAAGAGTTTCCTCTGGGCTTGTACTCCAAGTCTTTCCAGATCTGGATGGTGGACTCTGAGGGCCTGCCAGAACTCAAACTCTGATGTGGTAGCCTCTGTTCCCAGAGCCCACATGGGTTTGTTTTGACATGGGGATCGGGCTTTTGTCAAGCAAAGTGACTGCCAGTTGTCACAGGAAAGGAAATCATGCTATAGTAAAACCAAGTGGTCCAAAGGGACTATTCTTCCATATGAACTTGTAGAAATATCTGCCCAGGACTTGCTTATAACTCAGTAATGATTGAAAACTGGTGCAACAAAACCTCGTTAACTTTCCTTCATTGGAGGAAGGTCAATCTGACTTAGTGAGAAATCCAGGTTATTAAACATGTAAAGAAAAGCAGTTTTATTATGATCAAGGGCACCCAGTTATCCTGTTGCCAAGGGCAGATCCAGGTCTATCTAAATATCTCATTGTAGAATCTTATGAATAAGTACTTCTATGATTGGCTAAAACTCATTTATAAAAATGATGAGAGGAAACAAGGTCCAGGGCCAAGAGTGCTAAATTTATGTTAAGTCTGGACTTGGGATCAAATCCCTACTCTGACTTCCTTTGGGTTAATTCAACTCTATGATGCTCAGTTTTTTCATCTATAAAATAGGAATAATAATACTTGGCATGATCTGCCTTTGTCCAGCACTATTCTGTGTAAAAGCATTTATGCATCTTACGATTTGGTAGAAATTTGAGTTATCATTCAGAAGCACAGCTAATGTTGGAATGCTTCCAATGTGGGACAGTTTCTACCCTTGATGTTAAGGAAGCTGCCTATTGACACTAGAGGCTCAGATGCGTAGCCCTTTGGCTGCATTCGGCCCACCACACTCCAGAGTACTGAACTAACCAAATTAAAATGTAAATGGCAACTATTTAACAAAATTAAAAAATACAATAAAACAGAGATAATGATACATTTTAAAACTAAGTCAATATGTGGGCAAGCAGGGATCTTTATGTACAATCGGTGGCCCTGTTTCTATTGAGTTTGATAGCACTGATGTACATTATGAATAACAGTAGTAATAATAAAAGCTAAATTTATACTTTGTTAACTTTGGGCCAGGTGTTGTGCTAAGTGCATTACACAATGATTATCTCATTTGATTTTCACAGCAGCTGTGGGAGTTAGGTGCTATTATTATCCTCTTTTTACAGATGAGAATTAATTAAAATTCCAACAATTGAGTCCAAAAGAAAAGTCACCACCCTCTTTTCTCTGTCTCACCCCATCCTCTTCTTCCAGGATGTCATGGGCACATACTGGCTACACATACCTAAGTGCCAAGGCTGATTCTTGTTTCCTTAAAGAAAGTAATTTCTTCATACCATTTCCACATCTCTGATCAAGCTCCTCTTCCATTCATTTCTATTGCTCAACATTTTGTTCTGTGACCGTAGAGTATTAGCCGCCCCATCAGGATCACGTGGGCCCCGCTCCCATGAAGCTCAGAGTCTAAAAATGGAAAAATGCATGAACCAAGAAACCCCTCCAGCTAAACCCAGCAGGATGTTTTGATGTCTTATCAGTTGGATCCCTGCTTAAGTTTAATTTTCTCTTTCTTCTTTTAAGGAAAAGTGTGGGGAAGTAACCAGTATTGGGAAGAAAGCTAACAGAAGCTCCCTTCTACCAGAGACCCCTCAGAACCAGCTCCTCAGATTTAGGGGATGGGGAAAGGAGGCACCAGAGAAAGAGAGGGAGAGGAAGAAAGGAGACATGCAGGGGAGTATCAGTATAGCAGACACAAGCTCTGAATGAGAAGAGCCAGAGAGGTATCTAGGTGATTGAGGTTAGCAACTAGTTGAAGAGATCCCAGTTTTACTTGTCTTAGGGAATTTGGAAAGGAGACTCCCAAAGTCATCTTTTTATCCTGTTTCAGCAAGAAAAGAGCTTTCTATGTACCTTACACAAAGGGATTTTGGCTGCAGCCTCTGGTGGATTTAGGCTTTGGTTCTTCCCCAGTAAAAATATTAAAATGAGCAACGACTCTCATCACAGGAGAGGCAACTTTCCACTAGGGGAAATATATTTCCACTTGAAAAATTAATGAAAACCAGTTGTGGTTTAAAAAAATCCTGTCAGAGAGAAGAAGGATTATTTATGTATAACTATAGAAAGAAATGCTTCAAGTTTTGGACAGGCCTATATGGTTTTTACTTCTCTGTTTGACACAAACCCAGGGACAAGATGGGGCTAGACACCACTTTTGAGTCATCCAAACCACAGTGACCAAGAGTAGTCTAAGAAAGGGGACCCTGAAAACAGCTGCCAGGAAGTGGGCAGAAGAGGGAATTCTCAGGAATGTTTGTTGGAAAGGTTGGGAAATGGAAGCCCTGGCTTTTCCTGAAAATGGTAGGGAAAACAAACTTTCATTTGAGGAAAATGAAGGAGACACTTAGGATGGGATAGGGAGGAAAAGGACAAATGAATAATCATAGAATGTCTACTTAGGTCACTGCCTGTGGGGGAGAGAAATCAGAAATGTTGAAAATAAAAACCTCCTTTTTTGAACAATTCATACATTTTCTGACCTTTTTATTTTGAAGTATCCCAATACTGAGGCTAGTTTCAAGAAAGATTTTTACTAAATTAAAAATAAAACATATCCCATTTTTAGGAAATATTATCCCCTTTCCATTTTCTCCAATGTGGTTCCTAGTACAAAATCTAACCCCTTAACCAATGATATGGTCTCTATAGGTTCACAGTCTCCCTAACCCTCAAATGTCCATCCCTTCTCTGTGCCTATCAAGTCTACCATCCTTCCATTCTACCTCCATGAAGCCTTCTTTCATGATCCTAGGCTACACTGATCTCTCCCCTCCCCTTACCTCTTAGCATCAACTAAGGGGTCTATTTTACCTTGTTCCATCTCTTGGGTTGTTATATAACTTTTATTTTGTTGTTTAATTTTGTGAGTGTTGTCTCCTTAATTGAATTTTAAGTTTCTAGAGTAGAGGAGCCATGTGTAGTGTGTATTCAAGTTAACTATTTACTTAATAAGTAAGTGAAAGACAATGAATGAAGAAAGTGAAAGCACCTGTTCTATTCATAGGATCATGGATATAGAAACACAGAACTCAGAGGCTATCTGGTCCAGTTCCTTCATTTTACAGATGAAGAAACTAAAGACCTGGGAAGAAAGTGACTTATTCAAGGTTATACAAGTGGTAAGTGTCAGAGGTGGATTATGAGTTCAGGCCATTGGACTCCAGATTTTGTGCTTTTTTTCAGTGGTCTTCTCTCAAACACTTTTTAAGGTATTTCCCTCCTCCCCTTAATCTTCTTTCAGGGGGATTGCCTTTGTTCTAGCTATGCATTAAGAAAATTGTAAGGGGCTAGGTGGTGCAGTGAATAAAGCACCAGCCATGGAGTTGGGAGGACCTGAGTTCAAATCCAGCCTCAGATACTTGGCACACTTACTAGCCATGTGACCTTGGGCAAGTCACTTAACCCCAACTGCCCTTCCTCTCCTTCCGAAAAGAAAAAAAAAAGAATGTGAGCTCCTAGAATGCAGGGGCTGTCTTGTTGGGGCGCCTAGGTGATGCAGTGAATAGAGCACCGGCCCTGGAGTCAGGAGGATCTGAGTTCAAATTTGGGCTCAGACACTTGATACGCTTACTAGCTGTGTGGCTTTGGGAAAGTCACTTAACTCCAATTGCCCTCCAAAAAAAAAAAAGAAAATTGTACTGTACTAATAAAGCTGTGGCTTTGGTTTGATCAGTCTGTTATTGCCTATCTTAGGAAGCAGTAATGAAGAAATTGTCCAAGTAAAGAGAAGGACCAAGGAGTGATTTTTGTTGTTGGTTTTTTGTTTTCATCTATGGGCCACTGGGTTTGGTAATCACTTAATAAGAGGCTCCATGTTGATCATTAAGCCATTATCTTACAATCAGAATAAGATGATTATAGATCCCATTTTCCCCAACAGAACTTTTTATTTATTATTATTAAATGACTCTACAGTATGGCAAGAATGAAAAGCAGTGTGTCATTTGGACATTCTCCTTGAGTTAAGAAGAGCTGAGTTCAAGTCCTGCCGCTGACACAGGAATGTGGCTGTATGACCCTTGCCCTGGGGAAGCCTCTTAACTTCTAGGTGTCCCCAGACAACTCTCTAAGGCTCAAAATTGTAGAGTGGGTACTGATGTGCATTGGGAGAGAAAGCTTCCTCATCTGGAGTTTCCCTTGCCAATAAACTACCAATTCTGATCTAAGTAAGTCCAAAATATTAAGAATGTTGCATTTTTCCTAATTCAGGGTACTTTTTCTCCCTTACAATCCAGAGGTACCATACTAGATAACCTAACTATAGAATGCTTGTAGGGCCCTTAGCCTGACTGACCTTCAATGCTTTCTATAACTCAGCTCTGAACCACCTGTCCAACTGTATCTCATGCTACACCTTTACACTCACCAGACTTAATACTTGCTCTTTTGTTCCCTGAGCATGACTCATACCTTCCCCCCTGAACATTTTTGCTCAGGTTGTTCCCCCCATCTCTACTCATTCTTCAAAGGCCAACTCCAATGCTACCCAATTCATCTCCCATGAAGCTGACTTGGAGGCTTGCTTGGACTTCTAAAAAATTCATTTGTTCTTCTCCTAGGCACTTGCCATTTTGGGGTCATTTTCTATTGAGTTGAATATATGCTAATCTCATACATAGGTTATAATCCCTGAATGAGACCTGTTTGAAAGGGGAAAAAATGTCTTTATATATGGCATAGCCTTGAGATGCAATGTAAAAAGTGCTGTCTTTGGAGTCATAGGATGTGGATTTGAATCCTGCCTCTGCCACTTATCGTGTTTGTGACCTTGGCTAAGTCATTTCACTGCCATGGGCCTCAGTTTCATCATCTGTAAAATGAGGAGTTTGGAATAAATTATCTCTAAGGTCTCTATGAGTCTGAATTACAGTATAAAATATTTGTTATTAAAGATTTTACTTTCATATTTCTTTCCATTCAAATAATGTTTTATTCATTGTTATCTGCATTGCTCACTAAAGGCAAGATAATAAACTATATTTGGTTTGCCCAAAGTCCAGATTTAGTGAGAAAGGGTGGCTTTTATTTGAACCAATAAGGCAGTTATTTGTGCACCAATCTTATTTCCTCTACAGGCACAATAAGCTGCCTGAGGGCAGCACCCAGTTTTATTTATTTTTGTATCTCTCTAAATGTCTAGAGCACCCTGTACATGGGCAGGCTTACTAGATACTTGATAATATTTCTGAGAAGCAAGTTCTGCTGTTAGGCCTATTGTGGTTTATGACAGAATCTCAGAATATAAGGGAGGAGGGCCCTCAGGGCCATAGCATTCAAGTCATACCTAAATAAGAATCCCTGCAACGTCAAACCTGAAAAGTGGCTCTGTTCTTTGCCCAAAGGTCTCTTTTGAGGTCGGATGACCAGCGGTCAATCTGAGAGTCAGGAATGGAAAGGCATCTAAAGAGAAATTGGAAGATTTTCCTAATTCTTGTTCTCCCCTCCCCCAAACCCTTTCAATCTTTGCCTACAGGGCAGGGGACCCATCACTCCTCCCCACTCTCTCAGGGTTAAACCAAATGAATAGACTGGTCCCCACTCTGGAGAATGGAATTTAAGTACCTCTTATCTACTCTGGTTCAGACCCACATGGAGCACCTAAGCCCAGGGGTAAATCCCCTTTCGTTATTTCCTCTGAGACTTGCTGAAGAGCCTCCAAGAGGGTTCTCAGAAAGGACACATGGAAGTTCCCACACTGGCTGGCTGTCTTCATCACCCTCCCCCCACCCCTTTCGGATTAGGGGCCCCCTCCAGCACCTGACCTGCTTACTCCTTCCAAGGGCTGATCTCAGCCCTCTTAATCATTTGACATTTCCACAGGCTCCTCACTGGAAATAAAAAACACAAAAGAAAAATCTGATTGCTGCTGCTTCTATTTAGAAAGCTTTGGTTCTCTTGTTTTCTCCAAGATTAAAAGCCAGCAACTCTGCTCTCTGGGGCCACTGAGATCTCACAGTGAGGGAGCTCTCCCATGGGCACCAGTACCAAGTACAGACAGGCCACGAAAAGGTTAAATTTGACATCTCCTTCCAAAAAAAGCCTTTTCAGTTCCCAGAAATATCCTCACTGTGCACCCTGGGGGCCCTTCTTTCTTAAATTTTTGATCACTCTCAAGCTTGCCTGGGTGGTAGCTATGTTTGTGTGGAGAGACAATGGCCACAGGAAAAGACATGGGCCTTAGTCCTTGATCCTGTACTTGCCAGTTGCATGACCTTGTTTTCCTCATTTGTAAAATGGGGGGAGGGGAGAGAACTAGATGTTAACAGAGTCCATGTTCTATAATTAATTCTATGTCTCTGACTTCAGGTTGTAGTGACAGGCTTTGAGAATAGGCCACATCTATAGTCAACAATCTTCATTCGCTAAAGATTATGGGAAGAAAGGGAAGACAAAGCCAACGAAGATGGAGAAAAGGAAGGTTAGGATATATTATAAACTTGCCATTGAGGTCCTTTTATATGTTTATGCAAAGTGTGTGGACAGAGAGACCAGATCAATGGGGTGTCTTGACTTACCCAAGGTTATTCAGCAGATATCAGAAGGGGAATGGGGCATTTAAAGGCTTGAAAACCTAGATGGATGTCAGCCCCTACCTGGATATGCCCAAATCTTAAGAAACAGTTTTGTTTGAAGCTCTCATATGCAATGGGGCCATGCTCTCACAGAACATTCCAGCCTTCTCTACTCCTCTTTTGACATACTTCTCCTGGTAGCTGACCAATGTAAAAAAATGATATGACATGGGAAAAGGAGTGACTATATTTAAGATGCCTCACATCTGGAGATGGAGGTGTCTCAAGGGAGGGTATGATACAAGAGCCACAAAAACCTCTCTTCCAATGTTCTCCTGGGCAATTTGCCATGGAGTTTACACAGTGATGGAAGGCATCCATCTTGGTACCAAATTTGAGCCTGATGTGACTTTGATACCAAGATAGCTTTGCATGCCATGGTAATTGCTCTCTCACAACAGAACTACTCTGGACAAAACGAACAAATGACACAAAAGTGTTCTGTGATTTTACTCAGTTGAATCCAGCAAGTATTTATTAAGCCCCTATGAGATGCAGGGTGCTATGCAAAGTACTGGAACTATGACAAAAAAGGAAATGTTCTCTGCCCCCCAGGAGCTCACATTCTATTGAAGGGATACAACGCCCAAATGAATACAACATATATACATTACAAATAATAACTGCTGATACTTTATGGAAATATAAAGTTTCTAATGTATTTTACATTTGATCTCCAGAACAACTCTGTGAAGAAAGTGCCATTCAGTGTTACATAGCTCATTACAGGGTTACATAGCTAGCTAGTGAGTGTCTTAAGCAGGATTGGAAGTTAGGTTTTCCTCAGAAAAGGCCCTTTGTACCTCTTAAAGGTAACAGAGAACCATTAAAACTTCTTGAGTAAAGGAGTGAAATGACCAGATCTGCTTTTAGGGATGTTATTTTGGCAGTTTTATGGAAGACAGACTAAAGAGAGAGACAGGTTTCAAGCAGAGACACTAATTGGGAGGTAGAATAAAAAAAACTTCCTTCCTACCTTCCTTCCTTCATCGTTGTGAACCCTTTATGCCATGCAGCTTACCAGGATATGGGCTGAAAGGAATTCCTAGCAGAAGCAGCCTCTCCTTGCTTTGTCCAGGTGGCCTGTCTCATCTCAGAGGATAAGATCATTGTTGGCTACCAATGGTCACTATGCTGTCTTCTCTATTGCCCTAACACAGTCTCCTTTCCTTTCTCTGGAAGTTTTAGATCTGGTTCGTTTTCAGTGTATTGTAAGGGAAGTGACCAATCCTCACGGGTAAAAGTAGGACTTATTACCAAGAAGGGGGAGGCCAAACCATTGTTGCTTTTATTCCACTTCAGGAATGAGGGGCCTTTACTTTTCTTTCTTGCCTCTCAGCATCTTCCTTCTTCTCTTAGCCACTCCTCCCTCAACCCCCAACAAAAGGTTATTTTTCAAAAGGGACTTTTACCAAGAAACTGAAAGAACTCACTGCCCACAGTCACAAGACAGTCTTTTGTGTAGGCCTTACAGTATCTCTTACCAAACTGGTTGAGCCTAAAGACAGACACCCAATGATCAAAGTCACATTTGGCATTTTATAAAAGGGAGCAGGGGAGGGCAAGTCTCTTTGCCTGAGATCACACCCAGGCCTCCAAGGGGGCCAAGAAAAAGTTCCAGGTATTGATACCAAATTTTCAAGCTCTAACCACCAACAGCTCAACAGATCCCACTAATCTCTAATTTATTAGAGTTTACATGGATCTAACAACACTCTTCAGCTCAAAGCTCACACTGTTTCCCCACTGACAGCCAGCCAAGTATGTGGTAGGGAAGGGTGGCCAACTGGCAGGGAGCTTCCATCCCACCAACACACGCACACACACACACACACACACACACACACACACACACCCCACATGATGGCCAAAGAGCCTGGATTTTTCTCCTATCCCAGTCCTTGTTCTTAATCCTCTATTCCAGGAATTAGAGGTGAAGGGGTAGGGGTGAGAGAGGGTGAAAGGTTTTTAAACTTCTTTTAACAGAAGACCCAGAATGGTATAGAGAAAAGAACTCTGAATGTGGAGTCCTAAAATATGTGTTCAAATCCTTACTCTTCTTCTTGTCACCTGTATGACCTTGGTCAACTCACTTCATTTCTCTGAGACTCAGCTTCCTTTTCAGTAAAATGACTGAAATGACCTCTAAATTGTCTTTCATCACTCAATCCAACAATCCTGAATTCATTCTATCAATATATATATATCAACAGTTTATAAAGCTTTTTCCTACCATGACTCTGTGAGGGAGGGAGGACAAATATTATGGTCACCAGATGAAGAAATTGAAGCATATTGAGATTAAGGAATTTAACATGGGACTGGAAGGAATGTCAGAGCAGGGGCATGCTACAGTGAGTTCTAACTGATTAAGAACTAATTGTTAAATTTTCATTGTGAGCATGTGCACCTTGGAAGTACAAGCAAGTACAAATCAGGGCTTGAATCTTTGTTTTATTGATTGGTTAGACTTGAGAAAGTGATAGAGAAAATGCTTCTTTTCCCTGACCCCTGCCTTTTCTGAAGCCTGTAAATCGATCAACAGCTCTGATTGTCTTTGTCTTTCCAATTACACTGGGGAGCTTCTGTACAATCTGCAAAGATTCTTGCTTCCTGCCAGATCAAATCAACATTGTTTCCTTGAGAAACATGTTTCTAATTCAAGGGAGATGTTGTTAATGCAAGTTATGGTGCCAGGAATTTTATCATTCCTCCATTGTTTCCTGGGTGCTATGCTAGGCAGGGACACACCCCCTAGAGCACCCAAGGAGCGTTAGTTGACTGCCAAACACATCCCTCCAATCTTCTCCATGGAACATGACATCTTTCCTCATCTGGTCAGCTGGGAGGGTTGAAAGGTGGAGTTCCTAGATCTGGACCATGGGAATGAATGCTCTGCCTTGGTTCCTTCTCTCTTTTACCTGCTCTGGAGAGAACACAAACATGTGTCAATGACAACCCAATAAAATCTGATGACAGGCAAAGATCTCTTAAATCTTTCAAATTATCATCTGTACTTCCTTTACCTTTCTACCTGGCATGCCTGAGCAGACACACCCTTTGGATCTTGCCAAACAGCTGTAGTGAAGGGTCTGCTCCTTTCTGCCTACCAGCCTCAGGTGCCATCTCTCCCCTGGCTGCTCAGTCCTAGAGGAGGGCAGAGTTCAGTGTGGGTGGGGGCTCACAATGGGCCACAGAACTCTTTCTAAAAATTTGTCTTGATTCAGCTGCTTCAATGGCTTTTTGGTCTTTCTGCACTGAAAATTGATAGTAATAGTAGACCACATTTATATAGCCTTTTATAGCTTATAGAGTGTGATTTCCCTAAAACAACCCTAGAAACTAGTAGGGCAAAGTGTCCTTTTACAGATGATGAGATTCAGAGAGCTTTAGTTACTTGCTGAAAGTCAAACAGCTAGTAAGTGATGGGGCTAAGACTCAAACTTGGGCCTTTCAACTTGAAGTCCAAATCTCTTTCCACCAACAGCTTGTATCCTCTCCAACCTAACAAACAACTCTCCAATGATAACTTAGGGAGAAGCAGGAGGAGGAGGAGGGAGAGGAGGAAGGAAGAGAGGGAGGGAAAGGGAAAGGGAGAGAGAGAGGGAAAGAGAGAGAAAAAGAGAGAGAGAGAAACAGAGAGAGAGAGAGAGAGAAGGAGAGAGAGAGAGAGAGAGAGAGAGAGAGAGAGAGAGAGAGAGAGAGATTTGTACCAAGTGCTAAGAACACAAATACAAGCAAATTAGACAGTCCCTGAACGAGCATACATTCTAATGGAAGAATATAACCCACATAAAAGAGTAGGGAAGAAATGGAAGGATAGTTCATGGGGGCAAGACAGTAAGAAAAAAAATAACAAGTAGTAGAATGAGTGTGGTGTGAGTTGAAGCATCACTATGGTCCTTCTTAAAATGATGGTTCTAGGGAAGGAGTCAGTCATCAGGAAAGCAAGTTCTCAGGGTAGAATTTTCCCCAAAGTGATGGAGTCAGGAAAGTGAATGGGAAAAGAACAGACTTTAAAGAATCAGCAAGAAATGGAGTTGGAGTTTATAAACCTACAAATGTCTCCTAGGCCCCATCCTATACTTGATGATCCAGGAGAAAGCGGAAATTTTTCTTAGCCAGAATGTATATTTCTATTTCTGGGGTCCACCCAAAATAATGACTGGAGTCCCTATGGCCTTATCTTTGGGGAATTCATGTATGGTCTTTTCTTCACGATTGTGTCAGGGTCTGTAGTTGTCTCTGGATGTGATCATTGGGTTTTGAGAGATTAATTCTTGAGCACCAGCTCATGATGGCAGAACAGTTGGGGGAAGATAGGATCAGGAACTTTCAAAGGTCTAGACTTGATCCAATTTGGTGAATCTTTTCTTCTGTCAAACTCAGAAGTGAGTCGGCTAAAACTGTCTATATGCATGACTAAAAACATTAGTGTTTTCCTGTGGCTTGTGCCATGAGCAGGATTGCCAATTCATTCCATTCAAACTTGTCCTGAATTCAATCATAATCTTTTCCTTGTCAGGAGTATTATAAAGGGCACGGTTTAAAGTAGCGTATTGATTATGTGACTTCTGAAGTCCCTCCTAGCTCTGAGTTTTTGGTGCTATGAAATGGAAATATAATCATTACATAAATTATAACTCTTAAAAACAAATACTTTCCTGCCTGTTTGACTGGCCTCTCTTGTAATTAGATGAGATCTGACAATTTTTTTCACCTCTGATGATATCCCCAAGTTCATAATGTTTGTTTTATTGCCTAACACTTAATCGGCTTAAGGTAAGGACTATATCTTATACACTTCTTTTGTTTTGTTGCAGTATCTGTCACAGAAAGGTATTCAATAAATGTCTGTTGAATGAACAAAGGAACAAATGAGCAAATATATTCTACTGGGTCTATTTGGTGAAAAAAGCAATGAGGAGAACCAGTTGTGTTGGCATTGTACAAATCAAGAATTTGTTCATTGATTGAGTTTTTCTGATGATGAGGAATGAGCCATTTCTGTATGGTTAGGGAACATACTTTATTGGCTTGTTCATAATAAAGGAATTCTTCATTTTCTCTTAGGGCATTTCATCATTGTCCAGGGTACAAAGTTCAAAGTACCTAAACTAGAGGTCCCCATAGGTTGATATTGAAGCCCTTTCTGGTTGATGACAAGGCTGGTTATCACTGCCATACTTTCTACCCAACAACTATTCAGATAGGACTTAACAGCTTAGAGCAGAGCCCAGGTAGAAGTCAACTCTCCCACAAGTCATCAGTTTTAATTCTCAGTACTCCTTGCCCCTGGATAATTCAGGAAAGTCAAAAGGAGCTGCTCATCAGAGAAAGGATGGGAATGTGTGATCTAGTAAAAACTCCTAGTTAAATACTAATTTCATATAAATATGTATACTTACATACACATATGTGCATATACATATGCAATATATAAATACATAGTATGTAGCAAAGTTTCTGGGGTCAGCAATTACATTTAAATTATTTAATCTCCACAGAGAGCTCCAAGTGAGAAAGTTACCTTTGACAATGCAAATTGGCAAGAGTTCTGCAATTTAGAGTTTTAGAAAGCCTGGGGCAGTGAGATGTTACACATTGTTCCTAGGGTTACAGAGCCAGTGTGTGATAGTGATGGATCTTGAACAAAGGTCTTCCTTACTCAAAGGTCAAATCACAAGTTTCTATTGTTATTTTTAAGGGAAGAATAAACACCTTTCCTCCTGTTCTCTGGAGTTCTTTGTACTGATAAGAAGTCTGTTTAGGCTCATGACCTGACCAGCTGAGATAGCATTATAGCCTTTACCTTAACTTTGCTGTCAGAAAGAAATTGCTTCTGAAATGCCTGGTGATGAAAGTATAAAAGTTATATAAAAAAGATTTCCATATTAGTTTCTAGCAATATTTTTCTAAAAACTTTGAAAGTAAATGCCAGTAGTTTTTCCAGGTAAACTAGCAAATGATTTTAAGCAGTCAGACAGACAGATGTTTTGTTTGTAATGCCAAACAAAAATCTGTTTGGAAGAAAAATCAGTCACAAGATTACTAGGGGCCTCTAAGCAAGGGGAGAAGAAAAGTTGGAACCAAAATGGACTCTGAAAAAAATACAAATAAAAATAACATAGATAAGAAATACAGAGTCACTTTATCATGGCCAATGAGACAAATGACTACCAAAGTGAAACCAGTCAGCAGTTTACTGAGCTGTCTTTATAAATGCTGTGGGGAGCTAGTTAGCTGTGGGTACTCAGGGTACTTTTACACTTAATCATTACAACTCTCATAGCTGCTGCAAGTCATTAGGCCCCTGACAAGATGGGAACAAACTGGGAAAAATGATTAGAAAGTCCTATGTAAGTGTATTGTCAAGAATGCTAGTAATAAATGTAAGAAATGAAATGTCTGAATACAGGCAGTGCACAGAGTATCTATTGGGTGTTGTGTCCCAGCTCTGTCTCTACTTCACTGTCAGACCTTAGCTAATTGCCTTAACCTGTCTGGGTTCCAGGTCTTTCATCTGTAAAATGAAAGAGTTGGACTTGAGAACTAAGTATTCCTCTAGCTCTAAGGTTCTATTTTCCTGCCACTTTTAGTCACATGGCCCTGGAGAAGCCACTCGGTCTCTCTATGCCTCACTTTTTCACATCTTTAAAATAGGGATGATATTACATGCTCTGCAGAATCAGATGAAATAAGTGACTTCATAAGTGGTAAAGTATTCTACAAATGTAGATTTACAGCACCAGGGGAAGAGTCACAGTATGTTGTAAACATGGTAATAGGAAACATGCCTTCACAGTTCAAGTGTTTTGAGGGGTTTGAAATTCTTAAAGAGCATATGTCCTGGCAAAGAAGCAGTTTTCAATCACATTTGTGTACCCAAAAGCATCTTTGTAATTCGTTTTATCTACACAATGCCTGTTGAAGAGTTAAAAAGTTGATCAATTGACCAGGTATTTGGAGAATATCATACAATGATTTGACTGAATTCCCCACCTCCAGTCAGTTCCACTAAATTGACTTCCTTCCTCCCTTCCTTTCTTTCTTTCTTTCTTTCTTTCTTTCTTTCTTTCTTTCTTTCTTTCTTTCTTTCTTTCTTCCTTCCTTCCTTCCTTCCTTCCTTCCTTCCTTCCTTTTCCTTTCTTTCATAGTATTTTTATTTTTCCCAATTACATATAAAGACGATTTTTAATATTCGCTTAAAAAAATTTGAGTTTCAAATTTTCTCCTTTCCTCCCTCCCCAAGACAGAAAGTAATTTGATATAGGTTAGATTATGCAATCATGTAAAACATATTTCCATACTAGTCAAGCTGCAAAAGAAGAAATAGACTAAAAGAAAAAATACACAAAAACAAAGAAAGTGAAAATAATATGCTTCAATCTGTATTCAGACTCCATCAGTTTTTTCTCTGGAGGTAGATAGCATTTTCTATCATGAGTCTTTTGTAATTATCTAACTGAGAATAGCTAAGTCATTAATAATTGATCATCATATAATGTTGCTGTTACTGTGTACAATGTTCTCTTGGTTCTGCTCACTTCACTTTGCATCAGTTCATGTAAGTCTTTCTAGGTTTTTCTGAAATCAACCTGCTTGTCATTTCTTATACCACAATAGTATTCCGTTAAATTCATAGACCACAACTTGTTCAGCTATTCCCCAGTTGGTATAATATGTTGGTTTATACCTAGTTTCTGTCATACTGTTTTATAGTTTTCCCAGAAGTTTTTGTCAAATAGTGATTTCTTGTTCCAGAATCTTGGATCTTTGAGTTTATCAAACACTAGATTATTACTATGATGAGGTACTACTATATCTTGTGTACCTAATCTATTCCACTGATCCATCATTCTGTTTCTTAGCTAGTTATCAGATAGTTTTGATGATTACTGCTTTATAATAAAGTTTTAGATCTGGTATGGTTAGACAACCTTCCTTCACTTTTTTTCATTGATTCCCTTGATATCCTTGACCTTGTGTTATTCTAGATGAATTTTGTTATTTTTTCTAGCTCCATAAAATAGTTTTGGTAGTCTGATTCATATGGAATTGAGTAAGTAAATTAATTTAAGTAGAATTGTCATTTTTATTATATTGGCTTGGCCTACCCGTCGAGCAATTAATATTTTTCCAATTGTTCAAATCTGGCTTTATTTCTATGAAAAGTGTTTTGTGATTGTGTTCATTTATTTCCTGAGTTTGCATTGGCAGGTAGACTCCCAAGTATTTTATATTGTCTACAGTTGTTTTAAATGGAATTTCTCTTTCTATCTTTTGCTGTTAGGCTCTTTTAGTAATATGTAGACATGCCAATGATTTATGTAGCTTTATTTTATATCCTGCAGCTTTGCTAAAATTGTTAAATTTTCCAACTAGTTTTTTAGTTGGATTCTCTAAGTATGCCATCATATCATGATGTGATAGCTTTGTTCTTCATTGTCTTTTCTAATTCCTTCACTTTCTTTTTCTTCTTTTATTGCTTTGTCTAGCATTTCTAGTAAAATATTAAATAATATTAAATAATAGTGGTGATAATGGGCATTCCTGCTTTGCCTCTGATCCTACTAGCAAGATTTCTAGCTTATCCCCATTACAGATAATGATTGCTGATGGTTTTAGATAGATAGTACATATTTTAAGGAAAGCTCCATTTATTCCTTTGTTCTCTAGTGTTTTAGTAGGGAATGCATGCTGGACTTTGTCAAAAGCTTTTTCTATGTCTACTGAGATAATCATATGATTTCTTTTGTTGTTTTATTAATATACTCAATTATGCTGATAGTTTTCCTAATGTTGAACCAGCCCTGCATTCCTGGTATAAAATCCCACCTGGTCATAGTGTATGATCCTTGTAATCTTCTTACCAGTCCTTCCTTCCTTCTTCCTTCCTTCCTTCCTTCCTTCCTTCCTTCCTTCCTTCCTTCCTTCCTTCCTTCCTTCCTAATCAACAATATGCCTGGACATTATTTATCTGAAGCATTATACTCAGTTTTGCTGGGTAGGTGATTCTTGGTTTTAGTCCTAGCTCCTTTGACCTCCAGAATATCATAGTCCAAACCCTTCAGTCCCTTAATGTAGAAGCTGCTAGGTCTTGTGTTATCCTGTTTGTGTTTCCACAATACTCAAATTGTTTCTTCCTGATTGCTTGCAGTATTTTCTCCTTGACCTGGGAACTCTGGAATTTGACTATAATATTCCTAAGAGTTTTCTTTTTGGGGTCTTTTTCAAGAGGTGATCAGTGAATTCTTTCAATTTCTATTTTGCTCTTTGGTTCTAGAATATCAGGGCAATTTTGCTTGGTAATTTCTCGAAAGATGGTGTCCAGGTTCTTTTTTTTTATCATGGCTTTCAGGTAGTCCAATAATTTTAAAATGATCTCTCCTGGATCTATTTTCCAGGTCAGTGGTTTTTCCAATGAGATATTTCACATTGCCTTTTATTTTTTCATTTGCTTGGATTTGTTTTATAGTATCTTGATTTTTCATAAAGTCATTAGCTTCCATTTGCTCCAATCTAATTTTGAAGGAGTTATTTTCTTCAGTGACTTTTTGAAATTCCTTTTCCATCTGGCAAATTCAGCTTTTTAAGGCATTCTTCTCTTCATTGGCTTTTTGGGCCTCTTTTGTTGTTCAAGTTAGTCTATTTTTTTAATGTGTTCTTTTCTTCAGTATTTTTGGGGGTCTCCTTTAGCAGGCTGTTGACTCACTTTTCATTATTTTCTTGCATCATTCCTCTTTTCTCTTCCCAATTTTTCCTCCACTTCTCTTAGCTGATTTAAAAAAAATCCTTCTTGAGCTCCTCCATGGCCTGTAACCAATTCATATTTTTCTTGCATATTTTGTTGCAGGAGCTCTGACTTCATTGTCTTCCTCCCATTCCATACTTTAAACCTTTTTGTAACCCCCAAAAGGAATCTATGGTCTGATTATGTTTCCTCTGCTTGCTCATCTTTCTAGTCAATTACTTGACTTTTGAGCTCTTTGCCACAGTAGAACTCTGCTTCCAGAGGGGAGAGCTTTGTCCCAAATTGCTGGGGTTTTTGCAGCTGCAGGAGCTATTAGGAAGGTGCCCTCTCTATAGTCCCCATAATCTCTGGCACACTGACCACATACCCCAGGACCACCACTCAGGACTTCAATCCAGATCCAAGCAGATTAAAGCAAGAGTGATTGACCTCTGAATGGTTGTTTGGTCCCCCTATGATCTTCAGGCCAGGAGCTCTGGAGACAGCCATGTGGTAGCAGCTAAAGCCACTGAGCCTCTGCTATTTCTTGGCAGGGGCTGGCCACACACTTCTGTCCCCCTGGTCCAACAGAGTTCCACACTGACCTTTTATTTTCTCTTTGGTATTTATGGGTTGAGAAGTCTGGAAACCATCATAGCTGATGATTATTCATTCTCCTGAGGTTTTCTCTGGCTGCTGCCCCTGGGGCCAGAACTGTATGGCTCACATAGGACTGAGCTTGGCTCCCAGTTTGGTGCAATAGGCCCTTCCTATTGGCCTGCCAGGCTGCCTTCAGTGGGAGATTTGTTTCTCTCTTTCACTTTGTGGGTTCTGTAGTTCTAGAATTTAACATCATTTTTTGACATGTATTGGAAGTGATTGGAGCAGGAGCTCACACCAAGTTTGTGCTTCTACTCTGCCACCTTGGCTAGCGCCCCCCCCCCCTTCCCACATTGTTCAGACAGAGCCTTGGGTCTCTTTCTCCCTCTTTTAGGGAAAACAATAGATTGCCCTTCCAGGGCAACCCATAGGAAAAAGATACAAGGCAGTTACAAAAATATCTGAGGAGCTGTCGTTCTGAGATTGGCCATTAGATGGCAGCCGAAGAATGCTGAGATAGCTTAGAGAAACCTACTTGTTTTGCTTTCCTTTATTAGAGGAAGGGATAACAACCTTGCTAGGGGCCTTTGAAAGGTAGATCTGCCTACTCTGAAGCTAGCTGGGTAAGTGGAGGAGGTAAACCAGTGACCAGATAAAGCAGGGACAAAAAAAGAAAACACAGCCTTTGAGATGAAAATAGGTCAGGGTCTTCCTACAGTGGGAAAAAGGCAGTGGGGGAGGGGGAGGAGAATCCACAGGAAGAGATGGATTTGCCTCCCTTATCCATTTGGATGAGGGAAAACAACTTCCAAGAACTGCTGCAAACAGAAACACATGTCCCCTCATCTGGGGTGCAGAAGCTGACCATTTCTGAACATTACAATAGTAACTGTCTATCAGGACAACAATCCTAACTCATATTTATGTGGCACTTTATAGCTGGCAAAGTGCTTTCCTCCCAATAGCCTTGTTAGATTATTGTTATCAATGCTAGGCTAACCTTGAGGCCTGCAGGAAAAAGTGTTCTCAGAAACAATGAGCTGAGATTTCATTATAATGAGGTCCCTCCAACTTCTGATAACTAACACCCCACCCACCCCCACCCCTGGCCTTTGAATGGAGTCCAAGATGAACCCTCCTTAGACTGAATCCTGCATTATACTGTGTTGTCCTGTAGTAAAGCTCTGGTGTCTCATTTATTTGTTTTGCTTATGGATCTGGCCTTACCTCATTAGAACAGCACAGCCTGAGCTGGCCAAGCTGTAACTTATTGTGGGATATATAGGAATAACAGAAGTATAGATCTGGAAAGGCACTTCCTGATCATTGAGTCCAACCTCTTCATTTTACAGGTGAAGAAACACAGATGCTTGTTTTGGGTAGAGATGGGACTAGGACCCAAGTCTCCTGATACCAGAGCATAGCTCTACTACACGCCATCAGGAAGCCTGCTTTGATTTCCTCCAGCTATTTGTGCTCTCTCTCTCTCTTGAAGTTACTTTGTACTATTTTGTATATACTTTACTTTTTACTTATCTGTGTATACATTAAGTGTCTCCCTCCCCTCCTCCCAAAAGAATATAGACTACTTGAGGGGACTTTCTTGTCTTTGTATCTCCAAGGCTTAGCAGGGGTCCCTGACACGTGGGAGGTGAATTGAATTGACTAATACATGACCATCCTAGTCCCTGAGATGATTATGGGCTTTATTTTGATATTTGACAGCTCCTAAACCAGATTTGCCCAAAGCCATTTATTTATTTGTTTTCTGGATATACCTTCATTATGTTCCTACCAAGAGGGACCCAACAGCTTATATGGCCAAGTGATGTTCATTAATTAGTTTAATAAGATAGTAAGTAGATTCAGGTAAAGTTCTACTCCATGCCTGAGAACAGACTTGGGGTGAGCCTAGATGCTCAAAGCTGGTGCTAATGGGGTTCAGACTCAGGCATGTGCTGTGAAACTAAAAAAAATTGTAGCATGGGACAGCCTCCCTGACTTTAGAGAGGCTAATTAGCAGACTAGTTGCAGGACTGTGAAAGTTTGGTTGCAACTTTTCTTATATAAATTGAGTTATTTAATACAAAGTTATATAATAGTAACCTTCTTATCCATAAAGGGAATCTGCAGAAACAGTGGTTTGTCCACATCAATAAAATCAGTCCGAGATCATGAACTATTTCTTAGATTTGTTTGCTGTTCTCTTTTCATAACTCTTTCTCAATGCATCCTGTAATTCCTATTTTCAACAAGAACCTTACTTAGGTTTATACATTTAATGTTGGACAAACATATTGTAATCATTCTTGTTGAATTCATTAGAGTTGAAGGTGGGCATCGTGCTTTTGCTTTTCTTTATATCACTAGTGCTTAGAATAGTGCATTACACATAGTAAATGCTCAGTAAATGTTTACTGATTACCTGACTGAAGTTTAAGAAAAAAATCCCTTGAAGGTAAAAGTAAAAAAAAAAAAAAGATCTCCTGGCTCCACCACAAATAGCTAGGAGTATTGCCTTAGACTTGAAACCAGACAATTGGGATTCCAGTCCCAGATCTGTCACTTACCAGCCCACGTGGCCAGAGGCAAAGAAATCATTTAATATCTCTGAGTGTTCGATTCTTCTATAAAAAAAGAGGGGGGCAAAGGAGGTGTGTGTGCTATAATAATACTTAACTACCTACCCGACAGGGTTGTTGTGAAGATCAAATGAGATAATTTATGTAAGATGGTTTTGTAAAGCATAATTATTAAGATATTTTAAAAACTGCTCAGTTCCTGAGACGACACCTGGCTTTCTTTTGAAATTTTCTATCTCCCCACTTGTCCCCACCAAAGCCACATATTTCTCACAGATTCTCTGCATATGTTCTTGGAACATATTACCTTAGTGCAACAGCAGTATTTATGAACAATTTTTCAATTTAATGCAATCACAGAATTAGTGATGATGAGGAAGAGTAGGTGGAAGATGAAGCTAAGGATGAGAATGGGAATGAAGGAACTGAATTCTCCCCCACTGTGAGCCTATGGAGCAAGGGTTCTAAAAACCACAAGAATTACCACTGGTAGCCCTCACATTTACAGAATTCTGACCTCCCTCAAGCCAGTGGCCCTGAACTTAATCATCTTCATAAACATGTAGGAACCAGGCCCAAGGTAACCATTTACATTTTTGAAATTATCATTTAATTAGGTGTTCAAATATGCACTATACATTCAGTTCTTTACAAAACATGGTTTTAAAAAAACCCAGCCCCCATGAAGCCTATAATATAAAGTCATAAGCAAGGCAAACATATATGTATAGATTAGGTTTAACCCTGTGGGTCACAGGGAGGGCAGAGGGCAAAGAAAAGGGGGGCTGAGGAGAAAGGAGGAAAGAAGGGCTGTGAACAGAAAGAATTTGATATATGCATTACTGGCAGACAGCTATGCAAATGTTTAAGGGGTTCCACCTTGGTATTGGACATTAATCCTTGGCTTAGTGATTGGAAGAAGTCCCCCCAATCCAGCATCAGACAGCAGGGCTCCAGCCGTTCCCCCTTTCTCCTGAGCCTAAGCCTATCCACCACTGTCCCCTTCTTTCTCTTTTCCCTCCATTCTTTTTCCTGGGGGAGTTAGTTCCTGGGAACCTGGTCCCTGTCTCTGGGTGGAATGGAAACTTATTATTGATGATTATACCTAGTTATTCACTCTCTCTAGTGCCTTTCTGCCCCAGAACACAAACGAGAGAGGCTCTTTGTCAAGCTGCAGAATAAGCCCTAACTGCAACCTGAGTGTTTTCTCTTTCCGTTATTATTTTTCCTGGTATCTTTGATTAAGTCCACACTATATTTAATCAGTGCTGGCAGAAAACACACATACATACATACACACACACACACACACACACACACACACCAACAACAACAACCCACTACCAGAGTGATTTTCCAATTTGTTTGCTGCTTGCTGCTTAAACACCAAGACATTAGGACGCGACTTTCTTTTCAGTTTAATGAGCAAAAAGAAACGGGGAAGCAGTGTAGAGGGAAGCAGGGAGGGGGGGAGGTGTGGGAGGGGGAGCAAGAAGGAGAATGCCAAGGAGCAATTATACAAAAATATATACTGTGCTGATTAGGGATTCCTTCTCCAGCCTGCTTTGGCTCAAGCTAAATCTTTTTCTAATGAGATATGGCTTATCCAGATCAGAGCGCACAGGAAAAAGTTGCAATTAACTTTTAAAAGAAAGAAGCGAGTAAGAGAAAGGAAGAGAGGAGGGAAAAGGATGGGGGAGGGGTGGGGAAGACGGAAAAAGAAGAGGAGGAGGACGGAAAAGGAGGGATTTAAGTCAGAGAATGGAGTGAAGTGGAAAGCATTCTTCTAACATGCATGTCAGTGCATATGCTTATGATGGCTTGTTACCTTGATTATATATGTTGAGTCTATTATTACTGCTCGGTCGAGTTTTTAGCGCTGTGTTTTGAGGGTGAGGGGTGGGGATGGGGAGGGGGGTGGAAGCCACTCGTAAAAACTGCCTGCTCCCGCGGGCGGGCCTCTGCCGGGACGGGGGTATCTGCCCTTTTGTCCTAGCTGAATTCAGACGCAGAGTAATTTTATCGGGGCGATTCCAGTCCTCCAACAGCCCAGATAGTGTGAGGAACTGCTTGGGGCCAGGGTGGGGGTCGGATGGGGATCAACCAGGCTTTCTTAGAGAAAGGAGAAATGATTTGAATACACAAGCATACACACGCACACACACCACTTTATCTCTAGACCACCAAAGAGGTAGGGCATATTGCGCCTGAACAGTAATGCCCGGCCCCGGTACACTCTGGAATCCCCCTGAAGCGTGTCAGGAGAACTCAGTTGATTTGGCCTGGGCCCAATGGAGCCTATCATCATTGAATGAGCAAGGGGTCGATTTCTCTCGAGTGACTTTTTTCTGCTTCTTCTGGAGCAGAAGGAAGGAAAATGGTCCCTAAACCTCACAGTTTCTCATTCCCGGCCTTTTCTCCCAGAATCTGTTTACGGAAAGTCAGAACTTATGCCCGGGGTCAAAGCCTAAACAGAAGGTGCCCAAGTCCTGGAGGTCAGCCGCCGCAGGCCAGCAGGGCCTGGGAAATTCCGCAGGCCTGGGCGAGCTGGAGGCCAATGTCCAGCCAGGCCTTCTGTGCTTGAAGCATCGTCTTTGGCGCGAGTCGTCCCCGACGTCAGCTCAGGTCTTGGAGAGTCGCGGACCTGGAAAGAGAAGCAGGAAAGGGACTGTGTGGAGCAGAGCCCAGAGCTGGAGGCTCGTATTAGCAGCGGGCCTTCTTCCTCTTCTTTCCCCGCTCCTCCGTGTGCCCCACTGTCAAAGCCCCACGGGTCTGTTTCCAGGGTCTAGAAAAGGCCTCGTAATGAGTAGTTGAAGAGAAAGGGTCCGTGACTCTCTACCAATCCATGTGAATTCTGATCTCCTACTTCCAGCAGGGCATCCTCTCTAGGGGCACCTTCAGATCCTCCTCCCTCTCTTCCTCAATGACTCCAGCCCGAGAGTAGGAGGAAAGATAATGAACAGAAGGAACCACGGAAAATATCCCCCCTCCTCCCATTCAGAAGAGTTAAAGACCCAGAAGGAAGTGACTTGCTCAAGGTCACACAGTGAGATATTGAAAAGATAGAATCAGAAAACAGATCTCCTTTATGCCAGGCTGCTGCCCTTTCTGACACATCCAAGAAGCAGGGAGAGTCCGTCAGCTCTCAATTCCTCTTCCCTTGGGAGAGGAGTATCCTATATTTGAGGGAATGTTTTGCTAGGGAAAGACGGCATTGTTTGCATCAAATTGGTGTACTACTTTTACTACTGCTCCCAAGTTCACTAGGCAAGGTGGGATTTTCCAGTTGGTAGACCTCCGGCCCCTTGAAAGGCTTTCCCAGCGGCAGGTGGCCCGAGACATCAAAGGTGGACAGATGCGCTTTGGGATCAGGTTGAGAGCTGGCTCCACGAGGGGTCTGGGGAATTATGCTTATAACGTTCCTTCCAAAGTACAGAGGCGCGGGCGTCACGTCTTCCACCCCCTTTCCTCTTTCTGCCAAGATATCAAGTTCTAAGGGCTTTCTTTGGGTTACTGGGACTCGAGGTGGTTGCTGATTCCGGAGGAGTGAATCGAACTCTGTCTGAAACCTATGGGGAGAAATATGGGCTCAGGGTTGGGCAATGCCCATCAAGATTTACAAGGAACCTGTTTTCTGGAAGCTCTTTATCCCTTAACCTCTTTCTCTCCCTCCTCTACTTTTGGGGAAAATAGGGATCACTTGATTACAAAAGGCTCAATCTGAACCTACGAATTAGTCCCGGAACGCAGGAAATCCTCAAAGGCAAGGGCAAGGACTCTGCCCCTGCCTGACTCCAGAGAAACTCGGAGGTAGAACTGCTGCCCCGATGAGCTTTCCTCTGGCAGAGCCATGTGGAAGAAAAAAGAGCCCCACCCAGCGTACCTTGCTCAGGCCAAGTCCCCAAGCCGGGGCGTAAGGGCTAGCTAGTCCCCGAATAGCATTCCCCTTCGTTTTTGGTTCTGGGGTTGGCTTCGGGAACTCAGTAAAAGCCAGTGAAAATTCCGCGACCTGCCAGTACCTGAGGCTTACCAGAGACTGTATTAGCTACCTCCAGACTGTTCCCAAAAGTTTCTAGATCCGTTTAGGGACAGAAGGGAGGGGCTGGAGCCACTAGACTTTGCCGGTGTAGTGTGGGATAGAAGTAGGGGGCAGAGGCGGAAGCTTGCCACACAGGCAGGTTGAATACAGGTTTCCTATGCCCTTTACTTTGCGGCAGGAAATTGTCACTTGCCACTTTGGATTGGTCTCCTAACTTTCCAATTCGCCCTTCTGTATTAGGTGTGGGGAAGGTCCAGAAGGCATTGTCTACTCTCTACAACGAGGAGTGCTGTGGAAATACAAAGAAAGTAGAAAAGAGAGAAGGAGGGTGCCGGTCTCGGAGATTCCTATTGGAATTGCAGGAATCCCCCCAAGCTAGTTCTTCAGAGTCTCACATAAAGCATCCTAGGACTACCCTGAGATAGGATTCCTTCTCCAAAAACACAAGGACCGATATAGGCAGCCCCCCTTCTGGTTTCACTTTGGCAGAATTGAGCCTGACACAGTGATACTCAGATAGGGTTCTGCAAGTACATACACTCAGAGGCATATCTAGAAATGTATGAGTAAAAAGCCTATGCCTTTTTGTTCATTTTAGATCATCATATTTATACCAGAACCACCATACTTCAATCCACTTTAGCTGAAGAAATGAGATATGTTGTGTGTGTGTGTGTGTGTGTGTGTGTGTGTGTGTGTGTGTGTGTGAAAACTTTCAGAGGTAGGGGTCAAGTTAGGAGCTGAAAACGAGTTATTTAAATAAAAGAAGGTAAGTGTGGCTGTTGGGTTATTTTTGCTATTTTTTCCCCCACATTTTGATATCTTGTAGCTTCTCTATTATTTATGAACTTACTTTTTCTCCTGAAAATAATGCTTTTATGTTAAATAAAGAAGTTTGACCTATGGAGCAGGAGGATACTATCTTCAGAGCTGGAAAGAATTGGGTTCAAGTCCTGCCTTCTGTTGCTTAATTTACTTAAATATTAGGTGCTCTGGGGTTCTCCCTCTAAGTCTATAAATTGAAGAGAAAGTTTGGACCAGCTTTGAGTCAGGGAGTTTCCTCACCTGAGAGCCCCTATCACAAGACTAATCCTTATCCTTTTTTTTTAAAGTAAGTGACTTTGTCGGGGGTGGCCCAGTGAATAGCGCACCAGCCCTGGAGTCAGGAGGACCTGAGTTCAAATCCAGTCTCAGACACCTGGTACACTTACTAACTGTGTGCCCTTGGGCAAGTCACTTAACCCCAATTGCCCTGCCTTCCCCCTCCAAAAAAAAACCCCAAAACATTAAAAGAAGATATTCTGCCTGTGAGGCAGTGCTAGAGAATGGGTCAGAATTTTCAGCCAACAGAGAAGGGAAATGGCTTAGGGACAGGTCTCTCTTCCTGTGGCACTGAACTAGTTGGGATTAATGTTTCTGAAATAGACATAAATAACAGCAGGATGCCCAGAAAATCACCATAGGTTCTTCACTCAATACTTATAAGGATTTTTGCCAGCTTGGTAGATATTAGGTAGAAATTGTTCATTTCAATGCCTCAGATGATTATGATGTTGATATTTGTGCACCCTGACAGCACTGACCCTAGTACTCATACTGGAACATCTATAGACAATTGTCAAAGATCATGGTATGTAGAGGTCCCATCTTACCTTTCCGCCTTTTACCCACTCCATGCTCCCTCACCCCATCTCTCAAGACTGAAGGAAGATTCCTTAATCCCTATGGGACTCAGCAGCCTAGCATCTGCAGGCCAGCAGAGCCTGTGAGCCGGAAGTCTTCGAACAGATGGAACAAGGATGGTTAGGGGGGTAGGGGGAAGATGGGGTGGGTCATAGGATCATAGGATTTTGAACTGGAAGGAAACTGAGAGACCATCTAGTTCAAACTCCTCATTTTAGAGAAGACAGAATCAGAATCAAGACCCAGATTTTGCCTAGAGTAACTTTCCCAAGGTCACATAGGTAGTAAAGGACAAAGTTAAGATCCTAACCCAGTTCTTCATTCTCCAAATCTAGTAATCCTTTAGTCATGCCTTGTGGTTCTGTTCCCTTTGGTGACACCTAAAAGAATCAGACAACTTTGAGTACTCAAAGGAATAGAAGCAAATATCTAGGGTTCTAAGCTTGACCTTTTACCTCTGGGCACTTCCTTTTTCTAAGTCACACATTTACTTCTTCAAGAGGAAAGAGTTTCTAAGGCATCCTTAACAAAGTGCTCAACTAGGTAGTGGGAAGATGGGGGTGGGAGTGGGGAGTGGAAGGAAACTTTAAAGTTTTGACCCCTGGGTTTTCTCTCCTCATTGCAGGAGTGAGACATTGGGTGGCAACATATCTCGTCCATAGCTCAGTCATCATCTTTAGTGTACTTGTTAACCTATATCCCAGCAAGACGGCTAAACTTTGGGGATCAGAGCAATTTGGCAAACAGATTAGCTAAGCCCTTTGCCCCACCTTTCCCATGTGGATTCTGGTAGGGATCATCTTTGTCCCCTATCCACAACTTCAAGACCCAGGAATTTCCTCAGACTTTGCTCCCCTTGCTTTCTCTTTGGCTGTGCCTTTCATAGTACTAACTGCTGGAGATAATCAGTGCCTTCCCCTATCTCTCCCCGTCTGTAGTCAATCTAATAAGCAAATGTGCTAGAAATACTAGCTAGAGTGTTAAGCTAGAAATTCTTCTTAAACATATAGCAAGGTCAGAGAAAAACAACAAAAAAAAAAGCTCTGAAACAGAAATTGGACACAGGAGGGCAGATGTAGACTGAACAGGAAGTGCTGGCCCAAGGCTAAATGAAACAGCTGTTGCCATTGTTCTGGATTGAAAACTGCCTTTGCAAACTCCACGCGGCCCAGGCTTGGAAAGCAGATGTTAGTAATTACAGCACATGAAACGAAGAGCACAGGATTAGGCAAGTGACGAAAAAGAAATGGTACCAGTAGATTTATAACTCGCTCGGGCAAATCAGCAAGGATGGGGGGTGAGCAGGGCAATGCAAACACCCCCACTCAGCTTACCATCTGAATCTGCCATATTTACTCCTAGGCCACTCAAAGAATTAGAGAACTTTTGAGAGCTAAAATATACATCAGATCTTGTCTGATGGGGGCTATCGAATAGTTCCTTCTATTCATCCCACAGTCCAGGAGCCTTGCAGGACTATGATTACATGGTCCTGACCCCAACCCAGAGGAACAGAATTTCCAACACTCCACTCAAGCACCAGATAATGGTTTCTATGCCAAAGGGCCCAGAGAAAAGGGCCTGGCTTGGTAAACATGGATTCACGTGAGATTCAAAGCAGAACAAATCGTCTGGGAGCTCTTGCCTACAGAAAAGTTCAAGCTTCAGGGTCTCCTCAGCCCAAAACTGTCCTGAATAAAATCCAGGAGCACATAATCTTTGCAGCTGAAATTGATTCACACTTGAAAGCTAGCCCCCATAGTCCTGGAGAAGAGAACACTGGAAGAATGAAAAGCCCAGAACTAGTGTGTGTGTGTGTGTGGGGGGGGGGGGAGGAATAAGCAAAATGAAGTTTCTTGGCCTAATTATATAAATAGAAAGGGCAGAAGGCTTCACATACTTTCTGAATATTCTCCAATGCTTTTCCATATGAGCAAGAACTGTAACACAAAACAAAACAAAACCCAGACCAAAGCCAACAAAACAAAACAAAACAAAACAAAACAAAAAATTCTTCTATCAAACCACGGCCTCGAAAGCAAGAGAGATTCTGAAAGGTTAGTCAGAAGGTAAAGCATGTGTTTGCCATCTTTGCTGCTGATATGGAAACCATATGCTTAAATACACTAGCAAACATACTTAATATAACACTCGCTTTTATTAAATGTGGTTTTATAAAAAGCTATCCCCAGCCAGGGCACCTTTTCTGTGCTGGTGACTGAAGCTCCATGAAATAACCTTCTGCACTACAACGATTGCTATACATTTTTTGGTAAATGAGTTTTGGACCCTTGGAAAATAGACTGGTTCTGATTATTATTGTGAGAGAGAAGGGGAACATGAGGGAATCTTTTTTCCCCTCTGATAAATTAAAAGAACTGTAATGGGTGCTTTCTGCAAACCTGTAAAAGGGCAGAACCATCTGTGACTCATTTAACAGTGCTTTAAAAAGAAGATTTATTTGATTAATTTGGTCAGAATAGAGAGAATATAGATTTTCCCCTTCTCTGAAACATACACACACACACACACACATACACACACACAGAGCAGCATAGACATTTCAGGAATGAAAAATGAATAATTGTGTTATTAGAACTGGTGTGTCTGATGCTGGTTCAGTGGTGAGATAGCAGATTGCTGCCCAGCCAATTGGAAGAACTCAACCCAGGAATGGATTTAATATCCTCCAGGCCCAATGCCACTACCAAAGAGAGGTCCCAGGGCAGGCATGACACACTCTGCAGGTTTTCTGCTTTGGAAGTTACCAGCCTGCCTCCACTCCCTTGTTGAGCTCACCTCCAGATGCTTATTTCTTTTTTCTAAAGCCAGCACTCTGCCCTCCATGACCTAATGGAGAAAACATAGACCACAAGCTTTATTTGCTGACATGGAGCTGCTATCCTTGCAAGATCTCAAAATGAGTTCTCAGCACAGATAATGCCTCATTCTTTGTGTTTCTATGCAGCAATCATTTACAACTATTCATATATTAATTCATATTACAACTTTCCTAAGAATAACCCTATGAGGTAGGTAGTACAAACATCTTAGAGTTTAATTTCTATTCCCAAGGAAAGCTGGTCTCATCTGGCACTTTCTTTAACTCTTCCTGGGCAAACATGGGGAAACATGTCTGCAGAGTAAACAGTGCTGACTTACTTCAGGTATGTAAGACTCTAAGTGATCTTATAGGTAGGCCAAAGAGCTCCAGGAATAGCAACACCCCTAGAACACCAGATCTTCTTCCAGCCTAGTCACACAATAATCATCCAGGAGGGCCAATCTCTGTGGAGAAGGGTCTCTTCATCTATGCCATTACTAATACCAACTGCCAATAAATTGTCACCACTGGGGCAAGCAAGCCAGCCTAGCTAAAGCAGCAAGTTGTTCTGCTGGAAAGACAAAGCTTAATCAGGCAGCTCAAACCACTGCTACTGTCCTGACCACTATGATCACCACTTTCATCTTGGTGGAGCCCAGACCACCCTACCCAAGAAGTCCAGGAATTGTAGTGTTGCCCAATATAGTAGTCCTGTTTCCAGTCTGACTTCAGAACGTTAGGCAAAGGAGCAACTCTTACAGTGAGGGGCCTGTCATCAAGACCACCACTAACTCCAAACGTCAATCATTTGTCATCACTGAGTAGGTAAGCTCAAGACCTCCAACAATAAAAAAACAGAAATGGTTTTATTAATAGAAATGATACTAAAGAAGATATATTACCTTGCTTTACCATTATACCCTAAGCACCACTAGGCTTTTCCATTCACTCTGCTGGCTAAAACCTCCTATATTTATGCTCTTCTGTTATTAGAGTGTGGACTCTTTAAGAGCAGGAACTGTTACTTTCCAATTTGAGTCTCTAGAGCTTTGTATAGTATATAACAAGCACTTAATATATGAGGTTTCATTCATTCATTCATTCCAACATAGAATACTAGAATTCTGGATCTGGAAACCAATTCCTTATTATATAGCTGAGGAAAATGAGTCCTGGACTTTCCCAGGATATAAGAGTTGGAGGTGTGATAGAGCCAGGAGTAGACACTAAGCCTTTTGATTCCTAGATGATTTTGTTTCTGCTGCTCCAGTGAAATTTAAGTTCCTTGACGGAACTTCCTTCCTTCCTTCCCTCCCTCCTTCCTTCCTTCCTTCCTTCCTTCCTTCCTTCCTTCCTTCCTTCCTTCCTTCCTTCTTTCCTTCCTTCCTTCCTTTCTCTTTCTTTCTTTCTTTCTTTCTTTCTTTCTTTCTTTCTTTCTTTCTTTCTTTCTTTCTTTCTTTCTTTCTTTCTTTCTTGTAGACACAGGACTCTTTACTACAATGTCCTACAAATAGTAGGTGCTTAATAAATGTTTGTTGAATTAAATTGAATTGAAATGCATTGCCACATTATCCCCTGGATATTTTTGTCCAAGCTATCATTAGGAAGAATAAGACACTCTTTGAAAGACAACATAAAACTGAAATTCCTTTTTTTTTTCTTTAAGAGCCTAAGTCTCCAAACCAGAAGGTTTAGCCTGTAGGATTTTACACGTCAGAGTCAAAGATTCCAACTAGTCTAGAAAACAAGAAAGGAAGGAATAGGAAGATTTCTCTTCTGAAACCTCAGGGACTAGCCAGCTCCAACTCCCCCTTTTCCACCTTTTACTTGCCTGAGCAACAGGAACCCCTGAGATCAAAAGGAACTGGGAATCAATAGGATTAAAGAGTTGACGTTCTTCTATTTTACCACAGGCTGTCGCCCTGGCTCCTTAGACTATCCAGCTGGACAGGAATTCCCTGGAGAAAGCAAAACAGGACTTCATAAAAGGAAGGAGGCTCAAAATTCCAGTTTCCTCCAAAGTACTCCTCCTTCTGGTCTCATCAAGGGGCCTGAATGTTAATCTTCCTCAGTCCATACTAGACACAGGACTGGCTTTTGGGGGGGGGGGGAGCAAGAGGGTCACATGTTTGATTCTCCTATCTAAGCAGTCAAAGCAAGCTCTTTGTTTGGGGCAGGAGGAGGGGAATGTTTGTAAGGTGGAGGCAATTTTAAAAAATCATTAATTTGGATGAATCAGGAAGGCCAGATAATTGAGGAAAGTTTGAAGTATTTTTTAAAGTAGAAATAATTGCATTACTTCCAAGAGATAGCCTTGCTCAGTAGCTAGAATATTAGACTTTTGAATGGGGAAGCTCTATTTTAAATCCCACCTCTGACACTCATTAGTTGTGTGACACTGGGTTAGTCATTTAAATTTTCTGAGCCTCAGTCTTCTCATCTGGGAAATGAGAGAGTTGGACTAGATACCCTCTGAGGTTCTTTACATCTCTGGGTCTATGATCATATGGATCTATGTTGTGTGCTGAGAGATAGCAGTGTATGTAATTGTTGTTCGTCCTTTGTTTCAAAGAGGACCAAATGATATTAGAAGTGATGTCTTGACTAGAGCACGATTTGGATTTAAGTGAGGCAGAGTTTCACAAAGTCATCATCCTCACTCTCTAACAGAGTCCTCAAAGTCTAGTAGCAGGACAAAAATCAGGATGACTGGGGATAGCCTGGGATGCAGTAGATGACCCTGGTGACTTCAATATCAGACCAAGCTCTAAGCCTTCTGCTTTAGATGCTTTTGTGGCCATTGGAACAAACTGTTCTCAGGGGAAGTCTTCACATGCTCAAGGCAGACACTATCCCCAACTCACTGACTGGTTTGAAGCTTGTTGGTTACCCCCACCTAGTTTAGCCTGTCTGCCAAGACAGTTTTACCAGGGGTGTGGCTGCTGAGCATGCTAAAGCTTCTTGGAGCCACAGGTGAGAGTTGGGTGAAAGGTAGACACCAAAGGTAGATAAGCAGCCTTGAAAAGGGCTTGGCAAGCCCTCACACCAGAATTGTTAGTCTTCCCTGAATACCTCATATACCCCAGTGTATATACTGGTGGCAGAGTAGAAAGAGTGATTTGGGGTGGGGGGATGTCTGGTGGTAAGAAGAAAGTCTGGTTTTGAATCCTGACTCAGACCCTTACTAGCTATGTGACCCTAAGAGAGTCACCTAAGATCTCAATGCCTCAGTATTCTCATCTATTTAAAAAAACGGGACGAATAATACTGGTGTTACCCACAAAAGGGATGTACAAATCTTGAATGTCTCTAGAGATTTGTTATTACCCATGATAGGCAAATTATAATAAAGCTTCAAGAATAGTAATCCCTCTGAAGTAAATCATCATTTAAAGTTTACAAAGCATAACAACCCAGCAAAGTAGAAAGGTTTGCCCAGTGTTATCTCTACTAGGGTGATGGAAGGAGGCTGTTTAATGGATAAACAACATGTGCAATTAGCATATTGATTGGGATGGTTTGGTTGTCACTGGTGCAGTTAAACTGCTTGAAAGGGATAGAAAACAATCTGTATTCTAACACCATCATCCCAGAGAGCAACTCCTGTGGAGAAGGGGCAAGTCATACCCACCAACTGTCAACCAACTGCCATTCACAGAGCAGAGGAGAGAGAGAGAGAAGGGGAGAGAGAGAGAGAGAGAGAGAGAGAGAGAGAGAGAGAGACAGACAGAGACAGTGAGACAGACAGAAACAGAAGAAAGAAGAGAAGAGAAGAGAGGAGAAGAGGGGAGAGGAGGGGAGAGGATGGGAGAGGACGGGAGGGGAGGGGAGAGGAGAGCAGAGGAAGGTATGCCCAAGGCAAGTCAAATCATCACCAATACTTTGACCACTATCTCTCCTTAGATCCTGATGCAGACATCTCAGGATCTTGAATCCAAGAGCCATGGAAAAATCAATGTCTCCAACCCCATAATCCTTGGGAATCAACCACTGTGGAAGTGGTAACATCTACTAGAGACTGAGAAAAGAAAGTTCTTGTCCCCAAGGTCCTTGACATTGCCAAATGCTTCAACTTCAGAAACTAATATGATTTTATCAGTGGAAAGGTCCTTCCCATGTGGCTTGCAGCTGAAAGCTTCCATATGTGTTTCTCCCATTAGAATATCAGTTCCCTGAGAATAATTACTATCTATTACTATCCCAAACACTTCACATAGTGCTGGCATTTGCCCATAGTAAGTACTTAATAAATGCTTCATTCATCCATCCATTCAAGTAGTTTTAAAGATCTCCCAACTTTGCTTACTGACACTATGAAATTGCATTTTCTCAGAAAAAAAAAAGTTGAACAAAGGAGGGGTGTGGGGGAAGAGGAGCAAATATCAATACAGATCCTGAGAATCATTACAGATATTAATTAATGGAGTACAAAATAATGAGATTTTTCTCATTAAAATAAAAATAATTATGAGGTTTTATTAGCAGCCCCTTCCCCTTTTCTCCCACCCCCGCCCCAATACCTCTGGACTGTGTTTGTCTATATCTCCAAATGACTTATTAGTGGAGCCTGGCCAGGAAGGAGGAGAACAAGGTTGGGTGAGCTGGTGGACACATGAGTCTAAGGTGTTTTCCTATATCAATTCCTATATTTCCTTTAATAAATTCCCAGGTGACTTTTTTTAGGACTATTTAGAACAGTTCTGGGCAAGAAGTTTACTCCTAGAGAGCCAGAGGGGAAAAAGGAACTCACAACCCAGGAATTTAGTTACAAATCAGTACTTAAGATAGAAAGAAAATGAGTCAGAGACCTGGAATCCAGTTCTGGTTCTGGCTACCCATTAGCTATGTCACCTTGGACAGGTTACTTCCCATCCAACCCAAACCAATAAACCTTTCAACCTCAGTTTCCTCATCTGTAAAATATGGGTGCTGGACAAAATTATCTTCAAATTCCCTTCCAGGTCCAGGACTTTGATCAGGCCTCAAATAGCATCATGGGTTAGAGTTCTAAAGCTAGAAAGAACCTCAGGAACCATCTAGAACAGAGGTTCCTAGCCTTTTTTTGTCATAAACTCCTTTGGCAGTCTGATAAAGTTCATAGATCTCTTCTCAGAATAGTATTATTCAATGGACACAATAAGATACATAGGATTACAATGGAAATCAATTATATTCAAATACAGTTATCAAAATGTTTTTTTAAAGTCCACAGACCTACTCAGTTTATAGATGGGGAAATTGAGGTCTAGTGAAGTTAAATGCCTTACTCAAGGTCAGACAGATGTTTAGTGAAAAGAGCAGGATTTGAACCCATAGCACAATTTGACTCTAGGGTCAGTGCTAATTCTGTTACACCATACTACACACAAGCATGATGAATCAGTTTGGATTCTTCCAAGTGGTTTCTTTGATACATCTGTGCTTATCCTTCTTTTTTTTTTAAATTTATTTATTTATTTTTAGTTAACAAGATTGAATTCCATAGTTCCTTGAGTTTCAAATTTCCTTTCCCTTCCTCCCCCCACCCCCACAGCATAGGGTCCAGTATAGGATCTGCAAATACTTTCACAATAGACATTAGTCAAGTTACAAAGGCATATTGTACTAGGTGGGATGAAAAATGGTAAAGGAGAAATAAAACCAAACAATGAAAAGAAAAAGATCAATTAGTTTGCTTCCATCAGGATTCAAGCTCAGTTCTTTCTAGTTATTTCTCTGGATGTTGCATCTCTCTCCTTCATGAGTCTTTCGAGATTGACTTATATCACTGCATTGCTGAAAAGAGTTCAGTCTGTCATAGCTGGTCATTACACATATGTTGTGTCTGTGATTGTAGACAAATTTCTCTGGGTTCTACTCTTCTCACACAGCATCAGTTTGTATAAGCCTCTCCAGGTAAATATGAAAACCATCTCCTCATTTCTTATAGCACAATAATATACCATTACATGCATATACCACAACTTGTTTAGCCATTCCCCAATTGATGGGCACCCCTTTAATTTACAATTCTTTGCAACCACGAAAAGAGCTGCTATAAATATTTTTGTACATATGGGTCTTCCTCCCTCTTCTATGATCTCTTTGGGATATAACCCTAGAAGTGGTATTGCTGGGTCAAAGGGTATGAAATTATTTATAGCCCTTTGGGCATAGTTCCAGATTGCTCTCCAGAATAGTTGGATAAGTTCACAACTCCACCAGCAATGCATTAGTGTTCCCATTTGCCCACATCTTCTCCAGCATTTGTCATTTTCCTGTTTTGTCATCTTAGCCAATCGGACTGGAGAGATGTGGTATGTCAGAGTTATTTTGATTTGCATTTCTCCAATCAATAGTGATTTAGAGCATTTCTTCATATGCTTATAGATATTTTTAATTTCTTTCTCTGAAAACTGCCTGTTCATATCCTTTGACCATTTATCAATTGGGGAATGACTTGTATTCTTATAGATTTGACTCAGTTCTCTGTATATTTTAGAAATGAGTCCTTTATCAGAGACATAGGTTGTAAAAATTCTTCCCCAATTTCCCATCTCCCTTTTGATCTTGGTTACATTGGCTTTGTTTGTACAGAAGCTTTTCAATTTAATGTAATCAAAATTATCCATTTTGAGTTTTATAATGCTCTCTAATTCTTGTTTGGTCCTAGAGTCTTTCCCTCTCCACAAATCTGACAGGTAAACTATTCCTTGCTTTCCCAGATTGCTTACAGTATCATCTTTATACTTAGATCATGCACCCATTTAGATTTGATTTTGGTTTATCCTTCATTTTTTTTTTTTTGCTTTTTGGTTTTTGGAAGGCAATTGGGGTTAAGTGACTTGCCCAAGGTCACACGGCTAGTTTTGTGTGTGTGTGTGTGTGTGTGTGTGTGTGTGTGTGTGAAGGCTGGATTTGAACTCAGGTCCTCCTGACTCCAGGGCCTGTGCTCTATTCACCGCGTCACCTAGCTGTCCCCTGTGCTTGTTCAAAGGAACAAACGAGATGTTGGTGATGGATTTGGTATTAACAGACTTAGTCTCTCTCTGTAATTGTAACTGAGTAAGCCACCTAATTTCTCAAAGCTTCAGTTTCTATACATAATGAATAAAGAAAATACTATTAACGTTACTTATTAATCTTAAATTACTTATGTTAGTATTACTGATAAATATTAAATTAAACTTAATAATCATTGTGAGTGGCCAAAGAAATATTTGAATTCATTTATAAACTATAAAATATTACAGAAACATTTCTGTTATCATTAATGCCTGGGTCTGTAATTTTATCAGTTTGAGGAACTCTGAATATTGAAATTTCCTCTTTAGATATAGCTTTGCAATTTATTTGTAATTCATAATCTTAGGGAGTTGGCCAGGGTACTGAAAAGCTAAATGACCTCTCCAAACAGTTAGTATAATTCAGAAGGAGGACTTGAATTCAAGTCTTCTGACTTTAAGGCTGGTCCTCTATTCTCTATTCCAGGCTGCCTTTTCTTATTTCTGTTATCATCATCATCATCATCATCAGTTCTTCAAAGTGCTGTGGAATGTGGAATCTAAGGTCTGCCCTTTGCACAAGCCTGATGGAGATGGTTAATATTATGATATGCTATCCTGATGATACTCTGTTGCTTTAAAAGGGTCCCTTCCTCTTGCCGTGAATGTGACTGCCGCTCAGAAGAATGTCAGAT
Source organism: Gymnobelideus leadbeateri (assembly GCA_011680675.1). NCBI lineage: Eukaryota > Metazoa > Chordata > Mammalia > Diprotodontia > Petauridae > Gymnobelideus > Gymnobelideus leadbeateri. Next base: position 680,216 of record WOXC01003564.1, on the reverse strand, counting down.
GCCAACTCCAATGACTGGAAGGCATGTAGCAACGATGATACAAGCATGTGGGCTCCTTTTGGTCCTCTATGTACATTCTATACTACAGGCCATTTTAGTTAGACCCTACCTACTTCCAGGCAGATTTGTTATCCTTGACATTTAGAATGAATTGGAAAGAAACAGATTGAGTGTAATACACTCAGCTTATCAAATTAGGCTGCAGCTAAAGGAAATTCAGTGTGAATCTGACTCAAGAATACATGCTTGCCACCAGTAACAGTCACCAAATTAAAATTATGGGCCAAATTTTTTTTCAATCACCTAGCAATTAACAGTATAATCATTTTAAATGAAAATAACCTACCCAGTACAACATAACTACTAGTTCTTAAACCACACTCCAATGAGAACTCATTTCCCCACTAGGTGTATGTGTGTCTGGGAAGGGGGAGAGGGGTTATACTTGTATAGTCATCCCCTACCATTAACACATACTTAAAAGTCATAAAATTTTAGATTTGGAGGTAATAACCAATCATTCTAACAGTGAACATTTATTAAGAACCTATTGTGTGCCAAACACTATGCTAAACACTAGGGATATAGAAAGAGGCAATAGACAGTCCTTGAAACTTACAATCTAATGATGGAGCAACATGAAAATAAATATATACAAAGCAAGCTATATTCAGGATAAATAAAAATCATTATTAGAAGGAAAGTACTAGAATTAAGGCAGCTAGGTGGCTCAGTGGGCTTAGAGCCAGGAAGATTCTTCCTGAGTTCAAATCTGGCCTCAGATACTTACTTACTATGTGACCTGGGCAAATCACTTAATCTCTGTTTGCCTTAATCTACTAGAAAAGGAAATGGCAAACTACTCTAGTATTTTTGCCGAGAAAACCCCATGGACAGTTTGGTCCATGGGGTCACAAAATTTTGGAGATGACTGAACAACAACTGGAATTAAGAGGGGTTGGGAAAGGCTTTGTGTAGGAGGTGAGACTTTAGTTGGGACTTAAAGGAAGTCTAGCAAATCAGTAAGTCAGAGCACAGAAGGGAGAGCATTCCAGATGTGGGGGACAGTTAGAGAAAATACCTGGAGCTGGGAGATAGCGTATCTTGTTCTTGAGCAGGCAGGAGATCAGTGGCACTGGATGAAAAAGTACATTTCAGGGAGTAAGGTGTAAAAAGACTGGAAAGCTATGATGGGTGTAGATGTTGAAAGGCTTTCAATACCAGATGGAGCATTTTGATTTGCTCTTGGAGGCAATAAAGAGCCACTGGAGTGTTGAGTAGGAGGGTGACATGGTCACTTTAGTGAATGAAGGAAGAATGGACTGGAGTGAGGAGAGACTTAAGGTAGACAGACCCACCAACAGCTATTGCAGTAGTTCAGATAGGAGGTGAAGATAGTCTGCACTAGAGTATGGAGAGTGTTCGAAGAGAGAAGGGGGTTTATATGACAGATGTTGCACAGGTAAAATAGACAATCCTTGTCAATAGCTTGCATATGAAGGGGGTGACAGACAGTGGGGAGTCCAGGATGACTCCTAGGTTGTGAGGTTAAGATACTGGGAGGATGGTGTTGCCCTCTAGAGTTACAGGGAAGGTGGGGCAGGGGAGAGACACGTTTAGGGGAAAAGATATTAATTTCTATTTGGTACATGATGAATTTAAGATGTCTACAGGACATTCAATTTGAGATGTCTTTAAGGCAGATGGAGGTGTGAGATTAGAGGTCAGCAGAGGTATCATGTGGTATTATTCCTTCATTTTACAGATAAGGAAACTGAGGCTCAATAGAAAGTGGTCAAAATATATGAGGGAAATTGACAAAGTATCAACAATAATGTAAAGAATGCTTCCAATGAATAATTAATAAGAGAAATTAAAGTTAAGACATCTCTCTGAGGTTTTGCCACACACCTATCAGATTTGCAAATGGGACAAAAGATGAAAATGGTAAGTAAGTGTTAGAGAGTGTGTGGAAAGATGCAAATACTGATGGACTGTTGGTGGAAGTCTCAACTCTTTTGACTCTTCTGGAAAACCATTTGGAAAAGTCACTAAACTATACATACCCTTTGGTGTAGTGATAATGCTACTGAAGATATACCCCAAGGAGAGGAAAGACAGAAAGAATAGTTATACATATCTATAAAACATTCGAAGGATCATAGATTTAAGCCTGAAAGGTTATTCTAGTCTAGCTCCCTCATTTTATAGATGAGAAGTTAAGGCACAGAGAAGTTACGTGATTTGGCCAAGGCCCTATGGTAACAGAGCTAACATACTTTGGCTACATAATGAGAAGATGGGACTCATGAAAAAAGACCCTAATGTTGGGGAAGACTGAAGGTAAAAGGAAAAGGGGCCAGCTTAGGATGAGACAGACAGATCAGTAGACATAGGTCAATTGACTGATAGATATATATATATATATGTAGTGTCATGGAAACAACGAACATAAACTTGGACAGACTTTGAGATAGTGAAGGATAGAAGGATCTGGAGTGCTCTGGTCCATGGGGTCATGAAGAGTCAGACAGGACTGAACAACACCAGCAAGTATTATGTGTCATGTATTGTGCTAGGCACTGGGGAAAAATTACAATAAAACCCCTAAATAATCCCTGTCTCTAAGCATCTTTCTGCTATGGAAGAAAATACGTGCATTTGTCTAAGAAAAAATTCACACAAAGTAAATACAAGCTAATGGAGGACAGGAGAGGAGGCACTAGTAATCACAGAAAATGAGGGAAACCTACCTAGCCCTTCTGGGCCTCAGTTGTCTCATTTATAAAACAGAATTAATAATCAATAAGTATTTATTAAACACTGTGCCAGACACTGTACTAAGGGTTAAGGATACAGGGAAAAAGCAAGAATAATCCCTGCTCTCTATAGGTGTGCATTTGAATGAAAAAGATAGCATATAAATCAGTATAAAGAAGATAAATAGGTGTACAGAGTGGATAAAAGGTAAAGGTAACCTTACAGTGGATGATTAGCAGCTGGAGTGACTAGGAAAGGCTTCCTGAAGGACATAACAATTGATGAGTCTTAAAGGAAGCCAGGAATTCTCAGTCAAAGGTTGCAAGGGAGAGCATTCCAGGCCCAGGGAATAGCCAGTATGAAAGACAGGATAGAGTGTCCTGTGAGAAATATGGCTGGACCCATTAGTTAATGCATATAAAAGAACTTTAAAAAGTTGAAAAAAGTATTATATAAACATATTGTTATTACAATAGAGGTTAATAAAAGTATAAATATTTTATAGAGCCCATGCTCTTTATGTTTTGTTTTGTTTTATAAACACTAGGACTTGAAATAACATCACACATAATACAACTGATTATATTTTAATAGGCAGGAAAGGACTCATTATTGATGTGGAAATCATCTCTGAATCAGATGTCTGTGTACAATTAGGCTACCCCTTTGTCAGAGGAAAGATAAGAATGAGTAAAAAGCCAGAAAAAGAAATAATAATGAAAGAAAAGATATGGCATGCAATTGAAACAACTCAATCCAGAACTATTTAAACAAGTAATTGGTAATGAAAAATGGGACATGGACAGCAGAAATGACATCAACATCCATTAAAATAATTTTATATCAAAGTTTAACCAATGTAAATCAATTTCCCTAACAAGGAGAATTTTAAAGTCTAAAATTGCCTTAGTAAGAAAATACTTGGCTTACTTTCCAAGCAAAGAAAGATTGTAGCCAAAGGCAATACTGATGCAGAATATAAACTTGCTTATAAAATTTTCTAAAGAAAATGGATGAGTATGAACAGCATTGCCTCAATAAGCAGGGAAAATCAATAAAGGAAAAAAGTTTAAAGAAAATTTGGTAAGAGAAGCAACTAAGCAAAGTCATAGGACATGTGGATGAAAATGGAAGGAAGATGAGCAAACAAGAGAAAAATGGAAAAGATCTGCAAATATTTTTTCCAATTTTTAAAAACATTTTTATTTAAAGTTTTGAGTTGCAAATTCTATCTCTTCTCTCCCCCCTCCCTGAGATGGAAAGCAATCAAATATAGATAATACAGTGCAATTATGTAAAACATTTCCATATTAATCATTTTGTGCAAGAAGACTCAAATAAAATAAAAAGAAAAGAAAGAAGGAAGGAAGGAAGGAAGGAAGGAAGGAAGGAAGGAAGGAAGGAAGGAAGGAAGGAAGTGAAAAATTGCATGCTTCAGTCTGTATTCAATCAATATCCGTTCTTTCTCTACAGGTGGATAGTATGCTTCATCATTAGTCCTTTGGAATTATCTTGGATTATTGTATTGCTGAGAATAGCTAAGTCATTCACAATTCTTCATCAAATAATATTGCTGTTACTGTGTACAATGTTTTCTTGGTTCTGTTCACTTTTTATGCATCCCTTCATGTAAATCTTTCCATTTTTAAAAAATTATCCTGCTTTTCATTTCTTATAGCATAATAATATTCCATAACAATCATATACCAAAACTTGTTTAGTCATTCCCCAAATGATGGGTATCCTTTTGATTTCTAATTTTCACTCACTGCAAAAAGAGCAGCTATAAATATTTTTTATACAAATAAGTCTTCCCCCCCCCCCTTTTTTGATGTCTTTGGAATATAGACCTAGTAGAGGTATTGCTGGGTCAAAGGGGATGCACAGTTTTACAGCCTTTTTGACATAGTTACAAATTGCTCTCCAGAATGGTTGGATCAGTTCACAATTCCACCAACAAGGCATTAGTGTTTCAGTTTTCCCCATCCCCTCCAAATCCAACATTTCCTTTTCTGTCATATTGGCCAATCTGATAGGTATGAGGTGGTATCTCAGAGCTGTTTTAACTTGCATTTCTCTGATCAATGGTGATTTAGAGCATTTTTTTATGACTATAGATAGCTTTGGTTTATTTGTATGAAAACTTCTTGTTCATATCCTTTGACCATTTATTAATTGGGGAATGACTTATATTTTTATAAATTTGATTCAGTTCTCTATATATTTGAGAAATGAGGCCTTTTTCAGAGATACTTGTTGCAAAATTTCCCCCCAGTTTTCTGTTTTCCTTATAATTTTGTTTGAATTGGTTTATTTTGTGTAAAAACTTTTCAATTTTACCTGACCAAAATTATCTATTTTATTTTTTGTAATGCTTTCTATATCTTCTTTGGGTCTAAATTCTTAACTTGTTCATGAAACTGAGAGATAAACTATCCCTTGCTCTCTTAATTTGCTTACTGTATTACCCTTTATGTGTAAATCATGTACCTATTTTGACCTTATTTTGGTAGATAGTATAAGATGTTGGTCTATACCTAGTTTCTGTCACATTATTTTGCAGTTTTCCCAAAGGTTTTTGATAAATAATGAGTTTTTGTTCCAAAAACTTGGATCTTTGGATTTATCATAGACTAGATTACTATGATCATTTACTATAATGTAATTTATACCTAATCCATTCCATTGATCCACCACTCTATTTCTTAGCCAGTACCAGGTTGTTTTGACAATTACCACTTTACAACACATTTTGAGATCTGGTACACCTAAACCACCTTCTTTTTCACTTTTTTTTACATTGGTTCCCTTGATTCCTTGACCTTTTCTTCCCCAATGAATTTTGTTATTTTTTTCTAGCTCTACAAAATAATGTTTTGATAGTTTGATTGGTATGACACTGAATAAATGGATTAATTTTGGCAATATTGTCATTTTTATTGTATTGATTGACTTACCCATGAGCAATTAGTATTTTTCAATTGTTTAGAACTGACTTTATTTGTGTAAAAAGTGTTTTATAATTGTGTTCATATAGTCTTGGCAGGTAGACTCCCAAATGTTTCTTATATTGTCTATAGTTACTTTAAGTGGATCTTCTCTTTCTATAGTTTGCTGCTGGACTTTGTTGGTAAATAAAGAAATGCTGATGATTTATGTGGGTTTATTTTTCATCCTGAAATTTTGCTAAAGTTGTTAATTATTTCAAGTAGTTTTTCAGTTGATTCTCTAGGATTTTCTAAGTATAATATCATATTCTCTGCAAAGAGTGATGGTTTTGTTTCCTCATTTCCTATGCTAATTCCTTTAATTTCTTTTTCTTCTCTTATTACTATAGCCAACATTTCTAGTAAAAATATTAAATAATAGAGGTGATAATGGGCCTCCTTGATTCACCCTGATTATATTGGGAAGGCTTCTAGTTTATTGCCATTACAGAGAATGCTTGCTGATGGTTTTAGATAAATATTACTTATCATTTTAAGATAAGCTCCATTTATTCCTATGCTCTCTGGTATTTTTTTAAAATAGGAATGAATGTTGTATTTTGTCAAAAGCTTTTTCTGCATCTATTGAGATAATCATGTGATTTCTGTTGGTTTTGTTACTGATATGATCAATTCTGTTCATAGTTTTATTAATACTGAAGCAGTCCTACATCCCTGGTATAAATCCCACCTGGTCATAGTGTATGATTTTTGTGAAATGCTGCTGTAATTTTGCTAGTATTTTATTTAAAATTTTTGCATTAATATTCTTTAGGGAATGCAAATATTTTTAAAAACTATCTTCACCATCAAGAACAGTAGGGCCATTATTCTTAAACTGTGACATCTATATTTGTTTATATTTCTATAGGATAGAGAAATAGCATTAAAGAGAATAAATATGGAAAAAGCAGATGTATTAGACCAAGGATATACTGAATAGATCTATGTGGGAAGTAACACAATTATGAGTTGAGAGATCAATTCACAAAATACTAACAAGAGAAAAAGATACCAAAGGCATAACAAAGCTTGTAAACCTAATTAATATTTTATACTTGTTGAGACAAAATCAATAACTATTGATCTATATATTTATCTACATTGTTACATAAAACTTTTATGAAAATTGGCTAAACATATATCAAGAGCATCCTTAATGAGGGAACAGACAGGCTTTTGTAATTGTTGTTCTTCAATAAATTTTTGAAGAACATTTACCATATTGTAAATGATGTAAAGAACGAATATAGATGACTGAGAGATGTAGAGAATATAGCACCCAGTATACTTATTGTTTGTTGATTATAAAAAGGCATTTGATTTGGTAGAGCGAAGCTCTCTTCCAACAAGGTATTCTATATACATATGAATAAATCTCGTTACATATCTTCTTTGGACAATTCAACTATTTCAACTTGGGGCCACACTAATTGATTATTCAAGGTACAGTGTGGAGGAAGATAGAATTCAAGATTCAATTTGACAAGAATCCATTGAGCATTCATATACTCAAAAATGTGACTGATACAAAAGAATGCGCTGACCAGTTGATCAAGCAACATTTACTTAACATCTCAACCTCTTTGAGCCTCAATTTAACTAAAAGGAAAATGGGATAACAATACTAATAGTAGATACCTCACAAGATTATTGTGAGATTTGGAAGAAATAACTTTGTAAATCCCATTGTAAATGATAAATGACTATTTAAAGTTATTATTACTTTCTTTCTTTTTCCTTTTTTGGAGGGGGGAAGACAGGGCAATTGAGGTTAAGTGACTTGCCCAAGGTCACACAGCTAGTAAATGTTAAGTGTCTGAGGCTGGATTTGAACTCAGGTCCTCCTGACTCCATGGCCAGTGCTCTATTCACTGCACCACCTAACCGCCCATATTATTATTTTCATAGAAAAATCATTCTTCTTTTCTTGTTCAATGGAGATCAGAAAGGATTGTTCCTAGGGTCAGTCACTATCCTACTGTTATACTTTTACATTTACTCTATTACATTTAGTGTTCTGTGGATTATTTGACAAGTAGATAGAATAACTGCTTTTTTGTTTTGAATATAAATATTAATTTATGAGTCCATCTTTCAAAGGCTTACTGAATGCATTGTTGGTACAACTTTGGTAGCAGACAGAGTAACAAGGGCTAGATATTTCTTAACTTGTTCCTACATAATTTTTATCACATCTTTTATTTCTCTACATTTAGAAAGCTTTTCATTCTATGCAGCTTGGATATTATGAGCATATGTGTTGGTGAAACTATTAAAAACATTATACTTGATAACTTTTTAAAACACTTCCTATTTCTAATTTTTTTTCGCTTTTTGGAGGGCAATTGGGGTTAAGTGACTTGCCCAAAGTCACTTAAAGCTAGTAAATGTGTCAAATGTCATTTGAACTCAGGTCCTCCTGACTCCAGGGCTGGTACTCTATTCACTGTGCCATCTAGCCACCCCTCTAATTAATTTTTAATTAGAAATTTCCCCCCCTTTTCTCCCTTTCACCTTCACCCTGATCCCAACTGAGAAAAAAAAGAAAAACAAAACCCCTTTTACAAACATGTCTAGTCAAACAAAACAAATTCCTGCACTAGTCATGTTTTTAAAAAAATCTCTTTTTTTTCTGAGTCCTTCATCTCTCTATCTGAAGGTTGATAATATGTTTCATTTTTAATCCTCTGGAATCATGGTTGGTCATTATGCTGATCATAATTCCTAAATCTTTCAAAGTTGTCATTGTAATAATGTTATCATTGCACAAATTGTTATCCTGCTTCTTTCCACTTCCCTCTTCTTCAATTCAAACAGGGCTTCCTAGGTTTCTCTAGAACCATCCCCTTTATCATTTCTTTTTTTTTTTTTTTAAGCAATTGGGGTTAAGTAACTTGCTCAAGGTTACACGGTTAGTCATGATTTATGTGTGGGTGCTCATTTTCTGAGGCTGGTTTCGATCCCGGGTCATCCCAACTCCGAGGCCGGTGCTCTTACTCACTGCGCCACCTAGCCACCCGCCCCCCCCTTTATCATTTCTTACTGCACAATAGTATATTGCACATTTATATGCCATAACTTGTTCAGCAATTCTCCAACTGATAGGTAGCCCCTCAGTTTTCAATTCTTTGCTATAATTCTTTTTTAAATTTAAATTTTTTTCAGTTCCAAATTTCTCTCCTTCCCTCTATCCTCTCCACTCCTTCTTGAGAAGGCAAAAAACATGACATACATTATACATTGAAGTCATACAAAACATATTTCCCCATTAGCCATGTTGTGGGATAAAAAGGCAAGAAAAACAAAAAATTAAGGAAAATATCTTCAACATGTACAAAGAGGTCATTAGTTCTCTCTCTGGAAGTGGATAGCTTTTTTCATCATGATTCATTTGGAGTTGTCATGGACTTTGAATTGATCAAAGTAGCTAAGTTTTTCAGAGTTGATTACTGTTATAATATTGCTATTACTGTGTGTAATTTTCTCTTAGTTATGCTTACTTCACCTTGTATCAGTTCATATAAGTCTTCCCAGGTTTTCCCTCATCATTTCTTAAAGCACAGTAATATTCCATTACAACTATATACCATGACTTGTTCAGCCATTTTTCATTTGATTGGTATACTCAAAGTTTCTAATTCTTTCCTATCTCAAAAAGAGCTGCTATAAATATTTTTGTACCTGTGGGTCCTGTTCCTTTTTCTCTTATCTCGTTAGTGTACAAATATAGTAGTGGTATTACTGGGTCAAACAGTATTCACAGTTTTATATTCCTTTGGGCATAGTTCTAAATTGTTCTCCGAAATGTTTTGACCAGTTCATAACTCCACTAACAGTGCATTAGTTTACCTATTTTTCCAGATCCCCTTCAGTATTTGTAATTTTCCTTTTCTGTCATGGTAAGCAATCTCAGAATGTGAGATGGCACCTCAGAGTTGCTTTAATTTACATTTCTCTAATTATTAGTGACTTAAAACATTTTATATGATTATTGATAGCTTTAGTTTCTTCTGAAAATTGTCAGTTTATCTTTTGACCATTTATCAATTGAGGAATGACCCTTATTTTTTTTTTTTATAAATTTGGGCTCTGTTCCCTATATATTTGAGAAATGAGCCATTGAGAAAGTTGCTATTAAAATTCTCCCAGTTTCCTGTTATCTTTCTAATTTTGGCTGCATTGGTTTTGTTTGTGTAAAAATATAAAATTTTAATGTAATCAAAATTATCCATTTTACCTACTGGGATCCTCTATATCTCTTGTTTGGTTATGAATTCTTCCCTCATCTATAGATCTAACATGCAATTTATTCCATGCTTCCCTAATTTCTTTATTATATCACGATTTACATCTATATTATGTACCCATTTTGAGCTTATCTTGGTATACCATGTGAAATATTAATCTATGTGTAGTTTCTGTCAGAGTTCTTTTTAATTTTCCCAGCAGTTTTTATTGACTAGTGAGTTCTTGCCTCAGTAGCTTGGATCTTTGTATTTATCAAACACTAGGTTACTGTGGTAATTTACTTCTGTATATTATGTGCCTAATATAGTTCATTGGTCAACCACTCTATTTCTCATCCAGTACCAGATTGTTTTGATGATTATCACTTCGTAGTATAGTTTGAAATCTGGCATTGCTAGGCTGCCATGCTTCACTTTTTTCATTGATTCCCTTAATATTCCTCACCATTTGTTCTCTTAGATGAATTTTATTATTAGTTTTCTAGTTCTATAAAAGAATTCTTTGGTAGCTTATTGATATGGCACTGAATAAGCTAAATAATTTAGTTAGTATTATCATTTTTATTATAATGACCTGGCCTACCCATAAGCAATTAGTATTTCTCCAATATTTGTATCTGCATTTATTTGTGTGAAGAGTGTTCTGTAATTATGTTCATGTAGCTCCTGTATGTGTACCTTGTCAGGTAGAATCCCTAGTATTTTATACTGCCTGCAATTAGTCTAACTTTAATTTCCTTTTCTATCTTGTCCTGCTGAGTTTTGTTGGTAATACATGGAAATACTGATGGTTTCTATGGATTTGTTTTATATCCTTCAACTTTGCTAAAGTTGTTAATTGTTTTGACTAGTTTTTTAGCTGATTGTCTTGAGTTCTCTAAGTATACCATCATATCATCTGCAAAGAGTGATAGTTTTGTTTCCTCATTTCCTATTTTTATTCTTTCAATTTCTTTTTCTTGGGGCGGAGCCAAGATGGCAGAGTAGAAACAGCTCATCCAAGCCTCTCTGCCCCCAGATTCTCCACAAACTATGTAAAAAAGGACTCTGAAAAACTTCTGAAGCCCCAGCACCCACAGAACGACACAGAGAAGCTAACCTCCCGCTGAGGACAGCCCAGCACCCTGCAGGAAGGACCAGCGCAGCGGTCTGGGAGCCGGCAGTGAGCGCAGAGCACAGGAGCCGAGCCGAGCCCAGGTCCACATGAGCCGAGGTTTTAGCCCCAGGGCGGCAGGGCCAGCAGCCCGCTGGAGGAACCCCAGAACACCAGGAACTGTGGAGACTCCAGAATTATCAACATAGACTTGCCTAGGACAAAGTAAGAGGTTAGTGTCCTATGGACCTTGGGACCTGTATTTGGGGAATGCGTCAGCTCCCTCCCCTGGGGGCTAGAAGCCGCTGAGGAGACACGCCATTTTGTAGTTTTCATAGGCATTTCCGGCTCCCAGCCTACAAATCGTGGGGAGATCCAGCGATCAGTCTTGGGGGGTAATCGCTCTTGCTTTAACCTCACTGGATCTGGATTGTGATCTAGGGTGGAAGTTGTGGGTGGGTTTACAGCTTGCCAGAAACGGAAGTTGCCCCCCACACGTTCGGGAGGAAAATTCCTCTAGCTGGCCTTAAAGCCATAGTGTGGCAACAAGCCCAAAAGTCAAGCAATTAAGTGGCAACATGCCAAGGCAAAGGAAACAGAAAAATGCAACCCTAGACTCCTATTTTGGGGGCATAGAGCGGGAAAAGGACTGTGAGGTCAGAAGTCCTGCTCCAAAAGCCCCAGGGGAAAACATGAGCGGGTTGCAGGCCATAGAGGACCTTAAGAAGGACTTTAAAAATCAAATAAGAGAAGTGGAGGAAAAATTGGAAAGAGAAATGAGAAGGATGCAGGAAAAGTATGAAATGAGGGTCAACAGCCTGAATGAGGAAAACAACACCTTAAAAAATAGACTAACTCAAATGGCAAAGGAGGCCCAAAAGGGCAATGAGGAGAAGAATGCCTTAAAAAGTCGAATTTGCCAGATGGAAAAGAATCTCAAAAGTTCACTGAGGAGATTCATTCCTTCAGAGTTAGACTGGAGCAAATGGAAGCTAATGACTTTATGAGAAATCAAGATGCTGTTAAGCAGATCCAAACAAATGAAAGATTAGAAGGCAATGTGAAATATCTCATGGAAAAACCACTGACCTGGAAAATAGATCCAGGAGAGACAATTTAAAAATTATTGGACTACCTGAAAGCCATGATCAAAGAAAGAACCTAGAAATCACCCTTCAAGAAATTCTCAAGGAAAACTGCCCTGATGTTTTAGATCCAGAGGGCAAAATAGAGGTTGAAAGAATCCACTGATCACCTCCTGAAAAAGATCCCAAAAAGAAAACTCCCAGGAATATTATAGCCAGGTTCCAGAATCCCCAGATCAAGGAGAAAATACTACAAGCAGCCAGGAAGAAACAATTTCAATATTGTGGAAACACAATCAGAATAGCCCAGGACCTGGCAGCTTCTACACTGAGGGATCGAAGGGCATGGAATATGATATTCCAGAGGGCAAAAGAACTGGGAATGAACCCAAGGGTCACCTACCCAGCAAAACTGAGTATTTTGTTTCAGGGGAAAATATGGTCATTCAGTGGAATAGAGGACTTTCAAGCATTCTTGAGGAAAAAACCAGAGTTGAATAGAATATTTGACATCCAGACACAAGAAGGAAGAGATGCCTGAGAAGGTAATCAGGGAAAAGAAATCAAAAGGAACTTATCGAAGTTGAACTATTTACATTCCTATATGGAAAAGCAATAACTGTGACTGATGATATCTTTCTCACTATGAAAATAATGGAAGAAGGGGGTGTGGTCATATGAATACATATGTGAATGTGTGTGTATATGGTTACAGTTATATATGGATAGAAGGCATAGGTTGATTTTGTTGGGAAGGGAGAGTACTCAAGGGATGAAATTATGAGGTGAGAGAGGAAAGTGGCAAGAGGAGATGGGGAGAGACATGGTAGGGTAAACTATCTCATGTAAAACAAGGGGAAGTGGTTGCAAAGGAGGGGGAGAATAAGGAAGGCTAAAAAGGCAAAACCACATTCACATTGAATTTGGTTCAGGGAGAAAATGACATACATACTAAATGGGATATCTCAACCTGCAGCAGAATAGGGGGAAGGGGGATGAGAGGAGGGCTGATGGATGGGAGGGCATCCTTGGGGGGAGGGGAGGTTGGAAGTACCCACTATAGAAGAGGGACAGGATCATGTAGGGAATGGACCAGGTGGGGGGTGGGATGAGTGGGAGGGAATTATAAGCAGCTTTGTACAATATATCTACCATGATAATGTTTTGCATAGCTAGACATGTACAACATATACTGAATTACTTATATCCCAAGAAGGAATGGGTGACAAGGGAGGAAGGAAATGGATCTGAAATTCGAGGTCGTAACATTAAATGTTTCAAATATATATATAAATACTATTATTAAAAAATATATATTTACTTCCTTTAGAACTTTAAAAAAAAAGATATAAAACTAAGAAGTGACATGGCAAAATTAAAGATGGGTTTTTCCCCTCTTACATCTTAAATCTTTGTCACAGGCAGCAGCTCATGAGATAGAAGAGGAGAGGGTAGATATACATACATACATATACACACATACATATATATGTGACATAAAAAGGTATCAATTTTTAAAATCAAATATTAAGTACCAAACCTCACCCCCAACAGATAAACAAGAGAAACAAAAATTCAACAATTGTATGTGGATTTGGGGACTAAGGGGGTAGAGAATGGGATGAGGTCCAGATAATTTTACAAACACTTCTTTCTCTGAAAAATACAATTATGAACAGGGAAACAGAGCACCACAGTTTAGGGATTAACCTGTGATTTCCTTGTAAATGCTTAGAAACCGCATTGTTTGCATTTGAACTGTGAAGTCTTCCACCATGAGCAGAAAGCCCTGTCAAGGTTTAAAACATTGTCCCTACTGCAACCACAAGCAAGGAGATCTTACTTTCCATATTTGCTTAGATTAAAAATAAAATATTCCATAGAAAGGAAAAAAAACAATTTCTTTTTCTTTCTTTTTTTTATTAAACAAATGCTTTATTAACTTCTGGTTTACATCATTCATTTCCACCAGATTTTGAGTTACAATTTTTCCCCCATTTTTTCCTCAATTTCTTTTTCTTATCATATTGCTATAGATAGCATTATTGCTCTCCCCAAACCAACCCTTAATCCTATCTTCCTTTCTTTTGTCAAAGTACCGCCATTTTTCCAATTAGTCACCCAAGTTTGAAGCCTTAGGGCTATTCAATTCTTCATGCTCATTCACCCTCCCACATAGCCAGTTACTAAGTTTTGTTGATTCTACCTCCATAAATTCCTCTCATATCCATTCCCTTCTCTCCACATACACAGTTAGCACATAAGTTCAGCCTTCATCACCTTGACTGTTGCAACAGCAGTCTCTTAAACAGTAACTCTCACACAAGTATTTCCCTTTTCAAATCCATCCTTCACAACTGCTAAAAGGTATTTCTAAGGCCCAGGTCTGACCATGTCAACCCCCTCCTCAAACAATTCCATTGGTTCATTACTATCTCTAGGATGAAAACCGAACTGTTCTGTTGGATGTTTATAGGCCTTCATAGTTTAGTTCCAACCTACCTAGACTTATTACCCTCCTTTTCACACCCTCTCTGGTCTAGGAAAACTGGCATCATTTCTGTTTTTTGCCCACAGCATACCATTCTTGTCTCAAGTTTTTTGTACATGCTTTTGCCTGTGTTGGAAATGCATTCCTTTTCTTACTCCTTGCCTCTTAGAATCCCTCGTTTCCTTCAAAGCTCACCTCAAGTGAATCCTCCTACAGGAGACCTTTCTTAATCCCCATTGAGGCCAGTGCCTTGTCTTCCTATATATTACCTTGAATTTACATATATACATATTTATATATGTGTATAGACTTATTTGTACATGTTGTTTCTCCAATAATATATAAGATTCTTGAGGTCAGAAATGGTTTAATTTGGGGCGGCTAGGTGGTAGAGTGAATAGAGCACCAGCCCTGGAGTCAGGAGGACCTGAGTTCAAATGTGGCCTCAAACACTTAACACTTGCTAGCCGTGTGACCTTGGGCAAGTCACTTAACCCCAATGGCCCAGCCTCCTTCCCCCCTCCAAAAAGCAAAAAAAAAAATGGTTTAATTCCCCACAGTATCCAGTTCTTAGCACATGGTAGGTTCTTCATAAATGTTTGTTGTTTAAGTGAATCCACAATAGCCCTTCTAATATTTGAAGACAACTATCATATTCATTCTAATGTTTCCCTTCCCTGAGAAAAAATATCCCTAGTTTCTTCACCTATTCTGCACATGGCACATTGTCTTATTTCTGCCATTCCCCAGCATATCTTTGTTCTCCATAAAGTTTTATGTATTTTATTTCACCTAACCTAGTGAAAATACAGTGATAATGAAGGAATATCATGAAGTCTCTATTTGTTCTGTTAACTTTACACTCTAATGGGAACTATGACCCTGTAGCTACAGACAATCATATTTAATTCTTAGAAGCTACTTTACAATCATATGAGACTGTTGAAAAGCAATATGAGTTCATATGTCATACTTACACATACACACTTATATATGTTCACACAAAGTGTCAGTGACTCAGGGCAACCCTTCATTACAACTAGAAAAACAACTTTCAGATGCACATCTACTGGATCATGGGTTGTTAATAGCATCTTAAATGTTCTGTTCCCTTGTGACCTGAAAACAGTGATTACATCTCCCTAAGCACCTAATGTTCTAGTACTGAGAGAAATGAATGGAAGAGAAAAACACTCCTTAATTTAAGCTGCTCAGTCTTTCCAAAGCCTACCAGATAACTTCCTGATTGAAGCCTACCTGGACATTTCCAAACAGTTTTCAAGATTTACCTTGTGTGCAAAGAGGTTTACTGGTAAATGTTTAACAACCAGCTCTGAGAGGTTGTATGGGAGTGGGAAAAGTATCTATGACATGTGTTTTAAGTCTAATCTTTATTGTTAACATTTCCTCCATTACTTCCTTAAGTCTAGATGATCAACAAAGGATAAATAAAACAAATTAAGTCTTCCTTAAGTCTAGATGATCAACAAACGATAAATAAAGCAAATTAATTTGCAGAGTTTGTTAATTTCCAAGGTATAAATTCTAACACTGAAAATTTAACAATGAGCTCTCACACTATTTGAGCTGGTTCCAAAACTCTCCCACATATGTGAGAGTCCCTTTAAATTAACCACTTCTGGCTTCTGTAGAATTTCTGCTGTTCTAATGCTATTCATTCCTTATGTAATGTTGAATTCTAAGTATCTCAGTGCTTGATGTCTATCTCATTATAGAGTTTTGTTTTATTATGTAGTCATTGGAAGGTTTTAGAGATGTCTATAAAACAGATGTCAAGAAAGGCTTCCAGCACAGATCATGGGCTGGTTCTTAAGGCCTTTAAGATGGGACTGGATATCTCTATAACATCATTTAATCCACTACCAAAATATACCTTGATTCATTACCCTGTTTTTGTAAGAAGCTCCGAACCATATGTTTGGGAACTAATTAAGTGTACAAATCAAACTCTGGGATCAAGTAGAGCTCTATTTAAGTATTTTAACTTTTTATGATTATCATAGTATAGAGAAAATTTAAAACATATTAAGAAGTTGCAGAAAATACAAGCTAGAAGTGTGACTGCCAACTTTTTTTCCCTTTTCACTCAATGACAATTTATGTCACTCAATGACTTTATGAACCCTACAAGTGTTTCATTGGGAAGCATTCCACAACCACCACTTCTTAGAAGGAAATAGAGACATTTGCCTTCCTTGTGAGCTCAAGACAGGGATGTGCCTAGCTCCTTCTTTTGCCAGCTCTAACCTGGGGGAAACTCCCACAGATGTTTCCAGTTTACCAGAAAGAAAATCCTGTCAAATATGGACTAGGAGGTTTCATCTTTTATTTAATCTAAAAAAGAGATAAATGTAGGATAAAATGAGTTGGAGTGAAATATTCAGTCCAGTGCAGAAGCAGCAAAACAACAAAGACCAGGGTAAGACTGTCAATAGAATAAGTATTCATATTGATTATAGCTGGTAGATAGAGAGTGAAGATTGACTCCTAGCCACCTGTGGCCTAGATTATTCTCTTACCATGGTACAATCTGCCTTCTTAGGTTTTGAGTAATGGGAGGTGGGCAAAGCCAAGATACATTCTGAAGAATTTGCTTATCAAATTGAATTAACTCTCAATATCTTTCGGTCTTCACAAAGACATAATAGTTCTAATAAAGTGGGTACTGTGCAGAAGTAATTAGGCTGGACTGGGCCCTAGAAATAATATTTGTGATGATATCAGGGTCAGAGCTCTTCTTGAAATATAGACATTGAATGAATGGTTGTGTAGCTAACAGAAGAACTTTTGGAAATGAGTATTTAATTGAAGTACTTCAGGAAATGAGTATTTAATGGCCAGCGGCCAATGTTGAGGTTCTTAGAGAGCGACTCTTAGAGTTGTTGTTGTTGTTATTGTTGAGTTTTTTTTTCAGTTGTGTCTGACTCTTCCTAACCCCATTTGGGGTTTTCTTGGCAAAGATATTGGAATGGTTTTCCATTTCCTTCTCCAACATAAGCCAAAGATTTCACTGAGAGTAAGAAAGGAGGAGGGGAAGTTGAGATATCAGATCCCCAAGAGCAGACACAAACTTTAAGTAGCTATGAACCCATTGGACTAGAGTGGGATATGGAGAGATGACAAATTCCAGTAGAGGAATCCAGTATTAATGCCAAAGAAAATCTGGATTTTCTTGGTTACAAAGCTAAGTCACTGTCAAAACACATTTTTGATGACATAATGGGCAATCTGTGTCAGTATTTTTTGTTGCTTAGGAATGAAGTGTCAGCCACACATAGCCCAGTGTCTAAGAGACCATAGTACAAAAGGTCAAGAGGTTAATACTCAGGATCATTACTCCATTTAAATAGAAGAGTGAAATCCAAATGTCAGAGAATCATGTATGTATCACATTAGATAATAGATTTAGAGCAAGAAGAGAGCTTTGATTAGAATTCAACTAGTCCAGGGGCTCTTAAGCTGGGATTCATAAACCTCTCAATGGTTTCCTTGAATGTGGATGGGGAAAAAAAACGACATTTTGATTTTCAGTAAACTTTGGTTTGCTTTGTAATCCTATATGTTTTATTTTATGCATTTAAAAACATTACTTTGAAAAGGAGTCCAAAGTCTTCCAGTCTGCCAGAGATGCAGTCCTTGACACCCCCCAAAAAAGTTACAAGTCCTTACTCTCATCTAACCTCCTCCTTTTCTAGATGAGGGAAAAGATATCCAGACACATTAAGAATTTTACCCAAGGCCACATGGGAAGTAAGCCAATATTTAGACTCAACAAATCTCCAAGTTCATTGTCCAACTCTTCTCCAAGTCCTTTGGACTCCAAGACCAGGACTATCTCACAGCATTTTCTCAAAGGTCATTAATAATCTCCTATTTGTAGAATCTGTATATAACTCAACTCGGGATCCTAGAGTTGGTCTACAATGTAGAAAGCCAAAGGGGCGGCTAGGTGGCACAGTGAATAGAGCGCCGGCCCTGGAGTCAGAAGGACCTAAGTTCGGAGCTGGCCTCCAACACTTAATCCACACAAACAAAAACCTAGCCGTGTAATGTTGGGCAAGTTACTTAACCCCAATTGCCCTAAAGGGGCGGCTAGGTGGCGCAGTGAGTAAGAGCACCGGCCTCGGAGTTGGGATGACCTGAGATCAGATCCGGCCTCAGAAAATGAGCACCCACGCATAAATAATGACTAACCGTGTAACCTTGAGCAAGTTACTTAACCCCAATTGCTTTAAAAAAAAAAAAAAGAAAGCCAAAGAGGATGAGGACTAAAAATGATTACTGAATTTTATCATTAGGAATGTTGCATGGGATGAAAAAAGACTGCTATAGCTTGCCCACCAAGCTCCAGGAGTGATAGATCTGTGGTATCTTTGGGCAGAAGCTGGCTCATCATTCAAATGGAAAAGCAGGAGCAAGGAACCAAAGAATGAAGAGAAACCAAATTACCCCAAAGTTCCTATGCCCCTGAACTAACAAGACTGGGAACTCTCCAGGCCATGAGTAAAATATCATTTGAGAACTCTTATTGTATGCGCCCTTTGTTCTCTGGGGGCAAGGGTTGATGAAAGAGTAGCCAATGGAATTAAATAATGTCTTTTCTAAAATTTCTGGTTTGTGGACTGTTAGCCTCTGAAGAAGCTGAATGTGTTGCCCCATGGTCAATATATAATTATGTATTGCTTAATTCTATCATACCTCTGAATAAAAGGTATATTCAGTAAGACTCTCTATCTTTGTGGTCATGACTAATATCATTGAAATTACTGTATAGCTCAGTTGATCAGGAAGAAGGGAAGTCTTCCTGGTGAGGCCGGGGCTTGAGAGCTACTCCCATTTTCTATACTTGCGTTTATTCTACTTCTTTGATTAAGAAGATAACACTGCCTCACAAAGAATGTAGATCTAAGGGAAAGAGGCCACCAATGCTTTAGGAACCACAGAGAGTCTGACATTTCTCCAAAGGTTCCTCTGGTGACAGGGAGAACACAGAATTGTTTTGAGAACCACTTAGTCGGCCTAGGTTCAGCAATGCCACCTGGTGGCTAAGCCTACAATGACTCCTTATTGCTTACACAATAAAGTTCAAACTTTTTAGCCTGACACAATCTTTAGTTCTTCCACAATCTAGTGTCACTCAGCCTCTTCTCAATCTTTTCCCCTCCAAGTACTCTATGCTCCAGTCAAACTGGATTTTCCTGAAGCACAGATCTGACCATGTCATCCCCTACCCCATTCAATAAATCCCAGTGGTTCCCTATTACCCGTAGAATAAAATGTAAAATCCTCTAATAACCCATCACTATTTTAAGCAATGGAGAATGATTAAAAAATCTTTTGGCATTTGAGTTGGGTTTTTAAAAATGGGTAGGAATTCAATGGCAGAAGAGGTCATTGATGGGGAATGTAGCAAGAAAGTATAGGGTATATATAGAAGACAGTCAGACAATAAGTGTTTATCAAGCACATGTTATGTGCCAGGTGCTGAGTTAAGCACTAGGAACAGAAAGACAAAAGGCAGAGCCTACTTTCAAGGAGCTCACAGCTAACAGCAGAGATAACAAGCAGACAACTAGGTACTGAGAAGTTAAATACAAGATAAATAGGATATAACTGACAGTGGGAAGGAAGTAGTGTTAAAGATCAGCAAAGCCTTCTTGTAGAAAATGAGATTTTAGCTGGGACTTGAAGGAAATAAAGGAAGCCAAGAGGCAGAGATGACAAGAGAGCAAATTCCAGGCATGGGGAGACATCCAGTGAAGATGCCTGGAGTCAGAGATTGAGTGCTGACTGATCAACTGCCTTGTCCTATACATACCTTATGCTTTCTTCCTCTTCTCAGTGTTCCCTGTGCACGAGATGCCTTCAGAGCCCTCTCTGCTTGTTGAATTCCAACTTATTATTTGTTGTTGTTGTTACTTTGTGTTCAAAAAGGACCAATGACGTCATGGGATGGTGTCTTGACTTGTGCATGAATTGGATTTAAGTGGGGCAGAGTTGCATAAAGTCATCAGCCTCATTTGCTTTTCCTGAGTCATCAAAGTCTAGTGGCAGGAGCAAAGTCTTGAATAGTAAGTGAACGGAAAAGAAGTGAGAGAGCTTTTTCAAGGAGTTTGGCTGAGAAAAGAAATACGGGACAATAGGGAGAAAGGGAGGGGGGAATCAACATGTATATAGCACCTACTGTATGCCAGAGGAGCACATAGGATGTTCAGGGCTGCTCAACCACCTTGACCCAACTCTCACCTGTGGCCTCGAGAAGCTATAACACGCTCAGCGGCCATACCCTAGTAAAACCATCTCTGCAAACAGGCCAAACCAGGATAAGGGTTACCAACAGTTACCAATCCATTGGTAAGTTAGGGAGATGTCCTCTCCGAGCATGTAAAGACTTCCCCTGTCAGAATGGACAGATGAGAACAATTTTTCCCCAATGACCCATGATTTAAAGTTCAGTTTAAATACCAAACCTTCCAGGAAGCCTTATTTGATAATGACCTCCTTTATTTGATAATGACTTTCCCCCCTTGGACTTCACACAGCCTTCTGTTTGCACATCTCAGGTGGTATTCTCATGTATCATACAGTGGTTTTATAAAGGTAGATAAATGTGACAGACAAATTAGATAGATTGATTGAAAGATATGTATGGATGATAGATAAGACAGATAGATTTCATTTTTCTTACTAGATTATTTTGTTGAAGGAAGGAAAGAAACATTTGTTAAGTGCCTACTATGTTCCAGGCACTGTGCCTATACTTTACAAATATCTCATTTGATTCTTACCACAACCGTGGGTACTGTTATTATACTAATTTTATTGTTGAGTAAACTGAGGCAGGCAGAGCTTAAGTGATTTTTCCAGGATTTGATGCCAGAACTGAGCCAGGATCTTTTTTTAAAAATCGAAGTTAGTTCAACAAGAATTATTAAGCATCTATTGTACATTCTAGGGCAGCTAGGTGGCTCCATAGTGCTGGGCCTGGAATCAAAATGACTCATCTTCCTGAGTTCAAGTCTGGCCTTAGACACTTACTAGCTCTGTGACCCTGGACAAGTCACTTAACCCTGTTTGTGACTCAGCTTCTTCATCTGCAAAATGAGGTGGAGAAGGAAATGGCAAACCACTCCAGTATCTTTGCTAACAAAACCCCAAATGGGGTCATGAACAGACAGACATGACTAAACAACCACAACAACAAAAAGTGTACACACCAGAGGAACCAGCTCATATACAGACAAGTATATACAAAAATCCACTTCCAGCAATCAAAGCAGCCTATTAGCTGTTCCTCATACAGAATATTATATCTCCTTCCTCTGTGTCTTTGCACAGGCCATCCCCACCCCACACCCATTTCTGAAAAGCTCTCCCGACCTCTGCACATTCACCTCCTAAAATCCCTATTGCACTTCAAAATTCCACTCAAGACCCAGCAGATTATAAATTCTGTGGAGTATAATGTTAATGGAATAGGAAGATCTTCCCCATCCATTCATAGGTCTATGTGACCACATATATTCAATCACGAATGTCTTATTGCTTTGAGTTCTGGCCCAGCTGTGATGCATCCTGAATCACATAGAACTCATTGGGGGAGAAACTTGCCAAAAGGGAAGTTTGCTGCTTGCAGGAAAGCTTTCACACCTTTTGGTACTGAGCTAATTAAGCACTGAGTCACAAAGTTTGTGGTGCCTTCTGGCTCTGAGCCTATTAGTTGAAAACTACAATATACAGGGAGGATGGTATTTTCCTTTGGGGGTTCACTCATGAGAAGGACCTTTTGATTCCCTGGACAGAACTCTGAGTGAATAGCTGTTTTTTAGGAGCCCCCAGACTACTCAGAGGCTTGTGCTCTCCCAGTCCAGTGGTATATGTAGGTGGTTGTAGTACTTTGTTCAGACAGTAGGAGCCCTGTCTGCTGAATCTCTGTGCTAATTTCTCTGCTTTTATTTTCCACTTATCTGTAATTAAAGTCAGGTTGTTGACCACTTTAAAAGTTGTCTTTCCTTTAGCAAAGCAGATCAAAGAACCTGTATTAGTAGACCATCCTGGGTGTTCTAGGGTGCTTACTATTACATGGAAGCAAGGATTGCATCCTATCCAGACTCTGAATCAACCCCCAATGCTTTACCACAGTGCTTTGCCCAGAGCAGTCAATAAATATTTGTTGACTTGAATTCATTGTTTCATGGAGAATGGCACCAAGCTCATGTTTGTCTTACTGCAGGACTGACTCTACTGCTTGGTTCTGATTTCTTTCAGCTTTTCTGTATTTCTTCGCTAAACCATCAAGGAAAGCTTCACTTGCTGGCACAGCTATAAGATCAATGTCCCTGTCATAATGAAAACCACTGTAGAAACCCTGGGAAGGACAAGATCTGTAAGGCCTAATGAGAATGGTTCCGATTATACAAAAAGCAACCTCATGGTTATTCTAATGTTACAAGTAAATATAAAGGATTTAGAAATACTTGGCCTGGATATTTTTTTTTCAAGTACAGATGTCTGACTCCTTGCCAACTTGTTATTAAAAACGCTACGGTGGTTTGGGTACAAAGATTGCTGTAAAAATAAAAGTTGAGACGCACCAAGCACTCATTTTGATTTCACTGGAAAGCTCACAGTGGCAATAGCAATATCAGAGCTGCCTCAATGCCCTCGGATAACACAGACAGATACATCAGCGTTCATGGAAACACTTGCTACTAATTACAGGTGAGCTTGCTTTTGGTTTGGTATTATTGTCCACCAGAGGACCATCTGCTGGAGGAAAAGATACAGCTGGATAACATTTTTAATCAACTCACAAGAGAAAAGGGAGCCTGCTAGCATTGTGAACCTCCTTCAAACAGTGAGTTCAAGAGTGATCTCTCATTGTGCTCAGTCCAATTCTTCATTTTACAGATGAGGATGCTGAGGCCAACAAGGCTAGGGAGAAGGCAAATAGCTTGTAACTTATCATTCTAGTCAGGGCTAGAATTTAAGACATGGGATCACAGAAAGTATAGACAGAGTTGGAAGGGACTATAGAGGTCACCCAGTCCAAACTTCTCATTCTTATGGATGAGGAAATCAAGGCACAAAAAAGATGAAATAATTAACTTGTCAAGTCACCCAGGTAACACAGGGATTGGGGTGCTGCAGCTAGGATTTTGAATCCAGGTCATCTGACTTCACACATTCCTTACTCCCACTCCAATCCTCTTTGCACCCCATGAGGGTGCCTTTCTGCAAAAATCTGACCTGAACTAAAACCTACCTTTTGATGAGATATAGGTCGTATCTAGGCATTTGATCATTTTCAGAAACAAACTCTCAACTTCTGTTGCCACAGTTATCTTGATATCTCAGGTAAATGTGCTTATTTGTTCTGAACTGTCTTGTGGAAGAACTGCCTAAATTCTTTGCTTCATTTTGTGCAAAGACACGGAGCTTTGAGTCATTCATTTTAGGTAATGATTCCACACTGGTAGTTCTCACCAATGAAATCATATATCTGTCTCACTAAAATAGATAGATAGATAGATAGATAGATAGATAGATAGATAGATAGTGATATAATTCCAAGAATCTGTAAACTCAGATAATATGGATCACTGATTATAATAACATCTTCTGTCCCCACTCAGACCACTCTTTTGGATTCTACCCACCCACACAGGAAGGGGCTAGGACAAATTAGGGCCACATTGACCACATGACAAGCCTCAGTATGTAGTTTCAAGAAGACAAAAACATAAAGCAGCCTGATTGCCTTGAAAAAATTTTACTCAGATATTTTGGGTCCATGCAAATAACTTCTGCAAACCCTTCCATTCCTAACTTCCCTTAATGTCCTCCCATTGTTTTGTTCTAAAAATATGTCTAATCACAAAACCCTTCCCCAAACTCAAAAGCTAGCATTGAGAGGTGGGGGTGCCCTGCAAGGGTGGAATGTTGCATATACACTATGGTCAGATTTTTTGATGTGTGAGATCAGTTTTGTTGATTTTTTTCTGTTTTCCTCATTTAAAAAAATTCTTTGCTATAAGGTATGGCTCCAATGGAGAGGAAGGGATATAGAGGGAAATTTAGGTGATACAAAACCAAAAGGATGTCAATAAAAAAATTTATCTAAAAAAAGCTAGCATTAGGGAACCATGGTTAATAGCTGAAACAAATATCCTGTTCCTGCCAGGTAATTATTGTCAAATAGACGAGCAAGTAAATTTATTTATCCCAAGTGGGTTGTAAACAAAGTACATAACCCAAATTGCATCCAACTTCTCTAACAAAAACAAAAGATGGCAACATAACATTTGGATAATTTCACACATTCAGGGCCAAGGATCCGCCCTTTCTACATGATCCAGGAGGTCTTTAGATGTATTTCAAGAAATGTGGTTTTAAAGGAAAGAATGTTGCAAGTGTTTGATCTATAGAGGACAGTGTGTATGCATATGAAACACCATGAAGCAAACTGGCTAAATTTAAACAGTCCGCTAAGGGGTATGAAGCTTTAGGGTTTTTTTTTTTAAACAAATATTCAAAATCCAGACACATCTTTGGGATTTCAAAAAACTGATACATAGGAGGTCAGTTACAGAATCCCATGACTTGAACTAGTTCATGATACCAAAGTGTGGTGTTGGCAGGTTCTTAACCATTGTCACATTTTAAAACAATCCATTCCTGTTAAAAAGCATGCTAATAAAAATGTTTTGCTTAACTCATCATGTATTGCAACAGAAGGAAATACTCGATCACTGAAAAGTGACAGTAATGTATTCTATTAGATTTTCTTATCATGTTAAAGAGCATATTAAAAGGAAATGTTTGGAAATGGGATATCATAATGCAGCATGATGGATTGAAAATTCCTAATTTGGAAAAAAATGTACTAAAACAACATGATTGATGGGAGTGACCTACTTTATAAGAAATAGGAGTTGCCTGGGGCCCATTGGTACACATATTTGGAAAAAAGTGTTTTTTTTTCCACATTAAGTTTTTATTAACATTTTCAAAAGAACAGAAACACCGTAGAAGGATATAAGTTGCAACTTGTCAAAGCAGATGTGCTTAGGGTAATTTGTCTCTTAGGAAAGCATACCCCATGCTAGAAGGATTTCTGATTCAGATCAGTTTTCTCTCCAAGGAAATACCTGATGGGAAAAAATATGATACCATTTCCCTGATAAGAACTCTAGGAAAGAGATGAGTTAAAGAATAACAAATCTCCCTCTAATTAATTTTTACCTTCTGGATCCTTTAGCAAGTAGCACTAGAAAATATCCGTCCTGAAGGATTGAACTTGGCCCCCTGACCACTGTGGTTTTTGCAGTGTCTGTTGCTAGACAGAGACGCTACATTGAGTTAACCCTTTCATGTAAAAGGACTGGGATGGAAACAAAAGCCAATACAGTGTGGCCCAAGAAGATCGAAGTTCAAGGCATTGTGATACAAAGATTCTAGTCTTGGCCTTGCTGCTCACCCAAGCAAGTCACAAATTCTATGGGCCTCTTCATTTGTAAAGGGGGCTTTTGGGGGGAGGGAGCAGGTGATGAAATGAGGTAACAGATATGATAGGTAGTGTGGAGAAAAACCTAACATGCTATACATATGGTGAATGCAAAATGATACAGGCAAAGAGTGATGAACTTGGAACCAAGGAACCTGAGTTCAAATTCTGATCCTGTTTACTGTGTGATTTGACCTCTCTGGTCCTCATTTTTTAATTTTATAAAATGAGGAGGTTGGATTAGATTACATCTGAAGTCACTTCTAATACTAGTTCTATGACCTTATGAGATTATATACATACACACACATACATGAAAGACAATAGAATTTATGCCAAAGACAAGTTGCCAATGTTGATTCTTAATATATTAATTAAAATATATTAATTAAAATATACTTCCTACCTTTCTGTGATAAACCAGTAGGCTATAAGAGCAGCTAGGTTGTTCAGTGGATAGAGTGCTTGACCTGGAGCCAGGAAAACTCTTCCTCCTGAGTTCAAATCTGGCCTCAGAAATCTACTAGCTGTGTGACCCTGAGCAAGTCACTTAACCCTATGCCTCAGTTTCCTCATCTATAAAATGAACTGGAGAAGGAACTGGCAAACCACTCAAGTATCTCTGCCAAGAATACCTCAAATGGGGTCATGAGCAGTCAGACATGACCAAAAATGACTAAAGAACAACAACAAAATAAGAACAGAAAGTTTCATTGCTATCAGTTAAAAATAGCTCTATTGGTTTTGGTTAATTGTTTTGTATGGGGAAGGTATAATCAAACAAGGGGGAGTTGATGTTCTTTGGGAAGTGACTTGTTTCCAAAAGAAAGTATTAGGGGGAAAAACCTACTTCACCTTTTCTCTATCCTCATTCTCCTTCACATCTTTGCAGATTTAAGTACTGTCAACCATACCCTTCTCCTGAAGTATCCTTCCTTCATTTGCTTCTATGTCACTGTTTTCTCCTGGTTCTCTTACTTGCCTATTTGTTTCTTTTTAGGAACTTTTCTTTTGGCTCATTATCCATCTGACATACTCTAAATATGGTTGGCCTCTCAAAAGCTCAACTCTCTGCATGTACCCTTTCTTGATGCATTAACTCTTTGGAGACAATTCAACATCCCTCATCTTTCTTTAGAACTACAGTCATTCAGCACCAAATGCTTACTGGGTATCCCGCTAGATATAAAACTCATCATCTTGCCCCTGAAAACTCTTCCTTCTCCAAACTTCTTTATTTCTATAGAGGGAACCACCATCTTTCTTTTCAGGTTTGTAGGAGCCT
Organism: Gymnobelideus leadbeateri; assembly: GCA_011680675.1. NCBI lineage: Eukaryota > Metazoa > Chordata > Mammalia > Diprotodontia > Petauridae > Gymnobelideus > Gymnobelideus leadbeateri. The sequence goes on along the minus strand of WOXC01003564.1, from coordinate 652,738 downwards.
AGAACCCCAAATTTAGAGGCAATCGGTCCAATCCCCTTATAGTACAGATGATGAAAACAAGGCTCTAGTGACTAAGAGACTTGCTCAGAATCCACAACTAGTATGTGTCAAGGGGAGATTTGGTATCCAGGTCTTTTGGACCCCAAGTCATTCTAAATTCTCCTTCCTCTTCTCCTCCTCCTTCTCCCTTTCTCTTTCCTTCTCCCTCTCCTTCTCTTTCTCCCTCTCCTCTCCTCTCTTCCCACTCCCCTCACCCCTCTCTCTCCTCTCTAAATTGCTCTAACTGCATCTAGTCTTGCCTTTCTCCAATCTATCCTCCAAAGAGCTGCCAAAATAATATTTCTAAAGAATACATCTGACCATGTCATTCCTTCACTCAAAAGCCTTTAATGGTTCCCCATATCCTCTGATAAAATACAAACTTCTCATTGGCTTAAGTCCCTCTACAATCTAACTCCAATCTACCTCTAAAGCCTTATTTCACATTACTTCTCTTCAAAAATACGACATTCCAAGAAAACTAGGCAATCAACTGGTATCTGAAATTGACATTCCTAGATTCAGAGGCATATAGACAAAGGCAGTCAGGTGGCAAAATCGAGTGGTAGGTGCTGGGCCTGAACTTAAATTCAACCTCAGACACTTAATCGATGTGTGACTTTGGTCAAGTCACTTAACTTTTGTTTGACTCTATTTACTCAACTATAAAATAAAGTTGAGAATACTCAGATATAAAAAAATACTCAACTATAAAAACCTCATAGAATAAGTTAGATATTATTTGTCAAGCACTTAGTACAGTGTCTGGCACATAGTAGGACTATATAAATGCTAGCTATCATTACTATTACTGTTATTTATTTGCATCTTCTCCTGTGTCTGAAACACACTCGCTCTTTGCATTCATATTTCAGAGAACCCTTCAAGGTTCGGTTGTGGTGACCTCTGCTGTATGAGGCCTTCCCTGATTCCACTGGTTGTTAGTTATGTCTTCATTCTCCAATTACCTTGTATTTATTTGTGCACTTATTGCATCTCCCCAAAGAGAACATAAGTTCCTTAAAGGCTGAGAGTGTTCAATCTTTGTCTTTGTATCACAAGTGTCTAACATAGTGTCTTGCACATAATAGGCATTTAATTTAAAACACATGTTTCAATACAATTGAATCCACTCAACTGACCAATTCACTTTTTAAAAAATCAAGCAAACCAATTATTTAGCATCATTTTGATCAAGATAACAGCGACACAAGTAGAGGGTTGGTATTGCTCTTTTTAACCCATTCTATTTACCTTTATGTAAGCACAAATCCAAAGAGTACCAGTTTTAAATATAGCTTTTTAGACTCGAAAGAGAACGGAATGAACATACTTAATATTTTAATAATGTGTCTCATATCTTCAGGGGAGACTATGACCTACATGCCTTAGTTCATCATCAAATGAACTGTCCTTTGTATCTGGAAGGACATCAGGTCATCAAGGGTGAATAAGGTAATGCTGATTCTGAGCTCCTTGAATGAAGAATTTGGGGCATGCTTCCTCAGTGTTGTTTTCTTTCTTCAAATTCTTTGTAAGCATTAACTGTGAAGATCCATCTTGCAGCTGGTATCATTGAATGAATGTCTTTTTAAATGGAATAGCCAAGGTCATCGTTTTTCAACCTCAGAACTGGGGCCAGAGCTCATAGAGGTGCCCCCCTTGAACCCAGCAAGAGTTGTTAAAAATATGAACCAAGTTAAAAATATGGCTCTTTACAGTTAATGAACATGATAAATTCAAAAGAGGGATAGATTTGGGGGAAGAGTACTTGAGGTACTCTTACTCTTACCAGCCTTACTAAGCACTACTTGTAAGAGCTTAACTTTTCTGGGCCTCTGTTTCTTTATCTGCAAGTTGAGGTGGCTGGACTAGAGGACCTCTAAATCTTTGTACCCCCAGCGCCTAGCACTGTGCCAATAGACAGTAGGCACTTAGTAAAAGCTTGTTGATTAAATGATTGGTGGATCTTCTCAATACTTAGTGAAATAAGTATAGCAGTTACTAAATCCACTTGAGGAAATCTGTTCACAGAAAATTAAAGGTCAGTATAGTAGTAGAAAGAACATTGGGCTGAACATTAGGAGACTTGGTTGAAATGTTACTACTACCTATTGGTTGTTACCCCTGGGCACATTACCTTACCTCTTGGGTGTTAACTTCCCCATTTGTAAAATGAAGGGGTTAGGCTGGGTCCCTAAGCTCTTATCTGGCTTTCTAATTCTGTTATTTTGAATCTTCTTCAAAGTCTTTGCTATTCCTTCTCTAGTGGATTAAGGCAAACAGAAGTTAAGCAACTTGCCCTGGACCCACAACTACTAAGTGTCTGAGACTGGATTTGAACTCAGGTCTTCCTGAGTCTAGGCTCAGCATTCTATCCACTGAACCACCTAGCTGCCTCCTTGTTCGAGGTCACAGTAATTTAGTGGCAGACATGAAACATAAAGCCAATGAGCACACTCTGTCCCCTTCATCACATAAACCAGATAGGGTACTGGTCTAGCTCTCCAGACTCCTCTTCCTTGTAGAGAATGAGGTTGTTTTTCAGCATTCTGGACTCTTCCAGGCACTAATTACCAAGCGTTTGCATCTCAGTTCTCTGAAGATTTCTGCAATCTGCACTATTTCAAGAGAAGCCGAAACTCAGTTCTTTGGTGGAGAGAAACAGGCTGTATGTGTCATTTATTTTATTAGGCTTTCTTAAGGTGCCCAAGGCCTAGGGTGTGTGGCATCAAAGAAAGGATAATTAATGTGAAGAGAGGCCTTCATGTATGTATCAATTTACATTGAAGCTACTTTTAAACAAGTATTAAAGCAACTTAATTCCCTGTAGAGGAGCCTAATATCACTAACTTAGTGTAATCTGTTTTCACTTATTCAGAATCATAACACCTCAGAGATAGTAGATGGAAACTTAGAGCTTGGTGGAGTAGAAACTGGAGTTGAAGTGTCTTGTTCTTGAATCCCAATCACTAGCCGAATAAGTGCTATCAAGTCAAAGCCCCTCTGGGTATTGAGGGGGAATAAACTTGGTAATTTTTAAGGTTTTGTCCAGATCTAAAATTCCATAGTTAGAAACCATCTATAACTCCCTTCCCAGTGCAGGAATCTCCTTTACAACATTCATGCCAGGTGCTTGGCCATCTAGCCCCTGCTTGAACTCTTTCAGTACCAGGGAGCTGAGCACCTCAGACCAATAATCTTTGCCATTTTGGGACAACTCAAGTTGTTCTCAGTGTCTTTGTTCTATCTCCTTGGCCCAAGTAGACGATGTGAAATTCCTTTAGGTCATGGCCTCAGTCTTTGTCCTGACTGCCCATGAAGAAATGCCCTGACAAACTTACTCTTTACAAAATTTTTTGTTCACTAAGAAGTATTGAAAAGAACCCTGGACTGGAGATATGATGCATTTAGTCATAGTTTTAGTTCTGCTACAGATTCTTCCTATGTGACATCAGACAAGTCACTTAACCACTTGGTCCCTCCAATTCTCCTTCTATCTCCCCCTACCAGTACCTTGCCTCTGAGATCAGTGCCAATTTATGATCTATCTATCTATCTATCTATCTATCTATCTATCTATCTATCTGTCTATCTGTCTATTGATCTATCATTATTATAAACTTATACAACTATGTTTTATATAACATACATATTATATGCAGTTTATAACAACTATGTATATGCAATATATACATGCCAATTGCAACTATGTACATATAATACATAAAATAATAGTGCATGCAAGATATGTGTGTCTATGTGTGTCTATATAACAATTCTGTACATACAAGATATTTATATAACAACTATGTAGATATAGGATATGTTTGTGTTTATAGTATATATGTGCTTAAAACAACTATGTGAATATAAGATATATATGTACATATAAGACATATACTATGTATATATGACACACAGATGTCTCATTTACATATGTATATATGTATATACAAAATATAGATATCTATATATCTTGTATTACATAGTTGTTTATATGTTACCCCTCCCCACCCCACCTCCCATTAGACTGTAAGTTCCTTGAGGTCCGAGACAATTTTTGCTTGTCTTTGTATCCCCAGTGCTTAACATAGTGCCTGGAATGTAGTAAGTACTAAACAAATGCTTGTTATCCTGCCTTGCTTTGCCTTGACATCTGTAAACCAGTCATACTAAAATCTGACCCTTTTACTTTGTCTAGGGCCACCTTGGGAATAGAGAATAAAGAAATATGGCCAGATCCCTTTAAACTTCATCATACAAGTTCCATGTGCTGACTGTGTCCATTTTTCTTCTTTGTGGTAAGACTTAAATGTTCCTTTCATACAGAAAGAGAGACTGAAAGATCCTTAAGATTTGTAGTCATATTATATACTTATTTTGGAAACCACCATACTGTCTAAAATAGTACTACTTTATTAAAAAAAAAAAATTAGACTCAGATCCTGGCAAAAATCTCAGGGATTCACCTAATTCAAGGATTCTTAACCTGGGGTTTATAAACTTATCTTTAAGGAATATTCTGATAATATATTTCCATACAATTGGTTTCTTTTGTAATGCTTTACATTTTATTTTATGCATTTAAACATATTTTTCTGAGAAGGGATCCAGGCTGACTTCATCAAATTGCCAAAAGGATCCATGACACACAAAAAGGTTAAGAATACCATAGTCCAACCCCTTTATTTTGCGGAAAAGGAGACAGAAGCCCAAATAGGTGTAATAAATTGTCCAAAGTCACAGATCTAGTCAGAAGTTGCATTTCTTGGCTCCTAATCCAATGTTTCCATAGCATTCCAAGTGGCCATATCCCCAGTGAATAAGCCAATTTCTATTGCTGACTCAGGATTGTACATTTGAACTGCACGGTAAAAGCCCTGTAAATTCTCCTTCATGTGGACCACCCCAATACCAGGACATATGTTGGCTGGGAGGGGGCCCCAGTGAGAATGGCAAAGTTTAATAAGTTTCAGGGTGGAGCTCAAAACACTTAGTGGTGGGACCAGCTCATGGGCCCTATCTCCAAAAGCTGCCCCCCTTCCAGTAACCAGTGCCAATTTGCAAGCTTGCTTTCTCAGCATACCTGGGAGACTCTGGCTTGCTCCCCTACAGCACAAAAGCCTCACTAACCTAAAGACTCTCCCTGTCAAAATCTTCTCACCTTGAAGTTTGTCTGCTTGGGAACAGTAGCCATGTAGACTAGGCAGGGGAAACTCAATCAAATCTTTTTTACATTCAATTTAGCTACTTTCATGAAGGACTGTGCCCAACGACAAACTGTTCTCTACTTCTTTCCCTCCTCAAAATGATAGGAAATCAGTGATGACCTAGAGAAAGCAAATAATGGCTTCCCTGGCCCCAGTACAAGGTCAAGCTTTTATTCATTCAATAAACATTGTTAAGTGTCTATTGAGATAAAAGAGAGGAAGGGTACTGGGAAAGTCAGGGCTAGATCTCCAAGTTCAGGAGTTCTGTATTTAAAGCCAGAGGATATGTTTTGACCCTCAGTTTTGCCACTTAGCTGTGTGACCCTGAGCAAATCAATGAACCGCTTTGGGCTTTGGTTTCCTCATCTTTAAAATGCCAGTAATAACCTTGATTTGCCTACCTCAGAGGGTTGTGAGAATCTCACTAAAGTAGTTTGTATCTATAAAATTATAGACACATATGTAAAATTATATACACATGTTATATATAGATGCATGCACTCACACATGCATACACAGACACATGGACACACACACCAATTAGTGAAAAGAGTTGGGAAATGCCAGTAAGAATAACCTTAGATTCTTAATGCACATAAGCAAGACAAGGCAGAAAAAGCAGGATTGTGAACTTTCAAGTTGAGAAGCAATCTTACTTTTTTTAAGAACAGGAGCCAGTATTTTTTTCCCTAGGAGTTGGCCTTGACCAGGTAGCAGTAATGCTAGAAGCTACTGTCAGGGGTAAGCTCTGACCCCCTCAGCATTCCTGGTGCACATCAGTAACTGTACCTCCTTTGGAATCAGTCTGATTCATTGCTCTGACTGGGGAACACAGAAAAGAGCCAGGAAGGAACCCTAAGGAGAGATAGGTCTAGCATTCCAAATAAAGAAATCATCTTCCTGGTGGATTGCCAAAAAATGAACTGACCAATTCTACAGACAAATATTTCCCTGTTTGTAAATCCTGGTATTTTGGGTCATATATTATAGAATGAGAACATGAAGGCACATTCAAGATCTCTGAGAGAAAGCTACTCAGTGGCTGAGGCATTGCACTAGACATAAGTCTGGATCCCATTTCCACTTCTCCCAATGAATAGAACATAGACAACAGGATGTAGGGGAAAGAACCTTGGCCTAGGGGTGCAAAGATTTGTGCTCTAGTCCTGAGTTTATCACTAACTAACCAGGTGACTTCAGGCAAGTCACTTTCTGGGTATTTCTTCATTTGTAAAATTACATGAGTGAACTAGATGCTTTCTAAGGTCTCTTTGAGCTTTATATATCTTTTAAAAGTATGAAGCTCAGGTTTCCCTTCTGTAAAATAGCATGTTGGTGTACAGAAATGTTGAGGGGCTGGGTATGGTCTTTATCATCACCCCTCAGATGTTGTCTTTCTTTAACATATCCTTACAATATTTAATAGTCACGCATCCATGCTTACACTCAGGGTGGCTGACTAAGTTAATATCCTCAATTTTTGAACAAGTAGATGGAGAGTAGAGACAAAATGATCGAAAAGTTCCAGATAAGGCTTGTAGTTCTGTTTAAGGCAGGTCTGTAAGAATTCTTAAACCATTTTACTAGCTTCAATAAAGTCTTAAAGTTCATCTTCTCATAGAAAGCTCCTCCTTCTGGTTTTCTCATAGGACACTTTAGGAATTATAAGATAGTACTGGAAGGAACCTCAGGGATCCCCTCATTTGACATAGGGGAAAACTGAGGCCCAGAGAAGGGAGATTGACTCAATGTCACAGAGCTAGAAAGTGACAGAACCTTGGGGAGTCATGATTTAGGGAGTCTGAGACTCAAGCAGAAGTGAGACCAGAGTCAATTTGACTCTTTCATCATGTTTGGGAAATGGTAATGATATGTATAAATCATTTTAAAGTTTATAAAACAAATTTTAATAAAAGGTAATAATACAACAATCCAGTCTTCATCTTTCAGACAAGGAAAATGAAGTTCAGAGCTTTGTCCACTGGTAGTTAAGTGGCACAGTGGATAGAGTGCTGGGTCTGGAGAGTCAGAAAGGCCTAAATTCAAATTTGACCTCAGATCACACACTAACAGTATGACTCTAGTCAAGTCACTTAACCTGGCTTGCCTCAATTTCCTCATCTGTAAAATGAGCTGGAGAAGGAAATGACAAACCACTTCTGTATCTTTGCCAAGAAAATACCAAATCAGGTCACGAAGAGTCTGAAACAACTGTAAAAAGCTGATTTGTCCAGAGGCATACAGATTGTAAAGGGGAGTTTAGTCTGAGATTAAGCCATTTGGCTTCAGTACATTGTCATGTTGAGGCTGCGCTACTGGTGAAAGTGGAGCGATTTTCTCATAATGAAGTCATATTTATTGCAAAGATCCTTAAGGCTACTTAATTATAAAAATAATTACATATGTCTGAGAAGAACTGGGAGATCAAGGATTTCTTTCCAAAAATCCCATGATGCTCTTAGATTGCAAATTGTGAAGAAAAAAAAAAACGGCTCTAGGTTACAGAACACCAGGCCTCAAAAGGGAGAAGCTATCTAATCCAAAACATATCTAGCCAAGAATCTTCTCTGTACTGGCCCCTACAAGTGTTTCTTCAACTTTCCCATTCTGTTTTTGGATAATTCCAATTGTTAGAAACTTGGTCCAAATCTACCACTGTACCTTCCACACATTGTTCCTAGTTCTGCCTTTAGGGTGAGCAGAATGAATTTAATGTCCCTCCCACCTGACAGCTATCATGTTTCCCATGAGCCTTCCCTAATTCTTTAAACTATACTTTAAACTATTTCAACTATTATGTTCTATGGATCACCCTCTTCTTTCCTTGACATTTGTAGAAAAATGCACCTATGAGTATGATAAACCTCTAAGAAATATTAACCTAGAGAAACTGTGTTATTTCTCCAAAATGTCAGCAGGGCAATCTAGAGATTGAAAAGAAACTTTAAATGAGAGTGTGATGGTGTAGAAAAGAATGCTGGATTTAAACCTGGGTTAAAATCCTGAAGCTTTGAATTATTATCTGTGTGATTTCAGACAAGTCACTCTGACTTTCCAAAAGGCACAGAACTGAACACAATATTCCAGATTCTGATTGAGGCAGAGTATGGCAGGACTATAATCTTCCTAGTCCTCAACAGCATCTCTCTTACTGTAGCCTAAGACTGAATTACCTTCTTTGCTTTTCTTTTTGTTTTGCTTCCCTATCATGTCATTGACTCATAATGACCTTTTAATCCTCTCAAACCCCAGAATATTTTCAGGTGAATTGATAGCTAAGCCAAACATTACTCATATAGTTCTTGCAAAGTTGATTTTTTTGGAACCAAATGTGAAACTTGGTATTTACCTCTATTAAATTTCATCATAGTGTGGAGTGGTCCATCACTCCATCCTATCTAAGTCACTGTGGATCCTGACTGTCATCCAAAGTGTTAGCTATCCTTTACAGATTTGTGTCATCTTTAGATTTGATGAGTAGACCAAAGGTAGTTCTTCTGGAACAAACCAAACTAAGCTTGAAGCAGGTGTTTCATCTTTTCTAGTCTACTGAGGAAGGAGATACTTTCCAAGAAACCATAGAACTTAGAATTCGAAAGGACTTGGGAGATCATTCAATCTAACCCCTCACTTTATAGATGAGGAAACCAAAGCCCAAAGAGTTGAAAAGACTCATTTAATATCCCACAGATAATAATAAAAAGATTCTAGATTTTAACCCAGGTCCAAATCCAGCATTCTTTTCTATACCATCACACTGTCTTTTGAAGTTTCTTCTCAATCTTATATGGGTTGCCCTGATGATATTTTTAGAGAAATGACATAGCTCTTCTAGGTTATTATTTCTGGGAGGTTATTATGCGCCTAGGTGCACCTTTCCTCAGATATCAAGGAAAAGAAAACATAAAAAGTGATTGCTTAAACTTAATATAATGGGATTGCCAGCTAAATTCCAAGAGACAAGATTCCACAGGATTTCAGAGCCAAGAAACTTTCCATGCCTTTGACCCGGTTCCTTTTATTCTCATTCTTTGAGGAGCAGCAGATGCTATCCAAAAAACACCTGATTTTTCTAGGTCTTTGAAGTGCTGGCATTAGTGGAGAGCAAAATGCAGAGAATTAGAATTTCCAAGTCTAGGTTTGAGGATCTGTTACTAGCTGTGTGACATTAGGGTGTCACTTAACCTCTTGAATTCTTATTAAATTATAAAACAGAGATGAGTCTCTGCCCTACATACCTCCATCAATCCACATACCTTGAGGGGCTGTTGTGAGGATCAAATGAGGCAGTCTATGCCATGAGTACTCTAAACAATAAGGCTCCATATAAATACCTGGGTTCCTTTATGGATGTGTGATCTCATGCTTGTGGGCACACTCCCTCTATAGGTGAAGATCTCAATGCCTCCAAAGCTTCTCATCTAATGCCCTTCTTGTTCATGTCTTTCTTTAAATCCTCTATATTTTACTCAACATAATGGAGGCCTTTCTCCTGTTCTGTTAATAATTCATGAATGCCAAAGGTCTGTCCATTGGTTATCCACCACCTGTGATACATGACTGACCCACCTCCTTTTCTGGTCACAAATAAAGATCATAGAATGTGACTTCCAGACAAAATGGCTCTCTGAGGCAGAAAGAATAGCTCCACCACACCTACTCCAGCAAAACGAAACAAAACAAAACCCAAAAAGTTGAACTAGCCAAATAATGATCAAGAAATGTAACGAGAAACTACCATGACTTCTGCACTAGATTTCCTCCCTATTAAAAAAAAGCTCAGAAGCAATGGGAAAAGAGGCCACCAGTAAAGTCAATATTTGAATGTAAGCAAAGAATTCTGGAGTCTCACAGCACAAGCAGAGATGAGCCAGAGACATGTAGTATGCAGAGCTCTGTTTCTCCCAGAAGGCAGAAAAAACAGAGGGCTTTCCAGAGAAAACCTCTAGGTGGTCCATGTCCCACAGGATGAAGAGGCTTGGAAAGGACCAGGAGTGTCAACAAACAGTCCAGTCATGGCATTAGTCAGATCAGGTCACCCCAGGACTCCAAGGTCACTAGATAGATCTGTCCTGAGATGTCACAGCTCAGCATCAAATAGTTCAACATCAGAACTGAGATGATTTTATCAGTGGAAATAATATTAAAGAGACATTACCATATGACTTGTTACTGTATCCTAAGGCCATGGGAACTTTCTACCTGGTTTGCAGCTGAAACCTGTTGCCTTCCTCTTTTAGAATGTGAATTTCTTGAAAGTAGTGACTGTCTTACTTTTCTTTTGTATCTCCAGTCCTTAGCACAATGTTTTCTATAGGGTAAGTGCTTAATAAGTCCTTCCTTCCTTCCTTCCTTCCTTCCTTCCTTCCTTCCTTCCTTCCTTCCTTCCTTCCTAGGTGGCCCTAAAGACTTAACATTCTGAACATCAAAGACTGAGGAGTAATAAAACTTTCAGGGATCATATAGGTTAAGGAACCAAGGAGCTTGGACAAGAGCAAACAAGGCTGAACACACCACCCAAAAGTATCAGCTTGGGTGACACAAAGACCCAATTTAGGAGTTAAGTCTGGAGACAAGCAAAAACAAAACAACATTGATTTGTATAAAGAATTTTTATAGTTTCAGCAGTGCCCCAAAATCCAAATTAGAAGGAAATATTTCCACAAAAATTGCAATCAGAGTTCAAAGTGAAAAAGTGGATTTTTCCACAAAGACCACATGAATACCTAGAAGGAATGAAGAGATAACAATGAAATAAAAACTCTAGAGGAAAGAATTGGAAGGGAAATAAATAATTACAAAAGAAAGTATTTAACTTACTCAAAGACTCCCTAAAAACTAGAATAGAGGGGCGGCTAGGTGGCACAGTGAATAGAGCACTGGCCCTGAAGTCAGGAGGACCTAAGTTCAAATCTGTCCTCAGACACTTAACACTTACTAGCTGTATGACCTTGGGTGAGTCATTAACCCCAATTGCCCTACCTTCCCCCCTCCAAAAAGCAAAAAAAAAAAACAAAACCCAAACAACAAAAATAAAAAATATTATTAAAAAAAAACTAGAATAGAACAAACAGAAACCAGTGATCCCATGAAATAGAAAGGTTGAAAAAAAAGAATAAATGTTAGATGTCTAATATTGAATGCAATTGATCTGGAAAACAAGTAAAGAAGTGATAATTTAATATATTGGATTCTCTGAAAACCATGATTAAAAGGCTGGACAATATATTTTCAAAAAAGCCCATAAATAAAAACTGCTCAGATCTATTAGAATTAGAGGGCAAAATAAAGATAGAATCACTAATCACCTCTTAAAACAAACCCCACAAGGATAAGTCCAAAGAATGTTATGGCCAAAACCTAGAGTTTCCACATCAAACAAAAGTTACTTCAAGCATCTTGAAAGGAGTTTAGTTACCAAGGTACTACAGTCAAAGTCACATAAGAACGGATGGCTTCTGCATTAATGATAGCAGAACTTGGAACACGATAGGTAAGGTAAAGACTTACAACCAAGAATAACTTGCTCTGAAAAGCTGATTATAACCCTATGGAAGGAATAAATGGATCTGTAATGGAATAGGGGGTTTTAAAGCATTTCTGATAAAAATACCAGAGCTTGAAATATAAACACAAGAGTCAAGAGAAATCTAGACAGGAAAATTTATTTGAGCAATTGGAAGGCATTTTATGATGATTTAGTTAACATTTCAATGGAGAAGAAACAATTGTACCTTCAGAATCTGTCTTCAAAGGGTATTGAGGGAATTAGATAAGAGAAACAGAGGCCTTGAAGTATTGGTTCTGTTCTGAAAATTTTAAGGGAGAAAGAGAAGGGAGAGTAAAATTAATGCACTCGTTTAGGAAGGAGGAAAAATGAATGAAACTTGATACCTCTCATAATTGGGGTTTGTGATAAGAATAATATGGAGGAATGGACATCAGATAAACATTACTTTTACCTGAACTGGAAAGAAGATAATTGAATACATGCACACATAGTTACACCATACACAAATAGCTTGGTGTATACATATATTAAATTCAAGGAATAAAGAGGGAAAGAAGTGGGAATAGGGAAATGGGGGAATTATGAGGCGGGGGGATACTGAATATAGAACAAACTTCCTGATCCTGAAAAGGGCCAGGGAATACAAGGTAAGGAAAGAAAATTAGAGAAGAGAAAAGAAGAGGAAAAAAGAGAAGAAAAAAGTAGAATCTAAGGAGAGTACCCAACAAATGCAGAATGGCTGCATTTGTAATAAATGAGTGTAATGGAATATTATTGAGTTATAGGAAATGATGAAAGAGATTCATTCAGAGAATTCTGGAAAATATGAACCAATGTAGAGTGCAGTGAGCAGAACTATTTGAACAATTTATACAAAGGCAAATACATTGTAAGGAAAACAACTCTGAAAGAATTAAGAATTCTTATCAAAATAATGACCAACTCTAGAGGACCTATGATGAAGCATGTTACCCACCTCTTTTCAGAAAGGTGATGAATTCAAGGTGCAGAAATATATACACACACATATACATATATATATATATATATATATTTGACATGGCCACCCTGTGGATTTATTTTGCTTATTTTTATTTGATAAAAATGTTTTTCCCTCTGTTTTGATTTGAGGCGGAGTTGGAAAGGAGAGAAAGAGCTAGCCATAGTAATGTCCCTTTCCCTCTTCCAAAGAAGGTAATTTAGACAATTTTTATTACACAAAAGAGAATAAAAGAATTTCAGAAGGAAGGTAAGATGAGCAGGAGAGTTTCAAAGGTAATATAGATTTCATTACTTTTTTATATGCAAGTAGTATGAAATGTAGACTCATTGTTTTGAATACAATCCTCCTTTTTTTGTTCTACTATGCATTTAAAATGATCATTTTCTATATGTTTAAGTTTAGAATTAAAAATAAAAAAATTAAGAGGATTTTAGGAAATCATAAATTTAAAGCTTGATATAACCTCAAAGAACCTTCTATATTACTGATGAAGACATCCGGAGAGGATAGTGCTTTGTTCACAGAGACATTAAGAGAGCCCAGGCCTTTTTATTCCAAGACTCTTCCATGATCTTTCCATGGTACTATGTTTCTCATATCAATAACCAAGTATTTATTCACTGATTGGTATGTGTCAAGTGCTGTGGTAAGTGCTGGAGATAGAAAGAAGGGGAAAAAACAAACAGATCCTGACCTCAAATAATTTATGTTCCAATTGTTCATATATGCACTGAGTTTGGGCAGAGTTGACTCGCCAATTTGCATCAGTCCTACAACTGTGCCATGGTAACGTTTGCTTACTGACCTATATCTATCTTTCTATCTATCTACGTATTTCTACCCATATGTCTGTCTTTGAAGCATTGGATTTGACCTCCAGTAAAACACGATTCCATGCAGACATGAAGTCGGGAGTTTCTCTTTCAGAATTTGAGGTAGGAACATTCTGCCACACCCACCCTAGAAATGACTGGTAGAAAAGTACTCATAGGATAGCACTTCTATAATGCCTGAGTCCGTTTGGTGTCTAAATCTTGGATCGGTCACAATAATAGCTAGCATTTACATAGCATGTTCAGGCTTGTGAAACACTTTACAAATATTATATCATTTGATATGATAATAGCTAATATTTATATAATGCTTCCAAGGTGCCAAGCACTATGCTAAGTACTGTATGATTATTATGTCATTATATCCTCCCAACAACCCTGGGAGGTAAAAGGTATTATCCCCATTTTACAGCAATGAAACTGAGGCAGGCAGTCATTAAGTGACTTGCCCAGGGTCACTTAGCTAGTAGATAAATGTCTGAGGCTGAATTTGAACTCAAGGCTAGCTCTTTATCTACTGAGCCATCCAGCTGCCTCATAGGACTCAAATAGCAATCTCTTCAGAACTTCCAGAGGAAATAATTTTTGCTTTTAGCCTCAGGAGGAAAATGTCACTTCAGTGATATGACTTTAAGAGCTGCTGCTATCAGGGGTGGCTAGGTGGTGCAGTGAATAGAGCACTGGCCCTGGAGTCAGGAGGACCTGAGTTCAAATTCGGCCTCAGACACTCAACACAAAAACTAGCCATGTGACCTTGGGCAAGTCACTTAACCCCAATTGCCCTCCAAAAAGAAAAAAAAAAGAGCTGCTGCTATCCAGGAGAACCAGTGAGGTGGATATTTTTTTGATTCATCCTGTCCTACATAATCAGTATCTCAAAATTAGAAGAGATTCCAAAAATCAATCTAGTCCAACTTTCACCTGAATAGAACCTCTTCACCTTGATAATATGCCTTACCTGTGCTCATCTACTTGAATACTTCCAATCATGGGGAACTCACTATTTACAGAAGCAACCCATCTTACTGTTTCTTGTTCTAATTAGCATGAAGTTTTATCCTTATATAGAACCAGAAAGCTCACTTCATAACTTTTAGTCTTGGATCCAAATTCTGATTTCTAGATCCAAGATGAATAAATATACACTCTTGGCCACATTATAGTCCTTCCAATATTTGAAGAGAACATTTTTTTTCTCCTCACTACCTCTCTACCTACCTTCCCTTGAGATTGCCACCTCCCCCACAGTTGGAATCCTTTGCTCTTTCCTTTAGAAATTCCTTAACTCTCCACCATTCTTCTTCTACTGTCTGGAATAATTAATAAAGAACATGTTCACTATGTAACTTAAGGATAATGTTCTATACACCTTCCCTGATGCTCCTGGCCCCCAAAAGCATAGGTTCTGATATCCTAAAAGATCACAGGCATCCTTTGAGTTATGGACACCTCTTCCATATGTACAATTCAATTCAATAAAATTTATTTAGCACTTTCTATATATAAGGCACTTTGTGATATTTCAAAGCTCCAATCTGTGATTTTTTCCAATGTGACTATTTTCTCCATTGATGCAGTCTTTATGATTTCATCCCTTCTGAAGCTGCAAGAGTTTCTGTGGCTGAAAAATCAATCACCTTACCTCATCCTCACTATAAACCTCTCACAATTTGGCTAGACTGATCGTCAGACAGCAGATAAAAAAGGCTGTCACTCTTGAAGTCTTTCCAGTTTGATGAGACTTGCTAGAGACTATTTTCTACTGGAATAACCTTTGAGAGCATAGAACTTTGCACAGCACCTAGTAGACACTTAACAAATGTCTGTTTACTTGACACTGCTTCATCTGCATACCATAATGAGGCAGTGAAATGGGACATATACAAATGGATGTCCTAATACATACAAATAACCAGTTATATTATTAGCTTCCCATTTCTCTGGCTAACTCCAAGCACCATTTAAACCGTCCTAGATCAATGGTGTCACCTGGTGGCCAATGTGGGGAAATTTCAGACTCGGCATCTCTTCCCCACCATCTCCTTTCTTCCCCTTTTTGTGGGAAATTTTGCATGGGCCATGTTCTCCCCTTTCCTTCATTCTTTCACCACTCACAGCAAAATGATTCTACCTCAGGCAATCTCTTCCTCACATGTACATACACATCCTCTTTATCCTCCTTTTTCCCCTCTCCCTTGAAACTCTCGCCTAGTTAATCTTAAGTAAATCTTTCTTCTCTATTTGGCTTCCCTCCCTCTTTGTTCTATTGGTAAACCAAAGGAGGAGAGGAACTTAATTATAGTTGACAAGTCTAAAAGTAGGCATATTGATACAAAGCTCCATCAAGAAATGAATGATATAAGTTTTGACAAGAAATTAGAAAATGGGAACCAGTGTCAACCCTGACCTCTAAAGTCCTTGAGCATACCCAAATCTCCCCTCAGAATCTCTACCATTTTTTCTAGCGCCAACATTCAAGGCAATAAAGCAAAACCTATTTTAATTATGAATACCACATCCATAGTTTTCTATTTTTAAAAATCTGCAAATATATTGTGTTTTCCAACAATATTAAGATTTCTTCCATCTCTTAAGTCTATGACTTTGTTAAATAGGCTATTGTGGCTTAACCTAGGAACCTCAAAACCATTTGTAGGGGTGGCTAGGTGGCACAGTGAGTAGAGTGCCAGCCCTGGAGTCAGAAGGACCTGAGTTCGGATCCGGCCTCAGACACTTAACACACACAAACAAAAACCTAGCCGTGTAACCTTGGGCAAGTTACTTAACCCCAATTGCCCTCCAAAAAGCAAAACAAACAAACAAACAAAAAACATTTGTAACTGTTTCCCTGGATGAATTCATTCTAAGTGACAAATAGCCAATTTACAAGAAAATATTTGGAACACAACACATTAACAAATTGAAAGCTTTTATAATTCCTTTGCTTTTTCAAGGGACCCTTCATTTCATTGTAATTACAGTTTTCTGTATCACTGATCATTTAAGCAAAATCCTGGTCATGGAATATTAAAAAGGGTTGCATGTCAGTATAATATTGTCCTTTTAAGGATTCTACCCTTTGCCATTTAATGAACAGCTTCCTCTCTCTTCCCTTATAAAATGAAGTATGCAGAGACTCCAATATATAGGAACTAATCCTCTGAGTATTAAGTTGGTAGGTTTTTCTTGGACAAGCATCTTAAGTTTGGAGAATATGTTTTTCTGCCCAATCTTTTTCTTATTCTTGATGTCTTTTGTGTGCTTTTGCTTTAATACTTGTCTGGGCATTTTCATCTCTTGTTTTCCTTTACTGTCCTCCATAGTCACCATCTTGGGTAGGTATGCTTTTTAAAATGAAATTTTGAATAATTCATATCCAGGATCTTGGAATTGCTCTCCACCTTCAAGACTATAAAATTGAACCTTCCAGGTTTAGAAGGGCTGCTCCCAAAGCTAAATTGATCTTGGCTGCATTAGCACAACTATGTGTATTATCCAGAATGAAGCAAATAATAGTTGGATCATGCTCTGGGTCAGGCTGCATTTTCAATTATGAGTGCCCTGTTTTAGAAGAGGAATCAACCAGAATGGTAAAGGGACTGAGAACCACATTATTTAAGGAATCAATGAAGGAACTAGAGATATTTAGCTTCCTAGATTGGGTAAGATTGCAGGGAGCAGGGTTGGCATGTTGTCTTTAAATATTTTTAAGGGAAGTGAGAAAAAACTTAAAACTTGTCACACTTTCTAGCCATCTGCCTAGAATGGACTCACCCACCTCTGCTTGTTGATATCCTTCACAAACTTCAACACCTGGTTCTTATGAAGTCTTTTCTAATTTCTCTAACTAGAAGTGATTTTTCTTTCATCTGATTTCAAAAATTTGTACTTCCCCGATATGCTTATAAAATGGAGGTCCTGAAAGAAAAACACAGAGGCCAAGGACCAAGGTCCTTTCATGGGACCATATGTCCTCAGACAGGAAAAGACCTTACACCAGATACCATGATTAAAAGAGTCACTGAGATCCCTCCAAATGGAATAAGGCAAAAGAGGGAGGGGCTGATGCTGAAAATCTTTTTCTGATGCCTCCTCAGCCAATCACTTTCCTCTTCAATACATGGCAAGCCCACCTGAACCAGTTACAGAATGCACACACATGCTCTATAGTCTCCCCTAAGCACTTCCATTATATATCCTCACCATTCTCCCAGAAGCAAGCTCTCTAACCTCTTCACATAGATAGCCTATGAACCAGACCCCTAATTCTATTCCTATCTTGATCTGTCTTGTATTTATTTGTGGCTGTATCTAATCTAAGCCTCTTGAGGGTATCATCTCTCATTCATCTTGAATCTCATTCAATACTTTGCAGAAGGTACTTTATCCACTCTTTAAAACAGGAATGAATGAATAAGGTACAATAAATATTTGCACAGCTGCATTCTAGTTCTTTATTGCACATGGTTTCAGAGTGAAGGTGAAAACATGATTTAGAAGTAGAGAAGAATGAAATATAGAAATTGAATATATGCATATATGTGTGTACACACATACACACAGTGTGAGGTTATATAGAATATGAAAAGATTCTGTGATTTTGCAAAACAAAACAAAACAACCCACTTAAAACATAACCCTGGTTGCAAATTATTTCAAAGCAGAAACTAATTTGAAAACTCCTTCTTTAAAAGCATTTGAGAGAGGGTTGAGTGAATGGAACTTATATACCTTATTCTGTAATGTACCCCTTAAATGGCAATAAGCCAAATATTTCCCCCTCAGTCTGTAACTTACTTAACTTCTTTTGTGAGAGAAGGAGAGAAAAAGAGAATGTAAACATCTCAGGAAGCTCATTTGACCAGGACAACTAGACTGCATACCCCATATTAACTTATTTGTTCATCATACTGTTTATAAGAATGAAGCAAGAGAAGGAAAGAAGAATAGGCTTATTAGGCCTCCATAATGCAGTTTCAGGAAAGATACCAGACAAGAGGAGCAGGTTGAGATGAAAGGGAAACTATTACTAGAAAAGAAGGAGCTGGGCAGTGCCCCGAGAACCTAAAGACTTTCATTTGGGAGATACTGCTGGGTCTGCTGGACTACAAGCAATGTGCATGCTCCAAAGCACACTTTAATTTTATGATAACAATAATAATTTACACTTGTATTGTTACATTACAGTTGCAGGGATGTTCACATCCATTATCTCATTGGAGCCTCATACACCAACAACTCTATTAGGTAAGTAGTTTAATTAGTATTGTTCCCATTCAAAGGATGAGGAAATAGGGGCTGTTAGAAGAATAAGCTTCTTTTCCTACTTCTACCAAACTCCACTCTCTGACCAGGCCTATTGGTTCAAATTTAGTCACTGCACTATGTGTGACTAAAGGACTAATTCAAAAACACTGAACTCTCATGGTCTCACCATTAGCAAAATAATTCTTTTATATGCTTATAATGGCTGTATCAACAGGATGCCAAAACATCTGGATGAAAAGGAAAAATTCAGTCAATCATCCGGATGTTCCCAAACACATCTGTACTATTGGCGGCATTTTTCATTTCTAATCAGAATGTTTTGGCTCTGTTCAGAAAGGATTTTAGATTACTGCAATTGAATGGATGCTGTTTATTGGTTGGTTTTTTTTTTCCTTTTTTCCCTTTTGGTTGGTTTATTTATAACAAAATAAATTCGGGTGAGTCATTCCCCTTCTCTGAGACTCAGTTTCCTCATCTGTAAAATGAGGAGTTTAGACTAAGTCACTTCTGAGATTCCTTTCAGCTCTAAGATAATGTAATTCTTGGTTTCTCTGAAATAAAACAAAAAAGTCAGGGTCCTTCAAAAAGGTGGGGATATGGTTGGTGGAAATAAATGAATAGTGTCAGAGAGACCAGTAGCAATGGTAATAACCCTCTACAAATTGTAAATGCAGCAAACTTGAAATCTTATCAGTTCCATTTCACCCAAAACAAAACAGTGTTTTTAGACCTTCCTGTGACACTGATGAGACTTAGAGTTGGGAGGAATTTGGAAACTCTATTAGGCTGAGTTAACATTCCCAGCTTTGATCAGCATTCATTCCAAGTAGTCATCTATGGATGTTGCTTTTAAAAATAAACAGCCAGCCCCAAGCACCATTATTGCTGAGTTCTTACACATTCTACACAGTTTCTGTGTTTTGTTTCTTAAGGTAAATAATATGAAGTGAAGATTTCTCTTTCAATTCCTGTTTGTTCAGAAATCTCCTATTTCTGATATTGTCCTGTCTTAGCCAGCTTTACCTACTTAAAAAAAAAATCACATCTCCTAAGAAACCCTTTCCTTTCAAAGAGCTGATTGTATGTAACTGTCTAGAAATTAGGAATATATTTTCTTTACAGTTTTCATTCATGCTGGCTCTTTCCAGTATAGTAAACTGGGACTACCTCATTACATATAATCTTTAGATTCTAGTCTTTAGGATTAAAAACTTATTTTCTTTGGGGGCGATCTGATTTGTACCAGTCTAAGCTTGGGACAATTTCCTTCTTCTCTGTGTTTTTTTTTTTCTTCCAAAGGAGCATAAGGCTAAAGGCAAACAGGATGGTGCAATCTGTTGAACTCTCCCTTCCGACTTACATTAAGCAACTGCAGAATGGAGACCATCAGATTCCTTTTATTTATTATTTAGGACTCAGGGGTGAAAGGCCAGTATGAATCTACTAAGCATATCCAGTTAAACACATGTTGAGTTCCCCAAATTCCTTTTAATTGATTACACTCTATACTTCTCCCTATTCTTCTCCTTCCCACCCCCAACCCATCAGTCCTCTTGTCCCTCTCAAATATGCAAAAGTGAGTGATGGAAAACAACTGTCTTCTTTGGGAAAAAAAAAAAAAACATCCTTGATCCATAATCTTGGGGTATCATAGTTTTGAAAATAGATTTCTGGAACATACATATTCTCTTATGACAAGTCATTCTATCCTAGGACAGTCTTGATGAGCTGAAATTGGACACACGGGTAGATAAAAATACTATCTGAGAAGTCACCTTTTTGAGTATCAAAGAAATTTATAGTATAGGATTTGTTGTTTTTGTAGAACTTTGCTCTATTTGTATGACTATCTACATAAAGGGCTCTTAACCTGGGGCCCATAGACCTTACAGGACTGTGGAGAGATTTTAGGAAGTTCATAAACTTAGATGGGAAAAATCTACATCCTTATTTTCACTAATGGAAATTTGGTTTCCTTTATAATCGTATGTATTTTATTTTATACATTTAAAAATATTATTCTGAGGAGTCCATAGGCTTTAATCAAAGGGGTCCATGACACAAAAAAAGTTTAAGAATCCCTGGTCCAAATGATCTCAGAGGTGCTAGAATGCTGTTTTGAAGATTATAGGTAATCTTTCCTGTAATTTGGAGTAAAAGATATTTAGGGCTTTTAATTCACACCACAAGTTTTTGCTAGACCTAAACTGAGCAGCTAAAGGGAAATAGATAGTGATCACATTCTTTATTTCAAAGAAGCCCCTACTAAATATACTTTATTAACACTGGAGATGGGGCAATGACTCCAGAACTTTGAGGGCACGGACTATTCCAAATAATTGAAGTATATAATTTAATTCATGATTTAAAAGCCAGACTCCAGACTTTTCTTGGAAGAAGAAAAAATAACCAGGAGAGTAAATGAGATCCAAGTGAATAATTTTCCCCTGGTTGTTCAGTGGAAAATCTGAGAGTTTGAGTTTTACCAATGACAATAGTGGTCTGTCTTAGCAACGTAAAACAACTTAAAATGCCATTTTCAAGTGTGTATTTAGAGTCAAATTTAAAAACTAAACCAAATCTTTAAATTCAAGGCTGTTTAAGAGCATTCTCTAAAAAAAGTATCATCGTCCTTTAACGTTTCTGACTGGCACCTAATGATTAGGAAATCATCGTAGAGTTAAGACTGGAAAGTATAGAGGAGCAATCCAAGTGTGTGTGGGGGAATTCACAGTAAGAAATTTGATATGAAATATGTGCTAGCAAGTAATGTAGCTTAATGATAATTGCTTCATGTATTTGCGCTTCACACACTATGAAAATAAGTTAGACATTTCATCATCAGAAAAGTTAACCTGGAAAATTAGACTTGGAAAAAAAAAGTCGCAGCAGCAGATGTTGATTTTTATTGGCACCAAGGCATAAAACTCCATATTGGTTGATTAAAATCCCTCTGCGATCTCTAGAGCTATCTAGAAACAAAGTAAATCTGCGAAATCAATATATCCTCCAAGACTTAAAAAGGAAAAGAACTGTGTTAAACTCTTGGGTTTGTTATTTCTTAGACAGCTGCCTTGGAGCCCCGTGGCGACCCCTCCTAATCTTTTCAGGTAAAGCATTCCAGGTAGATGCTAACTTCGGGTAGCCACACAGACTGTGGGGAAGAGAAAGCCTGAAGGCTGTGGGAAGAACCACAGTCAGAATAGTCATCTATCTTCTTGCTGCTCTGAGTTTTGGTCACCATCAGCTTCCAATTTGGGGTTCTCTTCAAGGATATTTCAGGTGCGTGTTTGGCTTAAAATTAATACTATCTCATGGAAGTAAAATATTTTGTAATGAAAAGCTAATGACGAAGCCGAAGAGTTGCTAACCATATGGGGACGGCACTTTTTGCTTCCCCAAACTTTTCGAAGTTTTGCTTCTGGGGCTAAGCTAAATCGTGCCCTCAGAGGACCAAGAACAGGACCCTCTGAAGTCTCTGACCCGTAACAGGATCCATCGCTCTGGAAGGTTGGGGGCGGGGATGGGAGTGGGGATGCAGACCTGCCCAGGGTCCATCTCCTTTGCCCCATTCCCCAGTTCCCTCTTTTCGGGAGCTCCCAGCTTTCCATCTTCCCTTTGTCAATTTCCCAGAGTCCCAGGCAGCAGATAGGTCTGGTAAGGAACCTATCGATTCTTAACCTTCTGTCCTCTGCTCTACCCTTCCCCTAGATTGCTCTGAGAGCCACCTTCCTTGGGAGCTGTCAGAGAGCAGTCAGCGTCTCCCGTGCCTCTTTCAAACCACAGTTTCCACATTTCTGTAGTCAGGGGCCGATCCTCCTTTAGTCCGATGCACACCAACCTCTCTCCACCTCCACTGTCCCATTTACGAACCCACCATGGAGTGCACACGGATGGAATTCATTCATTCATTCAATAAACATTTATTAAATGCCTACTATGTGCCAGGCACTGTATTAAGCGCTGGAGATACAAAAAAAGATACACTTTCCACGCTGATCAAACGTTTCATTCAGTCCCTGCTCTGCCAATCCAGGAGATTACTGCTTGAATGCAAAAGGAAAAATAGGATTACCTGGGCAGTTAACTTTTAAATTGAGTACCCTAAAAATCCACGGCAAGGGGGAAGGGGAACCTACCAAGATTTGATCGGGGACTCTTATCATGCCCCAAACACAGCCCATCCTTCTTCACATTAGCTTTCCAGAGACGGAACCCAAAGTCTTTAAAAGAGCCAAGTCCCCACCCCACCCCACTTTACCCCCTTTTTCGCCAATTGGGACTGGTGGAGATGGGAGAAAAAGAGAAAAATGAAACATCTCTTCTACGACCCCAAGACTCAGTACCGAGAGATAGTTGGGGGCCAAGTGCTTTCCCTCGTCAATGAGAGAAAAAACCAACTTGTTCGTAGTCCTAACCCAGTCCCATCTCCCTTTCCTTGCGATTATTTTAAGATGATTTTATCAGCAAGACTCCGGAGAAGGGGCCGAATGGGAAGTATGCCTACCGCTGCAAAAGGCCATATGGAGGTCATTACTTTCAGAGAGCACAGACAGACTAGAAATTTTCTACAATGCTATATGCGCCCGCGCACGCACGCACGCACGCACACACATATACATAGACAAATACACGCGCGCGTGCACACACAGACACCGCCACACAAACACACGCACGCTCTCTCTCTCTCTCTCTCTCTCACACACACACACACACACACACATTCGGGTTCTGTTTCCTTCCAGTCCCAAGTCCCCGGTCTCCCGCCCCCCACCCCCACCCCTTCCCACCTCCTGCCAGCCCAGCTCCGCAAGGTCTCAGAGCCCCTTTAAGTTGCAGACTCGTGTCAGGGCGCAGCGTCCGTGACAAGTCTGGGCCGCAGGGATATATTTCTGCCCCAGCGTTTAGATTCTTGGTACAGTTGAGCTCCCTCCTGCCTGGTCCCGTCCCGTTCAGTCCTTGTAGTGAGTGCTGCTGCTGAACCCTACTTTACGACTTCTGGAACTGTGTGTGTGTGTGTGTGTGTGTGTGTGTGTGTGTGTGTGTGTGTGTGTGTGTGTGTGTAGGGGAGGTATTGGGTATTGAGGGAAGAAAAAAATGAATCGACAGAAAGAGGGAACTACTAAAACGTCTATTTGTTTCCTTCTTTTGTTCGTGCGCGGGGCGGGAGCTCTTTGGACTTGCGGGGAAAGGGAGAGGGAAAAGGTAAATCGTAAATGTCTGTGCTAAGCCACTCGAAGCTCGGGAGAAAGTATCGTTTTCTCTGCGTTTGCGTGTGAGTGGGAGAGGGAGACTGGGCGCGCATCCTAGAAAAGGCATTCACGCTATTGTCCAAGAGGAGGGGGCAGTGCATGGAGATTTTTTTCCCCCCAGCTACGCCCAGTCACCAGGGCCTGAGTTTGTTATGACTGCACTAGGGCTGTTTCCCTTTCGCTAGGGTCCTCCCTGGCGAGATAAGATCTTTGCTCCCAGTCTGCAAATTGCGATTGCTTTTGGCTAGTTACTTCTTACAATCCCGGCTCTGGAGGTGCGGAACTCGCAATTGAGCCAAGTGGTCACGCCTGGCTTCCTCCATTCGATCCCCCCACTCGTGCCTCTATCTCCTCCCCCCCCCCCCCCCCAGGCTAGAGTCTCTACCCTTGAGGCCAGTCTGGGGATGCTCTTGAGTGGGGAGAGAAAAAAGAGGATCTTTTCATTCACTTGCAATCTTGTGTCTCTCTTTTCTCTCTCTGTCTTTGTCTCTGTCTCGATCTTTGTCTACCCGCCCCCACTTTCTTCAAGTTCGGGCTACTACAAACTACCAGTGATGTGAAAAAAATATAGTTTGCTCACGAAAAAAGTTACAAGCTCCACTCATAGGCCCCAGTCAATCCCAACATTTCTCTTCCAGAAAAGCATTCATTGTTATCTAGGGAAGAAGTCTGGTGTTGCTGCAAAAGAGAGAGACCCAGAATAGAGACAGGTCTGGGTTCAAATTCCTCCTTTGATTCTTTTTATTTATTTATTTTAAATTGTGAATTGCCTTTGATTTGGTCTTGCTATGTGACCACAAGCAAGTCATTTCGTCCTTAGGTCTATTTTCTCCTCTATAAATTGGGGATAACAGTAACTAACTCAAGCGATTTCTGGGAAGATCGAATTAAATAATACATAGAAAGAGCTGTGTAAATGTTATCTAGGGAAGTAGCTTCAGGATAGTAAATAGAATACTTGGACTTAGAATCAGAAGACCTGGGTTCTAATTCTGGTTCTGTTATTTACTAGCTTTGTAACCCTGGGCAATTATTTAACAACTCTGGTCTTCCGTTTCCTAGACTCTCAAATGGCAATGTGGGGCCCATAAGAAACACACTTAAAGAGATTTGCCAACTTTAAAAGCGCCATGGAAATGTTAGTACATATCACTCTCTCCTGCCTTATAGAATGGCTGCCCAGCAGTGGAAAAGTTGCTAAAGAAATAGATCTTTCCTCTATCAGGTGGTTATCTAGGGAAGACCAATGGAGCCAGAGAAGAAGGAGAACAAAATCCCATCCCACAAAGATCTATGAAGTGAAGGGAAAATTTGAAGTAGCCTTCTGCTTTTGCCCCAGAAGTTAAATGTCAACTGTGCCAAGCATTTGGGCTTCTCTGTTCGGGCACCTTCTCCTGAAGGTGGTGGTGGTGGTGGGAATTAGAGTTACCCAAGAACTCACTCACCGAGGGTTCTGCAAAGTCGGGGTTAAAGCAGGATAACCTCGGGGTCTTTTGACAGGAAATGCTCAGTTTCAAATTAAAAGGTGGAAAACAGAAAGGAAACCCGGACCGTCTTTCCAGAGTGGTTGGTCATTGGGGTAGTTACTTGCTTGTTCATGTCCCTCCTGAAGCATATCCAAGGCTCCCAGGGCTCCGGAATAGACAGCAAGGAAAAAGAGGAGTGGGACGGGGAAGACTCAGCCGGAGAATCATTTAGTGTCCAGGGAGGCATGGTAACAAACTGAATACCATCACTCAGATTTAAATTGTGCAAGGAAAGCCGAGTCCTCTTTTCTTAAACCCTACCCTCACCTCCAGACACCCTTCAAACTCTACAAATAAAAAAAAATCAAAGCCCTATTTGAAGATATAGCTTCTTTCTCCGTGCTGCAAAAAAATTCTAAATTAGATTGAGACCAGAATGTGGGGAAGGCGGTATGTTTTTTACCTTGGAGCCCTTGATAGGGGTGGAGGGAGGTGAAGGAGCATCGGCTCACCTTTGGGGGGAGGGGGAATCTGGTTGAGATCCAGAGAAGAAAAGTTATATTGAACTTGGAGTCAAAGAACTCAGAAGATCTAGGGTGATTTTTTTTCTCTCCCACTTAACAGTAGCGTCACCTTGGGCAAGTCGCTGTCCTCCTCTGTACCGAAGCTTCCTCTTCAGCAAAAGGGAGGTGTTGGGCATCTAAATGACTTCCAAAGGCCTCTACCAGAATTAACATTCTGTGATCCTGTAATCGGTTTTTAAAAGCAACTGAACCCTGGAAGTTAAGGGCTGGGCCAGAACCCCAGCCACCACTTCACTCGAGTGAAGTGTTTTTTAAAGTCCTGAGAAAAGGGAAAATGAGTCTGGGTGAAGGTTGGGGGTTCGAGGTCCCAAGGCGCACACGAGTTTAAAAGCAGGAACAATGACAACCACAGAGATCGGACAACTAGGTTTTAATAAACAAAAGTCCGAAATTCATTTCTGGGCTTTAACATTTGTCCTTGAAATACTATTCTGGCGGAGGAAAAATATCAGGGATATCAAAACGGGAATGAACTTACAGAAGATCGATGGTAATGAGAAGGATCACCAAAAGGAAATACATCATCATCTCGAAGATGTTGGTTGAGGAAAGAAAATAGTCTTCACCTGTCTGCTGAAAGCTGGATTTCGCTGAACAGCGTTCAAGGAATCAAAGTTTCGACAGCCATCTCACCCACTCAGGGAGGAAAGAGAATGGAAGGGACAGACCTTTTATTTATCTTCACCTAGCTGATCACACCCCCAGGTTTCCTGTGGACCTTACAAAGCAACCATTTCACCCAGCACATTCACTCTATGCGGGTTTCCAGAAAGAGGCACGCGGATTCTATTTCCAACATACTATGCGCGCACACATTTTCGAACTGAGAGAAGAGAGCTTTGGTAGACGGGGAGAGTAGCAGGCATTGAGATGGAAGAGGGGTTACGGAAGGAGGTTCAGGAGACACTGCCCCTTGGCTAGCCCCCTTCTCCTCCCTTCAAGAAATACGTTCTTGCCATGTATAAAAAGGGAACCTGGGACACCAATATCTCCTTTTCCCGCCTCTGAGCTAATACTAACTTCACTACTTTGTCTCAGTAACAGTTGGACAAAACGGCACAGACTGCAGAGAACTTTAGTTGTCCGAAACTGGGATGCCACGTTCCGTGCGTACTTGAGCCCTTTGCTGCTCCTGTGGCTCACGCACAGGGACATGACTCGTCCTCTGGTCTTTGGCCGCTCCTTAACTATTGACCGGGAGGCGTGGCCGTTGCGCCAGAGAAGCGACTGGCTCAGGGAGTGAGCCTTGTTCTCTATCTCAAAAGAGGAGGGGAAAACGAAGGATGATTTGTTTAAAGTGACCTTATGTCTATTAACCTAGTACATCAGCTTCCCGGGTTTTTGTGCAGAAGATCACAGAAAATCCACCCCGCTGGAGTTGACTGAGTTAGCCCCGAAATCTGTCCACACACACCGTTTCAGGGTGGGGTTTGAACTCTTGGCAGCAAGTATAAAGAACTGGGAGTCGGTGGGTTAAGAGTGAGGAGGATGTGTACCTTTTTTTTTTTTTTGTCCTTGGGAGAGGCTACTTCCCCTTCTCTCTCTCCTCATCCACCCACCCTTGTTCAATCTCTGGGCAGGCTCTAGAGGGGGTAGGAGGAGGTGTATGGAAGAATAAAAGTCAGCTATTTCGTGGATGGACTGCTTAGAATTCTCTCAGAAAAGCAGGTCGTTCCAAGCTCCCTTTGTGGTTTTGTGCCCGTGAGACCACTAGGCGGCGCTGCTCACACACCAATCTGGCTCCTCCATTCGTAAGGTATTCCTGCAGAGTCCCCTCAGTCTCAGCGAAGAGAGGTGGGGTGGGGGCGGGGGGCATTCATTTAACGTTTGTATACCACAAGAGGAAAAAAATGTTCAGTTTTCGTGTTCGTACGGTCCCTCTCCATGTGTGCTGAGAAACTAAGAAAGTAGGAAACAGTCTAGTGAAATACAAACAGTTGATACCTGTATTCACGGAAGACCTCAGGCTAATTTCACCATTTGGCAGTCCTAGATACATCCCAGTCGGCCGGCACACTCCAGTTTTTAATACCCACATTTCAGATTTATAGCATGCCATCAGCACACTGTGACTCGTTCTATAGAGCATAGAGGTGAGCCCGGAGCTTGAGTCTCTAAATGCCTCAATTAATCAATCCTGACAAATGTATATTAGACACGAGGTTCTTCACGTCTGCATCATACCATATGTTACATACACCAAATATTGCCCTTAGTTACTTCTTCAGGGCAAGAAAGAGCTCGCTTCCATGTAGCCCAGATCTGGGAAAAGGAAGGAAATGGAAAAACAAAACAAGATCACGTTAAAGAATCCCACCCTAGGAATCTTGTTTGAAGACATCTCGGAAACCTTGACTAGGCTGCTTCCCTCTTTCCACAGCCTTGTTAGACGTGCTCCATGGTTTGTAAAGGAGTGACCAAGAACTATGGCACTTGTCCCAGAAAAGACTACGTCAAGCCAGGGTCGACCCTTTGCCTTGAACAATCTTTTAAGATGAGATTCTTGAGTACGAACTGACCCTCTGGTCAAAGAGTTCAATGCTTGGTGTCTACCGTATCCATTTGCATTTATCTAGGGAGTGCAAGTCGGCGAGCACACTTCTGAAGGTGCACGGAGTTTTGCGTAGTACTGTTTATATTTTTTCAGAATTGGAAGGCTTTACTTCGCTCGGATTCTTTACAATAGACTGAGTCTCTAACTGCTCAGCACACCTTTGACCTTACTCAGGGACGGCTTCGCTCGGATTGGAACTAGTCACCCTTTCCAAGTCACCACGCACTCACGCACTGACCTGCAGCAGAAATATGCTTTAACCTGCTATGGTGGGGTTAGACCCTTAAATCCTTGGCCAAAACCGGGTTCGAGATTGGGCTGGGTAAGGTGAGAGAGAACGGGGAGAATGACGAAATCTCCAAAGAGAGCTTTGGAGCCGAGCTGAGCGTGCGCCCTCTAAGTCTCCACCTGTTAGTCTTCGGGGTTTCGGAAGAGGCTTGGGAGTGAGTCAACGTTGACCTTTGAAGCACCTGAATGCAGAGAAGCAGCTAGACTTCCGGCCCTGATCTCTCCTAGTCCTGTGCTTTGGTCCAGGCAAGAGGCCCCTGTCCTTTAATGAGTAACTCACCTCGTCGATTTCCTTGCGTGTCTCGGGGTCTTTAACTCATGAACCTGTGTCCCTGTGTTTCCGAGGTACGGGCTCATGAATTACCTGAGCTTACCCCACTTAATATGCTTTTAA
This sequence comes from Gymnobelideus leadbeateri, assembly GCA_011680675.1. Classification (NCBI taxonomy): domain Eukaryota; kingdom Metazoa; phylum Chordata; class Mammalia; order Diprotodontia; family Petauridae; genus Gymnobelideus; species Gymnobelideus leadbeateri. Next base: position 623,333 of record WOXC01003564.1, on the reverse strand, counting down.
AGGACTGAAAACCAGAGAAAATCTATTTATCGATATTTAGGGCTCATAAGAAGCGCATTAAACTGTGTGTTTAGTAGACTAATTGTCTCTCCTCCTGCTCTCCTCCCTCCAACGCACACACGCTCAGCTCTCTCTCCCTCTCTTACACACACACACACACACACACACACACACACACACACACACACACACACCAGTAGACAGACTCACATCTCACTCAGGGGCTGGCCTCCCAAAGCCTCCTGTCGAGGAAAGTGAAACCAGGAAATTTGTGCCGTTTAGGGGGCGAGTTTTGAATCACACTGGCCCAGGGTGAATAATTCCCTTTGGAAAGAAGACCGGGGGGTAATTTATAAACAACTCCCTTCCCACCACCACCCTAGCTGACCCCAGAGTTGTGGGGAACACGTTGGGATGTTTTTAAGGGAGGGTCCTGGAGACAAGAGGAGCAAATGAAGCTCGGGTCACAAACATCAACTTCTCTCTCAGACCCTACCCTATTTCAAACCCAAATCATAATGACTGCGCCTCAAGTCCAGAAGACCGAGTAATCCAGGAAAGGTTAGAGCAAGAAAGGTGCAAGGTTTTCAGGCGTCCATTCTTCTGGAGCTCAACGGCTCCACCACAGGACCGGCTGGGTATCAGAGACTTTCTCCGGTACAGGGGTGTAAATTTTAGAAGACATTTCAGAGTCGGCTCCCGCCGGCTTAAAAGGTTGGGGATGCTTACAGACTCTTTGGCTCTCGGTAATACCTGTTCTAATTTCACACACATTATTCCCACCTCCCAACTTGAGTCCACGGCAATAATTAAAATATATATCCAAGGCTATTTGGGTCCCGACATCCTTGGGGTAGTTCCCGGTGCCTGGCTTCCCGATCCCACCAAATTGAATTCATCTAAGTCTCTTGGTTCTGGCCAGTGATGAGTTTCCCAGAATCTGGGACTTACTGACTTTGACATTGCATGTTATACCTCCCCGGAAATGGTTTGGAAGTGTCCAAAACCCGGCTCCAGAGCCTGAGGACCCACGGCTAGTGGCGCTGAACGTCGGGATGACTGCAAGTGGGCAGGCTGTGAATCTGGAGGGGATGGGAAGAGAAAATTTTTTCTTTAAATAAGATTTCCTCTGACCCTCCTCAGCCCAAATGCACTCCTCAACGCTACAGGGTCCCCAGCCTTGGTTCTCCATATTCATCTTTCCTGGATCTGGATAACTTTTTGGGACAAACAGGCCCAAGTTCTGTGTTTCTTTTCGATTCGATTAGAAAAACTAACAGGAGTTGAAAGCGTCCCACTTAGGCCCCCAGGGCTGCCAGGTTCATCCCAATGCTTAATCTTACAAACTCTTTCGGATATTAATTTGCTTCTTATAACCCGGGCTTGGATAGTGTTTTTTCACCGTCCCTCCTCCTCCCCACCACCGTACACTTACATTTACACACACACACACACACACACACACACACACACACACACACAATACACACACGGTTTCATTAAATCTCTTTACTATTCCTAACCAAACTGGAGAAGTTTGTGTATTTGAAAGAGTTCTTAACTATTTCTGACTGTTGGACAAGGGATGGTGTGGTGGGGTGAAGGTTGGGGCAGGGAGTTAGTCGGAGGCAGATGATGGGGAGATTTCATGCTCTTTGGAGAGGCTGGAGAAATCAGCTTTCCTGCCACCTGTCTTCTAGGCTCCCGCCCCCTCTCCCCCACCCCAGGCTCCCCACCTCCCAAACACATTCCAACCAACACAACCATCCGAGTTGGAGGCTTCTTCGCCTAGGTCCCCCATCCCAGGGAGCTGGGCCCATTTCCTCAGTTAGCTCAGGCCCTCAAGGAAACTACCAGGTGCAGTCAAACTCCCTTGGGGGAGGGGCAGCCCTGGGTAAAGGGTGAAACCCAGGACTCGACCCCTGTCTCCGCTGGCTCAGTGCTACGAATGAAACCTGGAAAGTGCGGGAGGGAGAGGGGGTTGGTTACCCAAAAAAGACTACAGAATCTTCAGGCAGCTGATTTTTACCTACTAGCGTGGGTATGTACATATGTGTGTATGAGTGGGTATGTACAATATGTGTATTTGCAAGTCAGTGCTGGGTAAAGAAATCACCAAGTTAGGGGTGGGGTATGCAAGAACTTTTTAACACGTTACTCCAGTCACTAATGCGCTGGGATACCTAAGAGAAGACGGTTCCTAAATGTATGGTCTGGTTTTCAGAAGGGATTTTCGAAGACAACACCACTACCCGCCCCCGTCCCCCATGCCAACACTAACAAAAATAAGTTGATAAACAAGCAAAGAAAGGAGGGGAAATTGGGGGGGAAGGGGAGGGAGGAACGAGGTATGCGGTCACCCACTGGGTGAAAGAACGAGATCCACAGATAATCACTTTCAGAAGAAATGTGTATCCAGACACGGCGTTTTTCTGTTGTTGTCGCCTCCTAAAAATGTGTATATCAAGCTCCTATTTCTGTCTTCCCCCCGGTTTCCCCTCCTGGTCTACTTTCTCTCAGGTTTCTCGGCAACCTATTCACTCAACACAAGCATTTCTGCGTCCTTAAGATAAATTACACCGCCTCGGCGTAATAGATTTAAAGTACGCCAGATTTTTTTTTTTTATAATTAATTGTAAACGTGAAAAATACCTGCTGGTACTTCACTTTAGAAGAATGTAATTGGCAAAAAAAAAAAAAAAAAAAAAGGAAAAAAGAGGCGGCTGATGAATAGATAATAGATCTTTAACTACCAATAAACAGTAAGCTGCAGCCAGCAGCCTCGGGATGTGATCATAATTATCCCTCGGCGCGAACCAATGGGGATGAGGGAACTCAGCCCTAAAATCATCCCAAAACCAAAGGCGAACTCGAAAATACGGACAAGGTCCGGAGCCTGAGATCCAACTCTCTCACTGTTTCTAGTTCTCTACCCCAGTGAAGCCCGAGATTTAACTCACTCACACTGCTCCGAATCCTCTCCAAACATAGCAATTAACAATCCAGGGTGGGGCATAGTGGTAGATGCTTTAATGACATTAGTAACAACAATAATAACAAAGATAATAAGAATGATCGCTAAGACCGCATCTACCTCGACAGTACAGACTCTCCCCCAGAACTTTCGAAGGAAGCATTTGTATGTGTGATGGTGGAGGGGGTGTGTTTGTGGAGGGTAGAGGTCGCAATTACCACCCAAGGAAAAAAAAATGTCACTTGATTAAGAGAAGGGACAAACTAGTAGTTTGCCCTAGTTGCCCTTCGAAGGGGATGCGATGGTGTCGATTTGCCAACTACCTAAAAGGGCAGGGTCTCTTAGACCCTCTCGGTCACAGAGACCCTTTGGAACACAAGTTTGGAAAGGAGGGAGCTGGGTAGCAGAGAAGGGGAGGGTACAGCTCAAAAGAGTTTACTCTTCGCCTAGGAGACAACATTAAGTTTTGCCCTCAGGAGGGGGAGGGAGATGGAGAAATATAATAGTTTCCCCCACCCTCACCCCAAGCCAGCCCCCTTTAGCCCTCCCCATGCATCCTACTCCCTCCTCCCCCGGGCTCAAGTCTGGAATGAGAAGCGGCGGAGCGCGCGGGAGGAATCTGTGCTCTCCTACCTGCCCCCGTGGCAGCTGGCTCGGGTTGGGAGGGGAAGCTGTGGATGGTGGCGGCGGCAGCGCCCGGCGGGGACTCTGCTGGGACCTGGGCGCCCCGGAGGGAGTGGTGGTAGAGGTGGAGGAGGAGGCGGGGGAGAGAAAGGAGGAGGTGGGGAAGGAGAAGGAGGAGGAGGAAGAGAAGGAGGAGACGAAGACGAAGGAAGAGGAGGAGGAGGGGACGAAGAAGGAGGAAGAGGAGGAGAAGGAGAAGAAACTGCAGCTGCCACCGCCTTGGTAAGTGCTGGGAGAAGACGCAGAGACGACGAGAGCAAGAACAGCGGCTCAAGCAACCCTCGACTCCGTTCCACTCCGGGCCCGGATCCAGCCCTCCAGGTTCCCAGCCGCTCGCCTCCCTCTGACGCACTTTAAAGAGTCTCCCCCCTTCCACCTCAAGGCGAGTAATAGCGACCAATCATCAAGCCATTTACCAGGCTTCAGAGGAAGCTGTTTATGTGATCCCCGCACTAATTAGGCTCATGAACTAACAAATCGTTTGCACAACTTGTGAAGAACCGAGTACATCCATGGATTGTCTTTGGACTTAGGGTGCCCTGCCCGCCTTTTGCAGAAGAGAGGAAACTTTTTTTCTCCCTCGAGAAACTTTTTCCCCCCTTCTTTTCTCTGCCCGCAGCTCTGGGTCCCCCACGCTACCTCGCCAAAAAAAAAAAAAAATATCCCTCCCCATCCCAGCCTGCAAACTCTTCTGGAAGGATTTTTTTTTTTCTTCTCTCATCTTTGGGTGCGTTCTGGTTCAAGATTCTCGGGCTCCTTCCAGTTGCGTTGCCTCTCCTCTCCCTCCCCTCCCCCCTTTTCTTTTCTTTTTTTTCCTTTCGACAGCACAACAAAAATACCATTTTTTTCTTCCCGAAACTCGGCGTTGGAGCCAGCGCATTGCTGACGCTCCGGAGCGGGGGAGCCCCCAGGACTCGCTCGGCGGCGCAGCATGTTCCAGCCGGCGCCCAAGCGCTGCTTCACCATCGAGTCACTAGTGGCCAAGGACAACCCCCTGCCCGCCTCACGCTCCGAGGACCCCATCCGCCCGGCGGCTCTCAGTTATGCCAACTCCAGCCCCATAAACCCCTTCCTCAACGGCTTCCATACGGCAGCGGGCAGGGGCGTCTACTCCAATCCGGACTTGGTGTTTGCAGAAGCCGTCTCCCACCCGCCCAATCCCGCCGTGCCGGTCCACCCGGTGCCACCGCCGCACGCCCTGGCTGCACATCCCCTGCCCTCCTCGCACTCGCCCCACCCCCTCTTCGCCTCGCAGCAGAGAGACCCATCCACGTTCTACCCCTGGCTTATCCACAGGTACCGATATCTGGGCCACAGATTTCAAGGTACGTGCCACGTTGCCTGGGTCCCTGCTCGCCTTTTCTGCTTCCCTATCCCCCTTGTTTTCCCAAGAGCCCGGCCTGGGCGCAGCCAGATTGGGAATGTGTCGTTTTGAAAGGCCTTGGCATTTTATCCCTCCCGCTTTTCTGGGATCCGGGCTCCCGGGTTTGGAAGTCCTGCAGTAGGAAAGTTATACTCAATGAAGGAAAGCAGAAAGAGGTTCTAGATGCTTCTTTTCCCCCCTCCTCTTTCTCTCCCCACAACGACTTCACCCTTTTAGGGGAAGGAGAAGGACGGGGAAGTTGTCACAGTCTGTAGAGGGGCTTAAAGTGAGGAGCGCTTGGGGGGCACTAGAGGGGAAAAGCCACCGGGTTCATTGTGTGAAGGTAAACGCAGGAAAAAGCTTCGAGATAGATCATTCTTCATCCACTTCCCCCTCCCCCAGACACAAACACACCTCCAATACTTTCCTTTGCTGCACCATCTCCGGGGCTGCATACATAACGTAGCCTCGACTGAGACTGCTACTTTTGCTTCGGTTTTCGTTAGAAACTCTTTTGCCTTGCACGCCACACCTCCTTCAGTCGCAATCTGACCACCACCCTACACCCTGGCCAGAGACTCTCTTCACATCTTGGAGTGGATTCCCAACCACCCATCGATAAAATCATTTTATTTCATTTAGATTTTTAGAGATGGAGGGAGGGACCTGGAAATAGATAAGGGTGGAATCATCTCCTCCGGCTCTCCACGACCACATAAATTACAGCACCCTGGAGCCACGGCAGAAAGGCGGGTTTGGTCTCGTTTATTGTTTTTCTTTCTTTAAAAGAAATTAACCCAGTTGGAAGATAAGGGTTAGTGAAGGTTGTTTGGTTGTTTTTTTTTTTACAATTTCTTCTCCCTCTCTTTTACTCTCATTTTTCCCCCCGGAGGGAGAGAGAGACCTCAATGGAGGGTAAAGGGTTTAGGTAGCAAGAGTAATTAGTAATCAGATGAGGGAAAATAGCCACTTTTGAGGGCAGTCGATCAAAACGCAGCTGGCCGTTGATTAACCCTTAATGTTCCTGCTAAAGGTTGGAGATAAAGAAGGGGTATCCTTTCCCTTCACCCGCCGCATGCATATTTCCCCCCCCCAAAAAAAAAACTGACCCGAGAGCTCCCAAACTCTTTCTGAACTTGGCCGTTGAGTGTGGATTTGTTTGTAGCTTTTCGATTCCTGTGTTTTGGGCTTGGGTTTACCATTCTTACTGAGATCTCTCACCACTACTCTCTACGGATCTCCTAGTAAAGTTTTAAGATTTTCCCTCCTTACTTGGGGAAATAACCAGGAACCCTCCAAAGGACAGACTTCACAAACGGATTAGCGTTCACAAAATAAAATGACAGAAGCTTTCGATCACAACAATGATTTCTCCCGGTCCCTGGGAATTGGGAACAGAAAGAGCTACTTCAGTAAAGAGAAAGGATAGTCCCAGCAGGCTGCTAAGATTAAATTTAAAATCTCCTCCCCGGGAGCAACAATAGAGTATCTCTTCTCTTCCCCTCTCCCCCACTATCCTAAATGCTAATAATAAAATAATCAATAATAAAAATTCGGACAGTAGTCGGAAAATATGGAAATCGCAGCTTGCTGATTTTCCAGCTCTAGCAAAGAAATTAAATCGGGGAAAAAATATACGACCCAGTCCCTTCCCTTAATGGGGGCCCCAAATTCTGGGGCCATAGTTCTTTTTCGTCTCCTCGTGCGTGTGACAAGTTGAGAAACGAGGAAAGAAACGGGGCAGGTCAAAAGGAGTGAGCAGGGGAGATGAGTGCGCTTAGGAGCACAGCGGACTTCTGCTGTAGCTTTGGCTGAACTCGGACAATCTGAACCGGCCAGACCCTGTCCTTCTGAGCCGGGCTTTGGGCTTCGGCCGAGCTGAATCGTATAACAGGCCGAAACTCGAGGGACTTGTACGAAGTTGGGGACGGGGATGCGTTGAGATCTGAGTGGGGTTTGGCGGTAGTGTACCTCACTTTCTCAGTTGTGGAGACTGGGCAGGTTCTGAGTTAGTAGGTCCCAGATCTGCGCCAGATAGAGCCCGGCTGTAGGCTGTTTCCGGCCGGGTACTTTGGCTGTATTGCTACAGAAGAAAGGAGAGGAGCGGGCCTCCTTTGAGCCAGTTCGTTTTATTCTTACTTTTAAAAGATAACTCGAGTTACAAGATATTCCTCTCCTTTTTCTTCCCCCGCCCCCAGGCAGGGAGGGTCGTCAATTATTTATCGTAGTCCTTACTTCTAATAATTCGATTATTACAGTTTTGCTCTGAGAGGTGGTGTAGGTCCCACTTTCCCCCTATTCTTTCAGAACTCCCTGCTCCGAGGAAGCAACTGTTTTATCTGGACCGAGGGGGAGTGGTGGGATGGGAAGAGAAGAGTTATCTCCCTGACTTAGGAAAAAGGCTTCTTGTTTCCCTCGAAGCCCATCTTGACTTGTTGGCAGTAACGCCTAGGGAGGGGTAAGGGGGCGAAGCCTGGGTTCCTAATTCAAGCTCTGCTGTTCCTTACCCCTCAGGAAATGAAACAAGCCCGGAAAGCTTCCTTTTGCACAATGCCCTGGCCCGAAAGCCCAAGCGGATCCGTACAGCCTTCTCCCCGTCCCAATTACTGAGACTGGAACATGCCTTTGAGAAGAATCACTATGTGGTGGGAGCAGAGAGGAAACAGCTGGCCCACAGCCTCAGCCTCACGGAAACTCAGGTAAGGGAGGATGCATCGAATCCCACTTGCCACGGAGGTGGTCGATCTGTGGTGCTCAGACAATCTCTGGAGCAGAGGCCTCGGTGGGAAGGCTAGAGTGAGGGCTAGAAAAGAGAAGAGGCAGATCTGCCCTGTTCTCCCGGCAGGTAGTTTGACGGGTTTGTGTGTCTCAGATGGCTCAAATACACGGAGGGAGGCCAGCTTCTCTGAAATAAGGCAGGCTTCTCTAAAGTCGCCAGGAAAAAAAAAGTCGGCATTCAGAGGCGACAACAAGAAATCTCAGTGGAATTCCGATTGGATAGCGTGGAAGGTGTGCTGAGCCTGGTTTGTAGGGCTGTGGAATCTCAGAGATCTTTTAGTTTAACCGCCTCATTTTACTGAGAAGAAAAATGAGGTCCAGACTTGGGATGAGCCGGGGCTCACATTTAGGCAGCTTGGAGCTTGGACAATCTGGACTGCCTTGCGGGTCAAAAACGCTTTTCTTTCTACCTTTTTAAAATTGTTTGTTTAGTTTTTGTTGTGTTTGTTTAAGGTTCTGGGGATGAGGGCCTCGTTTGATTTCGCTCTACTAGGGAAGATTAGTGACTTTCGTGGTTTGCGGGGTGTCGGAGTGAGCCTTGGAATTAGCAGAGATTGGTTAGAGAGGGTTTTTTCCTTGTATTTATTTATTTTAAGGCTAGTAATTCGGGAAGAGTGTTGAATTCCTCCCTCCCCGTTTCCTCTCCCCCATTGGCCTAGCTCTACCAGTCCCTGGAAAGCTAGTAAGAAGGCAAGAGATTGTAAGAAGGTTGAGGCTGACTGGGGCTAGAGAATAGGCCACAGATGAGTACTTGGGTTTATCTGGGTAACCAGAGGTTGTGTTTGCAAGAGGCAGCCTAACAAACGGGTTTCAACTCCTTTCCAGAGCCCAGCATGGCAGTTATTTACGGCACAGACAGATTAACTCCACTCAGTCTGCAGAAGCAAGCTTTGCCTATCCGGGCATGGAGCTGGGTGGTGGAGTGTGCTGGGCAGCCTATTGGGGAAGGGGCAGGGGAGGAATCGATGGTTTTAGTAGGGTGGCTTTGGAACTGATGGCAACGGACCCTCATCGGTTACAGGAGAGAGCATCCCCCTTTCGGAAAGGAGAGTAGGAGGACACCGGTAGCCTTGAAGAATAAGTAAAAGAGGAAAGAGAAAAGGAGAAAGCACAGTTTCAGGTGGCCTAGGCATCCATCCATGCTAATTCAAGAGTGAGTTAAAACAGACAGTCCAGGAAGTGAGAGTTGCTTCTGGTTTGAGTTCCATAGCTTAGGGTTTGTTCATTTGTTTGTTTAGTTCAGGGTGTGTAGAGGAACAGTGATCTGTCTCCCTCTGCCTCTCCCAACTGGCCGATGCTCCTTCTGTCTTGACAATTCTCTCCACACTGTATGGCCCTTACAGCTCAGGAAACTTGGTACCTATCAAGGGCCTGGATCCCAGGTGGAAGAGACTCCATCCGCCTGAGTAGGGCCATTTGAGTGGTTTCTCGCCCCAACTGCAGCGGCTGTTGGGGGTTCTGCTGTTGATATCATTTCCTTCCTCCCCCATTTTATTAGTGGGAGAGAGAGGGAGCTGAACGGTCTCTCCCCCCTCCCCCTTCCTCCCCGCCTTCATAGACCCTGGGCCTGGGGGTGGGGGGAACTAGCTGTTGTCCGGTCTGGGACTGGAGCAGGGGGGTTGGGCCTGGGCAGGAGGCGGGGGCCAACTACAGTAAGCTGTACTGTACTATAGAATCACTAGGCTAGTTCAAAGTTCTCGTAAACAGTAACGTTTTCTGGGCGGATTAAGTTGTAACACTTTTTTTTTTTTGAGACGATAAGAGGTTGAGGCTTTTGTTTTAAAATGTCCCCCGGACAAAACAGAACAGGGGATCTCCACTTTTATGAGGTTCTCGGAACAAGGCACAGCTCCGGCTTATTTCCCCCTAGAAAGCTGTATTTAAGGTGGTCTTTGTCCAGCCTGATTCCGACGCTGGTTGGAGTCTTTTGTCTTGGTGTCAACCCCCCGATCTCGACAAACGGGCTCCCTTTGGAGAGCAGCGTGGAGAAATGAACCATCCTCCCCCTCAATTAGCAAACTAAAAGGAAATTAAACTCACCCTTGTTCCCGCTCAGCTTTTTAATGGGAGACTTTTGGGGAATATGAAAATGCGGGGAGAGAGGGCTAGGGGACTGGTCTCGATGGGGCTAGGCTCGGAGGAGGCGGTGAGAAAGCCTAAAGCCGAAGCGATTTGATGGCACTTGGGCGGCTGCTCCGGCTGGCTTTGCGGGAAGCTTGGCTAGATATCCTGTGCTCCTACACCCAACCAGAGTTTAGATCAGAGACTCAGATAGCGGTGCTGGTGATGCTGCTGCTAATGGGGAGAACAACAGGAGGTGAGAAGACGTTTATAGTCTTCATTTTGCCAGAGCCTGTCCCAGCTTTGCAGGCTTCGAACTTCTGGATTGGTCCTGCCTTAGTGTGTCTGAAGAGCAAGCAGCGGAGGGGCCCCAGGCATGTTTTCAATCTTTTGGGTTTAATTCAGAACCTGTTTCCCAGTCTCCTTCAAATGAGATGAGGGGCCATCGAGTCTGATTTGTTCTGGCCTCGAGTTCCCAAGCTTTCGAACAACTGACATCTTGAATTTCACTGTTTACAAAAGGAGACATCCTGAAACCTCTCATAGGAACAGGGGAGCTGCTATACGAACAGAGGCCCCAACTAACAAGGTGTCACCAGGGCCTGAACCTACATATTGCTTCTGCTGAATGATATTCTTACCTTCTCTCTCTCTCTCTCTCTCTCTCTCTCTCTCTCTCTCTCTCTCTCTCTCTCTCTCTCTCTCTCTCTCTCTCTCTCCTTTCTGAATGCTTTCACTTTTGAACCACTTTTCATGAAAAGGCACCTTTGGATCTGAAACCTGGGGGCTGTTCCTTCCCTCCACCAGTTCCCTCACCGTTCTCCCTTCTCACCTCTGACTCACCTGATCAACTTCTCCTCAAAAGCTGAAAAAAGACCTAGATGAAGAAAAATCTAAAAATAGTGACCTCGGGCCTATGCTAAGCAGCTGAACCCATATTTAAAGTTCAGCGTCCAAATGTGGAGAAAATAAAAAGCATATTGAACTTTTGAAAGGAAGAATAGCAGCAGGGTTTCTAGCTTGTGCATTTTTATTCTTTTTTCCTTAATTTAAAAAAAAAAAAGCCCTTTCATATTTTTGAAGGAGTGATGTCCAATGGTTACTTTTCAGCACCCAGTTACAGAAGCACCCTGGGCTGCAGAATGCTTTAATTGTTGTGCAATAAGGCTTTACTGACAATAGAGACATAGGAATGGCTGGAAAAGGGGGCGCTGTCCAGTCCCAACACCACTGTGTTAGCATTGAGCAGGAAGCAGGCCGAAGTCCCTTTTCCTCAGGTGTCCCCCAGGTGAGGGAGCCAAGTCATTGTTAGCCCAAGAGTAACCCCAAAGAATGAGAAAAGGGGAAAATATCTCTCTCTCTCTCTCTCTCTCTCTCTCTCTCTCTCTCTCTCTCTCTGTCTCTGTCTGTCTGTCTCTGTCTGTCTGTCTGTCTGTCTGTCTCAAGATAACCTGACTAGGTGTAGGTACAAGTCTTAAATTTATCTTTGTAATCCCTACTTAAAGGGGAAAAGGACAAACTACCACTAGGCTACAAAAGAGAAACTAACCCACCATTCTCTGCTTCCCGCTGTAGGTAAAAGTATGGTTTCAGAACAGAAGAACGAAGTTCAAACGTCAGAAGCTAGAGGAAGAGGGTTCGGATTCACAACAGAAGAAAAAAGGGACCCATCATATTAACCGATGGAGAATCGCTACCAAACAGGCTAGTCCAGAGGAAATAGACGTCACATCAGACGATTAAAAACAAACAAAAAACAAAAACAAAATCCCACACAAACAAAACCGAGATATAACAGAGACAGAAAAAGGAGAAGAACAAAAACAAGCAAGCAAAATCCAACAAACCACAAACACACAAAGAGAAAGAAGGAAAGGTGGCACTTAGAAACTTTCCAGCAGAAAGTGTTAAGGATCACAACCCAAGGCAGAGTGGAGACTGAGGAGAAGGCTCCTTCATCAACATGCAATTCTCGTCTAAAGAGGCAGCAGAGAGAGAGAGAGAGAGAGAGAGAGAGAGAGAGAGAGAGGAGAGAGGTCCAAAATGTGGCATGGCCGACCCAGCTCTGACAAGGGAAGCTGTCAATCAAAAACCAAACCACCGAGACAAGATGATTGACAGGTATTCCGTTTATTGCAGTCCACTTTACAAATGATAATGATAATAATTATGATAAAAATAACCAACCAGGCACAAGACATTTTTTGCACTTCGAAGTTTTCCACTCTTTAAAAATAATAATAGTGATAATAGCAATCGCAATTCCAGATCCAGCCCAAATCCCACACCTATTTCAGAAACTTGAATTGCATGTACCAGTTGTTGGGCAAACGGTGTCTAAAGACAGAAATTGAATTGTAACTTTTTTCCTTTTTAAGACAGGTCTGTGTGTTTTTTAAGTTCTATTTTTACGAGAAATGTACAGTCTGTAAACATTTATTGATAACTTCTGACGTCAAAGTGATCGTGACAGCTAAATAAAGTAGCCGTTCACCAATAGTGGTCCTCTAAAGAGAAAAAAAGAGAAGAGAGGGGAGGGAAAGGCTGGAAAGAGGGTTGGGGTGGTGGTGGGAGGGTGAAGGAGAGAAATCTTTACTTTTGCTGGAAAAAAAAAAGAAATCCTGGTGTTTTTTTTTTTTAATTTGACATCCCCTTTCCGACCATCTTGAAGCTTAAAACACGCGTGAATTAACTTTGGTGGTTAGAGAAATTGGCAGAATTCAACCATTCGAAGTGGTTATTCAAAACTTCTTTAAAATGCAAAAACAAAAACAAAAACAAAAAAACCCAACCCCAAAAACAAACAAAAAAAAAGAAAACAAAACCCAAACTCAAGGACTGTAGAGGGATTGATGTTGAGTGTGGCAAATATCGGGCGGCGAGTTTTCAAGCACTGAGTTTATATTCCAAGATCCTAGAGCTACTAAAGAGTGACAAATGGTTCCTTAATGTCTTCTATACCAGAATGTAAATATTTTTGTGTTTTGTGTTAATTTGTTAGAATTCTAACACACTATATACTTCCAAGAAGTATGTCAATGTCAATATTTTGTCAATAAAGATTTATCAATATGCCCGCAGAGTAGTCGTCTTCTAAAATTGAAGCGTTTTTTTTTTAAAAGTATACCTATACATATATAAGGTGTCCCTCAAGTCTTAGGGCTGCTTTAGCCCTAAGACTTGAGGGACATCCTGTGCATATGTATATATAATGTATGTATGTGTATATATGTATGTATTTATTTCCCTTGGGGGTTTGAGAAATTTGGGACGTCAAGTGGCGGCTGGACGTTTGACTTTTCAGCCTCTGGTCCTTTTTCTTTTTAGGGAGAGGAGTAGGAAATGGGGGATGGGGAAAAGGGTTTTTTGTTTGTTTTTAGAAAAACTCCTTCAGGAAAATTCTGTCTGTAATTAAAATTTCTCTAATCAGACTAGAGCAGAACCGTCGTCCCTAAATAGGTGGGCTCTTAGGTTAGAAAACTTTCGAAAACTATTGCCTTAACTTTCTCAGACCCTCCTGCCTCAAGTCCTAAAAGCAATATATCTGGATAGGTACAGAGAGATAACGTTATTGAGGTCCCACGGGATTGATCATGGAGAACAATGAACCAACATTTAAAGTCCGGATACTTGGACTTTCAACTTTATTTCTAACTAACTTTAAATCCATGCCACCAAATGCGTCTAAAATTTTCTTTCTCTGGCTCAAATCTGTCAGAAGTGATGGGGCAAGGGTGTCTCAACTGCCTTATAAAGCATGAATTCTAAGAAACCTGCTCTTAACGTTAAAGAAAAGTTGTAACTAGTCTCTCAGAGGAAACGAGCTTTTTTTTTTTCCTGGGGGTCCGCAGTTGTTTTTTGCATGCTTCATTCGCTCCTTATCCTGATAGGCTGCATGAATCAGTTTTATTTCCATTGATAGAGAAACCTCGTCTGCTCTGTTAGAGCTACAAAGAGTCCTGCGAGCTTTTGTGAAAGTGCAAATCAGTTTAAGCAATTATCATACCAGGAATATGAAGGGGAAAGAGGAGGCACTGCCCAGTGGTTTCCTTTAATCTCTTAATCCATGGATCCAGGGGGGCTAGTTGGACATAATTTAGGACAATCTCACTACCCTTTACACTGTGATAAGGCGAAGTTACAATGCATTGCAAAAATACAAGCTTTGTTAAATACTCTGCCTTAGAAAAGTTAAGATTAGGAATTCCATGCACGTGTGGGCACTATAGGGCAGGATGGAGAATGTTCTTTCCTCCTCTTCCTCCCCCCCCCCCCATTGTGATTTTCTCTGGCTCTTGTTCTGTCTGTCTCTCTCTCTTCACTTCCCCCATCCCCCAAAGAAAAATCAGGGACGTTGAACCTTGTGAGTGACCATTAGGCCTGGGCCTTTGGCAAAGGTGGGGGGCCCTGAATTGGTCGTGGGAGGCCAGAGCTGAGGACACCGTATTCTTGCATGCCCTTCAGAGCTCTGTCTATCCCACGCCTGGGGTTGCAGAGGGGCAGGAAGGCCCCAGGCCCGCCCGCGCACGCGCTACGGTCTCTTCTTCCGTGGATCGAGGAACTCGAGACCCAGACAGCGTCCCCAGGGCACCCTCCAAGTGTCCCTAAGCACATTTCGATTCCAATCCCTCCCCAAAGAATCAACCTCAGCTTCCACCTATGGTATCTCCCTAACTAAACTACTCCAAGTTGCCTTTGAATTGTATTTGAGTAATACTTCAAAAAGATGCAAATATATCCTACATTAAGCAGATTTCTGTGAAACAGCAGACTGGTCTTCCCAGAAAGTGTTTCCCATCTTGATAAAAGGCTTATTTCTGTAGGAACCATATACTTTTTTTTTTTACCCCAAGGAAAGGGGGGAAAGATTTTTTTTTAAAGTCCTATGTAACGTAACAGCAATACAATCTTCAGAGAATACTATTAGCTTTGAAAAAAAAAACCCTAAAAGCTTTATTACAAACCGAGCTTTGAAAATAGGGGGGATTAGGAGGCTGAAAGGGTCCCACAATGGTTAGAAGAAAAGGTTTCATGCTAATGAGGTTAATGCCCTTTGTATCTCGGGCCTCCACAACTTCATTACTCGCTATCTCCGGCTGCACGGAGCGGCTCAGAAAGCCGCAATCCACTCCAACGCCCCCCTTCCCTGCCTAAAGAAGGATTTGATAGCAGCTCTGTTCAAACTAGATAATTATATCTTTTCAAGTCGGAATTAAGATAAAGACAGTGGAGCAGAGGCGGCTCGCCTTGATCCACAGCAAACAAATTTGGCGCACTTTCCCGCCGCTCCCCCCGCCTTACAGCCGGGACAGTCAGCTTATTAGGCCCTCGTTTGCTTTATTAATTCATCTATTTAAAGTGGCCGGATTAGAGTGTCTAATGTGGACGCAAGATGCCACGCAACGTGGAATATAAATATTTGGGAGATGGTATCTCGTGGTCTGTGTCCGTGCGCAGGTTGCGGAGGGAGAGGTGTGGGCTAGGGACCGATTACATTTATCTATAGATGGAGCTATATTTCCAAAGCGGTTGTCTTTTTTTTTTTAATTGGGGAATTAAGGACTGGGTAGGGAGTTGAGTTCATTCACTGGAGGGACAGCTCCTGCTCTGGAGAAGGGATCATCTTTTCTACTTCTTGGGACACCAAGACATTTTCCCAAAGTATTCTGAAAGAGCGGACCGGACGTCTCTCCCGGGAGTCCAACTAACTCCTCAGGGACTTTCACGAACCGAGGCCCTGAATCTAGTGGGCAAGGGCAGGGATAACGGGTGTTTAAATTTGGTCTTGAAATTCATTTGGGCCAAGACTCTACATACACCCTACTCCCAGGAGGGTTGCTAGTGGCCAGCACCTCCAGGGGTGCGGAGGCGGGAGCTTTGCTCCAGGAGCGCTGGCTAGGCTACCGTCAGGTCCGGCTTCCCCACCCCCAGCGCTGGCCTCTTCCCAACAGGCTCCTGGGCCTGGGCTTGCAG